>VZSR01001479.1:9616563-9719021 GCA_013398615.1 Brachypodius melanocephalos
CTGAAGGGAGCCTATGAGGACGATGTAGAGGGTACTTTTTACAAGAGCCTGTAGTGACAGGACAAGGAGGAACAGCTTGAAACTCAAACTGAAAGACAGTATGTTTAGATAAGATATTGGTAAAAAAATTCTTTGTTAGGAGTGTGGTGAAGCACTGGAACAGGTTGCCCAGAGAAGTTATGGGTCCCTCATCCATGAAAGCATTCAAGGCCGGGTTGGATAGGGCTTTGAGCTACCTGGTCTAGTGGAAGGTGTCCCTGCCCATGGCAGGGGTTTTGGAACTAGATGATCTTTAAGGTCCCTTCCAACCCAGGCCATTCTGTGACTGAAATAAAGGAGGTTTTTTTATACATTTCTCATAGAGTTAAAAGCAAAAATGTCTGTCTTGAAAAGGTGGGAATGATAATGATTGGTGATAACAAGAACAAGGTTGTTAATCACTGATGATGGCAAGAATTTTGTGGATGGTCCCAGGCAAAGCAGAATTCGCAGTGTTGAAATTTTGTGTACACCAGAGAAGAAAACTGAATCTTTAATACTGTATGCATAACCCAGACAGTAGCTATATGCAATATATCACATCTTGCCTAGGATACATTTAAACCAACTGAAAGTGCTTCCTTTTGTGTCAAAATAGTTTTTGTTAACTTGTAACCAAAACTTACATGAATCTTGTTATGCTTGCACTTATTTTTTCATTCAGCCTTGTGATCAGAACTGCTGGTTGGTCTCTGATCAAGAACTTCTAAGGAAGTACTGTTGTATTACTGATTGCTTTGAGCTTCTGGGAATCAAATGGGAAAACAAAATTAATCTGTCTTTCATGACGCTGTCCTGCTGGTTTGGTGTCTGTGTCTCTGATGCTATCCAACATGATCCTCTTAACTACATCTTCCAGCCCCTGTGCAGGTGAATTCAAATGTAAAGAGAGTACTTGTCTTTCTCTCTTTATATTCTTTTTGTACCTCCATTTAGAACTGTTACTGATTTCACTTCTGGGAGATGGGAGGCATTAACAGGGCTTTGATTGATTAGGTCATACATCCATTTCTTTTTTTCTTTCAATGTTTAATTTGAGATTATGCTTTTGTGCCCTGGTGTCTCAGAAATCCATAAACACAATATGTCTGCATGGCTTTTTGTAGTTCTTGTTCAGTGTTCTAATATAAGATTGCAGTTGTTGACTGACGTTGAGGGTTATCTTCACAGACTGCTACAATTTCCAGGAATCCTCTCGGTTTGCAAAAGTATTTAAATTACTAATAAATTCACAGGTTACATCAAATAAAATATTAAAATAGCTGTTGGATCAGCAGTTTCAGTTTAAAATCTTCTGTTGACATTTTTTTTTCCTCCTTGAATGGTGTCAATAACAAAGAACATGTTGAAAGAAAGAACTGCTTAAACAAAACTTTGTGGAATTTTATTGCTAGAGGACTGTGTAAATATTTCCACAGAACTCTTGCTAAAATTACCATCAGTATAAATCATGCATTCTTCTTTTAATTGGACTATGCAAAATACGCCTGAAAGGTATCTTTGAAATATTTTTGGCAAAGTATAGGTTGGTTTGCTACTTTTTGAGCAGTTACACAAAAAGCGTTGGACTTTTTTCACTAATAACCTTATCTTACATCAGTGAAAGATGTTGGGAAAAATCATGCCATAGTGAACTCTTAATTTTAAAACAGTTTATGGTAAATTTCTCACTGTGCCAATTTCAAGCTAAAAGGTATCAAAATGTTATTAAATTTTTATCAAACCACTGACACAACCCACGCAACAAAATGTTACATTTAATTACATGCTTACTTTTAGCATTTGTTTCTGTAATAGCCATGAAAGAGCACATATTTATAAAAATGTAGCCTTTAACCAGTCTTTTTACATTTTTATTTGATTTCAGCATTTCTTCATGTTCTTCCTGATTTTTTTTGGTGATTTATTTCTGTAGGATGTTGGGCAGCATGGCATCTATCATTCCAGAAAGGAAGAATGCACATCACAGTATTCGCCAGAGTTTGGATTCCCATGATAACGTGGAAGTTGAAGCTGCTATATTTGCTGCTGCCAACTTTTCTGCACAATCTAAGTAAGAGCTACTTTTTTTTTTCTCACTTTTTCATATTACAGAGAATGGAAATTCCATTAACACTGTCATGCACGAACCTTACTATTTTCTGTTGTGCTGTCCTTTATGGCAAAACAATTATGTCCAATAATGATGTAAGGAAATCTGAATACAAGTTCAGTAGATTTTTTTTTTCCAAAAATGGAAAGCTCAAATATGAGATTGAGGACTGGAATAGCAATTTTAATAATGAATTTTTTACAGAAATTATATTAGCAAAATTAAATGCTGCTTGTCAGTTTTTGAGAGCTTTCATTTTCTCATTTGGTCATGCCTGTGTGCAGGGGTTCTGAAAAGACTTGGGATTTGGCAGGCACTCTCTTGTGTAACTTTTAATTGTTAAAACACACTGTTTTGTAGTTCAGTCGGGTTTTTTTTCCAAATTTTTAATTACTTTTTATTTTTCATTTCACCTGTTATTTTCTTTTCTCCACAGGGATTTTGCTGTTGGAATATGTAATAAAATCAGCGAGATGATTCAAGGTACATGTGTACATTGAATGATAAAGAAGAAAAGCTTTAATTTCTCTGAAAATTCTTTATTATTCATATTTACATATTTGATATCAGAATGCTGTTGCCCTTAGATGATTCCAGTTTTTAAATTAGCTGTCCAATAATCTGTCTGGTTATCTTAAATCCTCTTAAAATTTAAGTTTTCAAAGTACTTGTTTGGTACAGAATAAAAGCCCATCCATAGTGTGATGAATAAACTTGCATAGTCTCTCATAGGTTGCTTCAGAGGAGTTAATTTGTGTGTTACCTGCAGTGGAGCAAGGAGCAGCTTTCTCAAACAACCATGAAAGTGCTTGATAGTGCTGTCATTTCACACCTAGCTAGATCATGAGTTATTTGAAGCCACTGCAGGTGTTTGCACAATCTCCTTTCAGCAATGGTAGCAATCCAGACACACTCTGTGCCTCAGCACTGCCAAAAAAAGCCAGCCCAAGGACTAACTCTGGCTGTGTTTCTTTCCTTACTGCAGGTTTGGCCACACCTGTGGACTTGAAGCTGAAGTTGATCCCAATTCTGCAGCACATGCACCACGATGCCAGCTTGGCCTCCAGCTCCCGGCAGCTGCTGCAGCAGCTGGTGACATCCTACCCCTCCACCAAGATGGTCATTGTCACCCTGCACACCTTTACTCTGCTTGCTGCTTCTTCTTTGGTTGACATTCCCAAGCAGGTAACTCTTCCTAAGGCATGCCTTCCTCTTGAAGTACAAAGTACATTTTTAAAACACTCAGATTCTGCCTGCTGATCGAAGTAAATGGTGATGGCTGTGCTGGGTTGGTTGCTTCTGTGGGCTGTTCAGGAAGAATACTCTGAAAACTGCCGCTGCTTTCATATTTTTTGCCTTTTCTGGTTCCATTTCCCGGTGACTGTATCAAGCACACTCTACCTTTTTTACAGTTCATTAACGTGTCTTTTTCTAAATCGAGGTTTCAAATCAACAAAGATAGATCAGCATGCAGGAAAATAAACACCCAGACTTTTTCTGAAAAGACTTCAACTTGCCAGGCTTCACTTTGCACTTCTGTATATTGTCTTGGGTTCTGGGTGTGCCCTTTGCCTTTCTTTCGTGCAAGCACATGAATATTTCAGAAGCATAGAACAAATTTAAAGTGTATTTCTTGGAGAACTTTGAGGAATTTCAATTGATTCCTTAAATTCAGGACTATAAACCAAGTAATGGGGAAGTAGTGATGGGAAACTACAATGCTTTTTATGCTCTGATAATGAGCTTTGTGGATGTGATTTATAGAGCAGGTCTGAACACAGTGACACTTGAGACTAATCCAACGAATCCTTGGAAAGGGGTCACAAAAATCTGTTTGCTTTCTTTCAGCCCTGTACAGCTGTGCAAGGCTGATGTCTGTGACTGTTAGACAATAGCATTGATCTGTCTGAAACTCTCTGCTGTGGCTCACTTCTGTATTTCAGATGGTCCTTCTGATGGTACTGAATCTACGTCCATTGAAACAACAATAGAACACTTAATGTGCTGCTTTTATTTTTTTAATGGCAGTAAAAATGGAGATTTAGGGTGTATTTCTGCAGCACAACAGCCAGTACTGCATAAAACTGATGAAGCCAGGGTGGGAATGGAGACTAAAGCCATGGCTGGCACGTTTATACTTTTTCAAGTCAGTTTTGGCTCAGTATGCTCAACATTTCTTCCTGAGTGCTTTTGAAAATACTTCCTTCTAGTAGCATCACGCTTAAACAACTAATTTATTTTCTTGCAGATTCAACTTTTGTTGCAGTACTTGAAAAATGACCCCAGGAAGGCCGTGAAGAGGCTTGCAATCCAGGATTTGAAGTTGTTGGCCAACAAGACACCACATACATGGAGCAGAGAAAATATTCAGGTCTGTAGGTTTTCTAAGCTAAAGTTTATTATGAAACTTTTCACGGACTTGTAGAATTCTTTCCAGAGGAACGATTTGGGAGGTAAGGAAAGGAGTAACATGCATCTCCATACCCTTAAGTTAGGTTACTCTGCCAAGCAGACTAGCCAAGCAGTAATGAGCAGTTCACAGAATGTCTGCAGCTGGATGAGTTGACACTCAAGGATTAAAGTTGAATTATTATATTATTAATATAAATATAAATTAATATAATTTTTTTTTGAGGGAAGGCAGGTGCCATGTAGGAGGCCTTTGTACAGTGAGAAAGCAGCTTTCCCGTCTGACGTGAGAGCTGAATGTTTACACTGATGTTACCACACTGAGTACACAGCAATGCTCTGGTGCAAAACAGAGCCTCTGGGATCTGTCAAAACATATCATCCAGCGAGGTGTAATTGAAGGAACAAATGGAATTTTCATTTAATTTCTTAGAATGAATGGGTTTTTTTCAATAGTAGCCTTGTGATTCCTGTTGGATCAATAAGAAGGTGTTTATAGTGCACCTGTGCTGTTTGGGGAAACTAGTGTTATACTGTAGATATTACTGCTGCCTTCTTTCAGTCACAGTTGCACGTGAAGTTTTGCTCCTTTCCCTCTTTCTGGTAGAAAAGACTGTGGAAAATAACTTCAGTTTACATTCATGGGAAAGTAAATATTTCAAGAACTTAATGGCACAGGGTTACAGCTCTACTTTTTCCTGGGTCATTTTTCTTTGCTTTTGTTACTCTTGGAAGCTGCTTTGGTTCTGTGCTGTTGGAGCATAAGGCAGCTGGGAGGAAAAACTGTGCAAGTTTTTGTTAACAGTCATGTGAGAAATAAAGCATGTCCTGCTTTGTCCCCAGTTCTTGGAGATGATAATTTGGAGTGTACATAGCTTTTTGCTTTAGTGAACTGCTTTATTCTTCATAATGGGTTAACTCCAGAAATGTATTTCCTTTTAGGAATTTTAAGGACTTATGGATTTTTTGCAGAGAAAATGCCACTCTATCCCATTCTATTTCTTTAGTAATTACCTCAGTACAAGTGAGAGACATTGATAACATGGCTTTCATTGCCATGTAGTGTTCTAAAGTAAAGTGGGTGTTCTGATGGTTGAAATGCATAGGGAAAAAGTTCCACTGATGTCAGAACTAAGCCAGTGATAAGGTTAAAACAAAACTAATTGTCTGAAGCTTGCTACTGCTTCCCGAATGGCATACAGAGATAATAAGAGTTTGTCTGACTTCTGAAATAAAAAGTTGGCATTTTGAGTTGGGAAATTGTTCTCCATAGTTATGTTTATACAACAGGGACTGGAAGGGGTGCTCCCTTTCCCATGGCAAGGCCTGCCTCTTGTACTTTTTTTCCAACAGGCATTGGTGAGTTTCTTCAGCATTTTAAGCCTGTCATGTCTAGGTCAGTTGGGAAGTTTGGTCTTTGCACTGTGGAGGCTTCACTGATTTCTAGACATCAGCTTCAGAAGCTGTTGGTGCCTGGAGCAGTCCATCCTGCTAATTCCTCTGTGCTCCTGGCAGTTCTCACAGTTCTTGTTTCAGAAATGCCCTGAGAGCTGATTTGATAGCACTGGAGTAAAACATCAGTGTCTTGGGAGACATCGAGACTCATCATCTACCCCAGTCATTAGATCTTCCTCTGTCTGTTGGTGCCATTCTATTCACTGGATTAGCAAAATAGTAATTGGTACAAATCACAGATATATTTAGAATTTAACCCTTGCACATACATATACCTCATAGGAACACCGTGGGGGTTTTTTATGTTCTGTGGAACTAATTGTGTTGTTTCTCCTTACTCTGTTACTGGCTCTTTGCCATTCAGTTTTGGCACACTCTAAAGCAGAATATACTTATATTTTCTATTTATGTCTCATATTACTGTCCATCCTGTTGACTAAAAAAGTATCCAAAATCAGTGAATGACTAAATTATGGGCAGTGTTGGCATAAGGAATTGAGAACAATGTGCATTTTAAGAGTTATTCGAACCTAAATGCGATAAGGCCTGTGGTAAGATCTGGCAAAAGGCACAAAAGTAAGACAGAAGTTCTACTACAAATGAGTTAAAACATAAAATACACCTTAATTTATTTATCAAGAACCTTAAACTCCTGTTGGACACCAATACTGCTAAAGGAAATGATACTTGAAACCTTGCTCTTCAGAGGAGTATTTTTATATTAAACCTTGCAGATTGTTACAATCCAAAATAATCAATATGCCTGTAACTGTCTTAAATTCTTTTATAGTATTGGATCAATGAAACCAGATAATATTTTTGCCACTGATTTTTAATTAATGAATGACTTATAATTGTTTCCTAGCACATAGGACCCACTGTCACTTTTCTGCAAGCCACATCCTCAGTTCTCTAAACCAGATGCTTGAGGACTTGACTTTTGATTTTAGTACAGTATTTTCTGTGGGAAAATCTTGATTCTTAAAACTTCTCAGAGAAGTGCAACTAAATTTTTCATACAGACAGCTCATGGGGCTTCTTACCTCTGTATTTTTTTTCCTGCTGATTTTTAGGCACTCTGTGAATCTGCTCTTAACACTCCTTATGACAGCTTGAAGATGGGCATGTTATCTGTTCTTTCAACATTATCAGGGACAATTGCCATTAAGCAGTACTTCAGCAGTGCTCCAGGTAAGAAAACTGGATTACACCTTCGGCATTTTAATAGCTTGGTTTTCTGCTGATGATCAGTTTCATCTAAACACTTTGTAGGATTTTTTAAAACTATTTTTGAACTTCAGAACACTGAGAGTCAGACTGTGTTCATCCTATGTAAACTTAAAATGGTACACTGTATAGTCATGACTAATGATGATTTTGTTTTGTGGGCACTGTGGTATATGAAAAGGGCTTTTGCATTTGAGTCTTCAAGTTTTCTTCATTTTGTGAAGAAATGTATTGCCTCTCAAATGGGTGGCCTGCATTCTGCTTAAGGTGCTTTGAAACCATGGATTTGCATAATTTTTGAGTAGCAGGGAGGCTTCACAGTGCAAGAGTGGGCTGGCATGTTACTCTTCCACCCTTGTGGGCTTGACTTACAGCAGTACCAGGTGAACCTTTCTGCTCTGTGACAATATTCTGGAGAAATTGTAGAAAAAGAGTAGACATTTAAAAGTGATTCAGGGTATCTTGTTCTCAAAATTCTGATTACGCTCTTTTTTCTTCCTGAAAGCCAGACTGCCCTAATGAGTGTTATGGGCTCAAAGACATGGGCTGCAAAAATGGAAAAAAAATAGTACATCCTCTTCAATCATTCTGGTATGGCTTAATAATTAATAGACTCACCAGCTTTTTTAATTAGCCATAATATTTCTCAAGGCAATAGTTCTCTGAATCCTGAAACATCAACCTTTAGGTCCAGATGTTCTTTCTCACGTGTCTAACTTGTGTAGTGTTCAAGAATGAGAGAATCTCTGGTTTTGTCTGAAGAGAGAAAAATATTTTCATCCTATTGCTTAAACATAAGGAAAAACCCTAACTCTGTGGTATATTTATGGGCTGTGCAGTTTTATGTTCCGTTTGCCTTGCTTCTATTTAGGAGCAGCAGCTACAACTGCAAGGTCATTTGATTTGGTAAAACTAGCCCAGGAGTGCTGTTACCATAATAACCGTGGCATTGCAGCTCATGGAGTGAGGATTCTGACCAACATATCAGCCTCTTGCCAGGAAAAAGGTAAGGGAAAGCAAGGGCAGGGAAGTGGCTCTGTTTACAGTCAGGCTTATGCACTTAACACGCATTAACTCGTCCTGTCTGTGAACCTGGCTGTAAATCTGTCTGATCCCTCATGCTGGTTAGGGAGAATGGGGACTATAATCTACCAGGGAATACTCCATATGGTTTTATGAATGCTTGGGAAGGTTCCATCTTTGTCTCATTCAGAGAAAATTACTGCTCACAGTAGAGCTCATGCTAAATGAATGCTTGTTTTACCTTTGCTGTAAGATTAGTGAATTGTTAGTCACCCTTTGAAAGCCCTTTGCACAAAGTTTGTTGCAAAATAATAACAGGCCATTTAGAAGGCTTAGTCCCAAGATTTATGCATGCTTTGCAAGTGTCAGTGTGGCTGCTGAATAGTTACCCAAGACATGGAATGGCAGAATTGTTTCTCATCAAAGTAAAAAAAAAAAAGCAAAGCAGAAGTGTTAGGAATTGTCATGACTGCAACAGCAGTGCAAGCATTACACCAGCTATGGTCAGAGAGCAGAAGAGAGAGCAAACTAACTCTTTTTCTCTTTGTAGATCTTCTGCCTTTGGAGCAAGATGCAGTTTTTGGCTTAGAAGCTCTTCTTGTTCTCTGTAGTCAAGATGACAGCCCAGGAGCTCAGGCAACCCTAAAGGTGACTTTACTGTTGTCTTCCCCTTCACAGCTGTAAATTATAATAACAGCTTGTATAACAGAGAGGCTGGTGTGCACCAGATCCTTTCTGGTGGAAGCATAGCAGACTGGAGGGAAAAGAAGATTTTTCTGGTTTGCCCATAATCAGAGTTCAGAGCAGTAGAGAAACTGAGCATAGTTATGGTAGAACTTCTCTCAGCTCTAGGAAAAGGGTTGTTGCAGGTGGCAGGGAGCATTCCTCTCAGAGGAACAGCTGTAATAAAACATGAACATTGGATGGAGGTGTCTCTGAAGGACAAAGAGAATTTGCTTTTTGGAGATGGAGATGCAACGTACATTATCACAACATTTTAATAAATGATTACTCTTATTTTCCCACTTCAGAAGCTGTCAGTAATTCTTCTAGTTATTTACCTTATAGGCTGGCGGTGTGAGAGATTATTAATGTTTCTTGAATTTGTGATGTGTTTTTGTGCTGGTAGCTTGGGAACAAAGGCTTGGGCTCTTAGAAAAATCTCATCTTTTGTAGAGTGCATAGTTGTGAATATCCCAGATCTGCATTTCTGCAGTCCTGCTTGCAGCTGAGTAAGTGTGCCTGGCTCTTCTGGTTTTGAAGGCATTGTGCTGACTGCCCCTGGGGATTGTGTGATTGCAGATCACGCTGACCTGCATGGTGAAGCTGGTGAAGTGCCGCCCTCACCTGAGCCAGTCCGTGGTGGAGTCCCTGCTGACACAGCTGCACAGTGCCCAGGACAATGCCAGGATCCTCATGTGCCACTGCCTGGCAGCCATTGCCATGCAGCTGCCTGTCTTGGCAGATGGGATGCTGGGAGACCTAATGGACCTCTATAAATTAATTGGACAGTCTGCCACAGATAAAAAGCAGGAACTCTTGGTAAGATCTCCCTTGATGGATAAAGTCTGTATAAACAATTGTGGATGGATTGCATTTCAAAAGGGAGCTAAGACGTTTGTTACGTGTCCAGGTTGATGTGCCAGTCTGGAGCCACTATTTTTGATTTTGTTTTAACATCTGACTCCATATGTTCAGTGTAGAAATAGCTCTTAGATGGAGCTGTACTGTGCAGTGTATTCCATTAGGTTTTCCAGCAGATGGCACTGCTTAGGCAAACCTGGCTATTGAAATTATTGGGGTATCTCTAAAGTAGTGGTTAAAGGCCAAATGGCAGCTAGCTCCATTTATATAGGGTGCTCTGGGGCAAATGACTTAATATACTGCAAGAGAGAAAAATGCTTTCATCACATCTACTTGGAAAAGAATTTGAATTTTAAAAAAGAAATTGCAAGCTTTCTGTTAATTTATTTGGAGCATTTGAAATATTTCAGCTAAAATGCAGAGTAGAGCGTCTTTAAATGAAAGTTACTTTTATCTACAAGAAATACTTGGGTTGCTGTAACTATTTAAAAAATATGACTGAGAAGTTTTGCAGTTAATATGTATATATATGTAATCTTCTATGTAGTTTTCAGCCCAAAATAAAACAGAAATGGCTTTTTTTCATCTTTTCTTTGGTTACTGAAATATAACTTTCTTCCTCCTTCTTCCACTCTCTACTAGGTTTCTCTTGCCACAGTGATATTTGTTTCCAGTCAGAAAGCTTTGTCCACAGAAATCAAAACTGTTATCAAACAGCAGCTTGAGAATGCCTCCAATGGATGGACAGCCTACAGGATAGCCAGGCAGGCTTCCAGGATGGTAAGTGAAAATACCTGGAGAAAAATGGTTCGCTGTGATTGAAGGAATGCCAGAGATTTCTTTGAATTGGGTAAGGGAAGAAGGAAAATTGTAGGCCTTGGGAGGAGGAAGTGAATGGGGGAAAAAAAAATCATTTTCTCTCCTGCTTCTCTCCTGATTCTCTGGAATGCAGATTGTGATCTATATCATTTGGGGCACTCATCCCATCAAAATGTTTTTTTTTCACTTGTCCTTTTGAAGTATTTGAGAAGGAATTGAGTGATGTCCTGGCACTTTCTTGAGCACATACCACATCTCTGTATTGTCTGACTGCTCTTCAGAATGTGATGTATGGTTCTCTTTCTTCAATGTGAAGAAAGGAAGAAAAATATACTGTTCCTCTTTTCCCTTCAGTAAATTCACAGTTGGGGTTAGAATTACACAGAAACACGAGTAGGAGAGGCTGAGGTGAATTTCCATGTGGTTTTCTCATCTTATTGAATTATCTTGTGTAAATGAATACTATATTTTTTTACAGACTGGTATTTCTTTAAGGTCAGCACTTGTGCTTTCAATTATTATTAGGATTGCCATAATCAAATCATTGGAAAAAGTTTCACTATTCTGTTTTTAAACTGGGAGTGGTTCTGGAGATGTTCCTGTTTGCTTATTTGTGTACATTTTGTAGAAATCTCCAGCCTTTTCCCGTTCCCTTTCAGAAACATTGTTGTCATTACAGGGCAACCACGACATGGCCAGAGAGCTGTACCAAAGCCTGCTGACTCAGGTGGCATCAGAGCACTTCTACTTCTGGCTGAACAGCCTGAAGGAGTTCTCCCATGCAGAGCAGTGCCTGACAGGCCTGCAGGAGGACAACTACAGCTCCGCGCTCTCCTGCATCGCCGAAGCCTTGAGATCCTACCACAAAGGGATAGCCTCGCTGACGGTCAGCACACAGCTCTGCTGGGGATGTTTCTGGGTGCTGCAGCATGGCTCTTTGGGTTCTCTTCCTAACTCTCTGAAAAGTTCTTAAATGTGCCTGGCATCTGCCAGACTCTGTTTGGTTCTCCTCTGCAGGCATCTCAGTTGTAACCCACTGAGTCTCGAGAGAAAAGATCCTGTAACTCAGCCAAGTGTGATTAGATAGATTTCTCTTTGCTTTTTCTTCTCCCTCCACCCCTCATTTCCTGCCTTGATCAGATCGTAGGAAATGTGACAGATCTTGTTTAATTAACATTACAATACTTATAATTTTCCACTCCTTGCTTTGGGTGAATGAAAGCTATTGTAGTAGTCAAACGCGGGAATTGGCCTAAATTGGCTGCTGTCTTCTTGAAAAATAGAGAAGGATTCAATTGTCTCCCTCCCTCCTGCTGAGTTCATGTTGCCTTCTATTTGACAATGTGATCTCATGGAATCCTAACAGCAAGCTAGTAAGAGGAGGGAGGACAATTCAGCTTCATAAAATCCAACTGGTACCTGCTTTTATGCAAATACTTTCTATTTCTCTGAAGTGGTAAAAATACCAAGAAGCTGTGTGATGTCTGTGAATGTAAAGAAAAAAAAAAAAGCATTAATGATTAGGGACCTTCAGTTCCTGCTGTAAAATTGCTTCTTAAGCAAAGACGATCTAGCTTCACACAATACTTCTTTCGTATTTTAGTTTCCATGAAGAAACCTTTACCTACAGTTTTCTGTATGCCTTTTCAGTGAAGCTGCTTTGTTGTTTTAGTTACTGGACAGTTAGGGTCACGACAATTCAGACATTAGTGTTTAATAAAGTTCAGATATTACTATTTATTAATAAGATGTCCCCGAATAAGCTGCAATGACATAAACTTCTACTTTTGTCCTCTGAAAGACTCATCATTGCTGACGTGTTGGTCTTTAACTGTTGGCTGAGTGAATAAGGCTTTTAATTCAACACTTGGAGATTTCTCTAACATCAAGAAGACATTGAGAGGAGGACCTCATCTAATTAGATGTTAATATTTAATACAGGCAGGAAAATAACTTGCTTAAATAGGTCATACTGTGATCCAGTAATTTAATTACCCCTTCCTTGGAGTTTGGGCTGCTTTTTCTGTTGAAGGATTCCTGTCTTCATCTCCTCTGCTGACTTCAGTTCCTGTTGCACACAGTGCTTTTCTGGGTGCAGTGCCCTCCTTATGGATGATTGTGGTCCAGAGGAGTTAAGTGCAGCTTTTGTAGGTTAGAGGGAATGAAATTTGTTTTTGCTGTTGGTTGTTGCTGACTTGTTGCATCACTCTGGACCATTTCCCAGCCATGCTTGAGTCTATCAGCTGTAAAAGGAGCCACTCGCTGCTTGCCTCTAGAACTCAGCCTCTCCAAGGGGAGCAAAGTGCCATAAAACGCACGTGGCAGCCTTGCTGCTGAAGGCTTTTGCTCTCTTCCCTCTGCCTTGAGCTTTCCTGTAGCTGCTGTTTCAGTGCAGAGCATGACTCAGCACTGCTGGTACCACAGAGCAGTGGTGCATGTGATGAGCCTTGTGTAGCTGCTCCACTCTAGCTGGAAAACACCGTGTCAGTAAATCTCCTGCAGGTGTTCAGCCAGCCCAGTTTAGCAACAATGAAATATTCAGACAGTGCCTTGTCAGAAAATTTCTCAATTCCTCCTTCATAGACATAAAACTCTGTCTTGCACTGCAGAGTGTTCTTTCATGGGAGTTAGTGCACTTAAGGGAAAGAAGTGCCTCTGCTTTATGGATAAGAGGTTCTCCCTGTGGGATTTGTCAGGGAGTGTGTTGACCACAGTCCCCATCTGTCTTGCTGTGTGCTTGGTTGTACAGTTAGCAAAGGTTTTGGATGAGTCCTGCTCTTTCTGGCACAGATCACATGTCTCATTGGAAGCATTGGGGTTTTTTTTCACTGCTGGTGATCTAAAGAAGACGCAAAACTTGAACAAAGCACTTACACAGCCATTGGTTTAGTAGCACCAATTCCAAATATGTCCATAGCAAGTGGTGGTGTCTGAATAACTTGGCTGAGCCAAAGAAATGTTTCTGTCACTTTCAAAAAGAATTGTAACTCATTTATTGCCCATGGAAGATAAAGTAAATTGCAATATTAATGAGACAAGCTTGTATTTCCATTACAAAAATCAAGTCCAATTTGTGCTTCTAAAAACGTCTGGATTTTCTGATATGAGTACTTCACTCTTTAAAAGCATGTAGTCTCTGTAGAGCAATTACAGTGGAGTGTAGCCCTCTTCCACAGAGGGTTTTCTGAAACCATCCTTGCAAAATAAACTGAACAATTCCAGTTCAAAAGGGATTTTTTTTTCTGCCCTTGGAGAAGGAAAAGCGAAGTGATAGATAAGAGAGGCTTAATGGTTTAAATATGAGATAGTGTTATTTTTTCAGTTGAAATCTAGTTCAGTAGTTTTAAGTGGTTTCACTGGACTGATGACTTTAGTCAATAGTGGGCCAATTCTCAGACGATGTGATGCTTTGTGAGAAACCAGTTAGCTGGTTTTCTGCCAGCAAAGAAATGGTTCTTAGTAAGGTTTGGGGGTAGATTATAACCTCTTGCTTTGAGAAGTGACCTGGTGAGGAGTAAGAAGCACTGGGGAAGATAGGCATGAGTCTCGGAGAAAGTCTCAGTGCTTTGTTTCTGGAGAGGTCTTGTTCTTCTCAAAATCCAACAGTTTAAGAAAAATAAGTAGAGGATTTTTGGCTTAATTAGTATCAAACCTTGAGTACTGCAGTTTGCCCCCTCCTGAGTGTCCTAAGCTGTCACAGATGCCTCTACAAGTCAGATAAGCTCTTAGGGAGCAAAGCTTCATAGAACTGTATTTTCTGAACAATAGCAGCTTGTCTACCCTCCTGGAATTCTTTATTTACTGTTTGTTCTTACCACTAGACCATGTCTCTTGCCTTCATCAAATGCAAGGTTCAGTGCCTCCATAATGTTCCCATCCATTTCACAGTTCCAAAAAAATCACCCCTTCCCCTTGCTGTGGGTAATTTCTTTCTTTTTCTGCCAATTCCTTCTTTTCTGGCTGATGCAGAGAATCACTTTTTCAGTCCTTGTGTTTCTTGTTTGCCATCCAATTCAGTGTACTTTTTGTTATGGTAAAGACTCTCTGGCCTAATGTCATTTGAAGCCTAATGACTTGGCTTTGGAAAAAGAGAAAGTAGGTGCCCTAACAGTATTTTAACAGCTTAACTCATTTGTTACAAGGGTGACATGCTTGGAATATGACTTAGTAATTATGTAACTTCTATGTTGTGTATATTTAGCATGACTGAAATTGAGCAAACCGGTTAAATGTAGTTTATTTAAAAAACAGCTTTTAGAATTGAACTTAAGGATTCAGTTTTCTGATGAGACTGTTCAGTGGCACTGCAGTGTAATTTTATCATTTTTGCTTTTGACCTAGTTTGCCAACATTCCTATTACTGTGTTTCAGGCTGCTAGTACGCCACTTAATCCTCTGAGCTTTCAGTGTGGCTTTGTGAAACTCAGGATTGACCTTCTGCAAGCTTTTTCTCAACTTATTTGTACCTGCAACAGCCTAAAAACCAGTCCACCCCCAGCTATTGCCACAACCATTGCTATGACATCAGGAAATGATCTCCAGAGGTGTGGACGCATCTCCAACCAGGCACGTGCTCCCGTTCCACTCTTGTGCAGTTATATTTGTGACTCTGGTAGGAATTTTGCTTCTCAGCAAACATACTTGACAAAAGAAATGAAAAGTAGTCGTAAAATGGGTTTTTTTGAATCGTGGACTTTGCTTTTCACCTGTAGCTCTGAAAACATCTGCCTGCAGCAGGCCGTGTTTTGAAGCTGAGTGTGCCACGTGTGTTTTCTCCTCCAGTCGTGCACGCAGCTTCCAAGGATATGCACGTAGCAAGTCCCTTGGTGGACTCAAACTTGAAGCAAGGCTTTTCAAACCTTGCTTTGAAACACCTCAGGCACTCTGAGTACACTAAGGGAGAATATATATTCCTGAGGATGATTCTGCAACTCCTTTTACTGAGAGTTGGCAACTGCCTTGGTACTGTATGAACCACCAAGGAGGTTTGCTTCTAAATCCATGTAGTCTGCAAGGAGGAACCAGTGGGTGGTCATTGAAAGACAGAGCAGTTTGTTTTACCAGTAGGGGATGGAGGAAGTTGTCGATGGGTTTTTTTTCTTTTGCTTTGCTTTTAACCCAAGGAGATTTTGTTGATGCAGGAAAAATACCCATTTAATTCATGGATAACAGTCTGTCACTTTGGTAATCTTTATCTGAGTGAAGAAGCAAGAACTTTAAAGATTTTTCTCCAAAATTCCACCTTATTCCTTCAGTGTTGTATCTTACAGGGCAGTGCTTTTCTGGATGTGTGGAGTTTTGTTTTTTGCTTTGCTTTCTGTTTTTGCCTAGTAACATTGTCTCTGCAGATGAAGCACTCCATGGAGGAATTCCGAAACTTGGCTACACGCTATGGAGATTTGTATCAGTCATCTTTTGATGCAGACTCAGCAACTCTAAGGAATGTAGAACTGTATCCTTTAAAAATCCTAGAGTTTGTCCACTTTCCTTCTCATGTGAACAGCACAAAGCATAAGAATCCTTGTTTCTATGAAGACTGCCACAAAGTAGTTTTGAAAGTTAATCACGTAAAAATTAGCTGCCAATTGCTTAAAACCTATTTGAAGATAAACATTACCATATTGTTGTTTTGGAATTGTATTGTTTATTGGAATTACTTGATAAACAAGTTATGACACAAAAATTGGAGCAGCATATAACTTGGTATTTTCACAGTTCTTGCTCTTTGTTCACTAAATGAGTAATGACTGTAGGATTACTTCACAGGAGTAAGGAAAAGCGCCACTAAATACACTGCATTTCTTGCTTTAAGTGCCAACTTTGAAAGTCTTAAGTCCTTAGTATTAATATCAGGCAACAGCAGAGCTGCCTGTTGATTTCACATGCAATAGAAGCTCTGATTTTGGATCCAGAATCTGCAAGGTAGGTTTGATAGTTAACTGCATACTGCTTTTCTGCTTATTAATAAATCCTTGGAGCTTTAAACCTAGGAATTCAAGGAATGTTCACAAAGTTTCTCAGTAGACCTTTCTAATTCTGGACAGGCTTGAGGATCTGTTGCTGCTATGCTGTACCTGGCAGATTGGGGACTCTGTTTTGGGTTCTGAATTTCATACTGATTTTGCTCTTGAGAGCACTATACTGGACTTATCTTAAATATAGACCTGAACTTCTAATCTCTCCTTTAGCCACTTATTTTAATTTGTGTCAGTGTGTCTTAGATCCCAAACCTGTTGCTTGCACTTGTAAGTGCACCTTAGCTTAGTTAGTGCACCTTAGTTTGGAAGTTATATTCCTTCCAAACTATCCTATTCCCAAAGTTGTAAAAATACATGCACTAAATGCGTTCAAATTTTTAATGTAAACCCATCACTTCTGGCTCTTTGTCTAACAGTGAATTTAAATCTACTAGAAAACAACATTGAAGTACTGATGAATTGAATCACTGTTTAAAACTCCCAGGCTGAGATTGTGGATTTATCCCAGTACTGTGGATAAAATCTCTCAGTGATTTTATAGCTGATAACAAAAGTGAACATCCTAAGTGACTAAGTAGTACTCACTATGAATTAAGCATTGCTTAGAAGGTGTATTAGTCAAATTTGTATGAAGCTGGGTGTCTATGAGATGGAATTCTATTCAAAGGAGGAGATTAGAAACTCTGAGATTTAGTTTTAATTGTAACTGGCATTCTTGCTTTGCTTTGTGAGATTTTCATGACTGTTACAAACTCTGCAGGGTTAAGTAGAAGTCAGGGTATGATCACTGTCACTGCTTCAGCTGAGAGGGGACAAGAAGTGGTGAATAAGTGGTAGTTAAGATTTAAATGTAAAGGGCAAGTGTTATAATGGAAAAAAATAATTTAAAAAACAGAGTAAACAGTTTGAAAGACATTTCTTAATGGATTCTATGTTGTAATGTCTTGCCACATCTGTTTGGTAGTGTGCCTTCCAGGTTATGATGAGGAAGATAAGTTAGACATAATGAAAAGTTGCTCTTTTTTAGTTTCCAGGAATATAGCTCAAATGGAACAGCTCATGTTGAAAGCGAATATGAAAGAAGAATGATGTCTGTATTTAACCATGTACTTGAGGAAGTGGAATCTCTCAACAGGAAGTATGCTCCTGTGTCTTACTTGGCAAGTAACAGTTTTAAATGTATATTGTGTAGGGAAAGGGGCCAAAACCCCAGAATTCTATATATCTATGAGAAGCATTCTCAGTTACTTAACATTACTGACACAAATGGTCTCTACAGAGCCACACTTGTTTAAAAAGACTTCAAGAACCATTTTGCTAAGACATCTGTAACCTTACTGGTCTGATTGAAAATAATCTTTTTAAAATTCCCATCCTCAGAGCACTGCAGATGCTGATAAGAACTACAGGTACTGTCAGGTCTCTGCCAGACCCCTCACCACACTCGCATTCAAACACCAGAGCACATTCTCTTCATTCATGTTCTTGCTGTGGAGGAATTCTGCTCCCACACAGCAGCCTGGCTTTGGTCCCTGAGCTGGTGGTGGTGAACTCTGTGCTTTGTGAGTGCAGCATTTTTCTTATCAGTGCAGGTCATCAGAGAGCACAGTGTGGAGTGTGCTGGGTGCAAACAGTGAGCTGATAACGCCCTCCTTTACAGGGCTGCTGGGTTTGTCTCTTACTGCTCATGAACATCACAAAGCTGAAGTGCACCTTAGTGGGAACAAGGTTGGTTGTTTGTCATGGCTGGCATCTGTTTGCCCTGGATTGTTTCTAAATCCAACAGTCCTTATCAATTCCAAATAGGATAAAAGTAAATCATAGAAACCACAGCAAAGGTAAACCCTGTAAACTTAGTTGTGGCTGGCTCCATGCCAAGGCAGCTTGGTGACTTCAGTGGAACTGTTTGTGTTCATCTGAGCCAGAGGCATGGTGCAGCAGGGACAGAAAGAGTAGACAAGAGGCCTAAAACTTAATTATTGCATTAAGTTGTGATAGATGCCAATCTTTTTGTTTGGAGGGGAGTTGTTTTTTTAGAGTTTTTGTATATGAGTGTTTCAAGCAGATCCTACTCTGCCAACTCTAACACTAGGACTGGAAAGATTTGTATTTTTCTTTTGCTTGGCTTCCTTGGTTTTTCCAGAGCAGAATACCTCCTTCAATAAGGCACAGAACATAAACAGAGGGGCTGAATGTAGTCACTGTCATCTTAGTGGCTGGGATTCTATGACTGTATTAATATATTTTTGGACTTAAAATGGAAATTCCTGCTGTTTCAGTACCTCAAATACATGTCTTTTTCTTGTGTCATGAATGATACTTTTTCTCAATTGTTTTGGCTCTTGTTTCTTGCAGCATACAGCTTGTCTCTGCAATGCTGTCATTGCCTTGTTGAAAGTCCCCCTTTCATTTCAAAGATACTTTTTCCAAAAGCTCCAGTCTACAAGTATTAAGGTATGTACTGCTCAAATAGGAAATTTCTCTTTACAGAGCCTTTCATGAGAAAAGCCCTACTGAAGATACAAAGCTTCAGCATTTTTAGTGGAGATACATAACTCAAATAGCATTTAGGTTCATGTGTTGAGAATAACTTGAATAATGTGTGTATGGTTGTTCTGAACCACTAGACTGTCACTTAGGCAAGTGGGATTCAGTTCTTTGATTGCAAAGCCTTAACGATAAAATGTAGCTGGAATTCTTGTTGATTCTGAGTCTGCAAAGCTAAATAATTCTGGTCCTGGGAGAGCAGCTTTTATAGATTTGTATTGGTTTTTTGTCCTTTTCCTTTAAAAAGCAATGTTCACTATCTTGGAAGAAAATTGTCATCAGCTCACTGACTAGGAATGTCTATATATGACTATGGTTGTGGGGTTTTTTGTTTTACTCAAGTGCTCCTTTTTTTTCTGGGAAAAGTGAAAGCCTTAAGTTTTTTAATATTTACTCTTACTGCATTTTGCTTCTTTGTTTAGCTTCACATACTTGTGGCTATTCTGTGGAAGATTTTTTTCCACATCTTTCGAAGAAGTGAAGTAAATGAAACTGATACAAAGATAATATCTGGTATTGCTGATGATGTTTAGTAATTAATATAGTAATGAGTCTCTGATAATGTCTGTGTTTCCAACTGCTGATTTTCCTACCCAACCTCTCCTTGGAAATTTTTCTATAAGAAGGTGTCCTTTTTCATCCTTGAATTTTGTTTGCTTTTCTAGAGGCTTATAATTACATTTTGATCCGTTCACTTGTGTTCCAGCTTGCTCTCTCCCCGTCTCCAAGGAACCCAGCAGAGCCCATAGCAGTACAGAACAACCAGCAGTTGGCCCTCAAGGTGGAAGGAGTGGTTCAGCACGGATCGAAACCCGGCCTTTTCCGTAAAATCCAATCTGTCTGTCTGAATGTCTCCTCAGTGCTGCAGAGCAAATCTGGACAAGATTATAAGGTGTGGATAGAACAGAGTCAGGAGGAGTCTTGAGCCTTTTTGCTGTGTTTTGCTGTTCTTTTGTTTGACTCTGGGTAGCAGAATTTCCAGGATGAGATGAATAGGTGGTTCTGTAATCCCTTCACTCCTGCCAGTTGACATTCAAGCACTGGCCAGAGCCAAGCATAATGTGTGGAGGGGATCTGGGGTTTTTAAATCTGCAGTGTGTCAATACCTTTTTTTAACAGCTCTTCTTCCAAACAAAGAGGCTTTGTGATGTTCAGAACAAGTCATTAGGAATCTGCCTGAGATGAGGAAAACTCACCCTAGTTACATGTCATATAAAACTCCACAGAGGGGGAAAAAACAAACCAGGAGTAGATTATTCTCTACCACATAGTCTCTAGAATTTTTTTATACTCATTTTAAGGTTCTTTTGTTTTGTTTGTGAAAATTGTGAGGACAAACTGTCTAAATCAAATAGCACCTGAGGACACACACATTAAATTTAAGTCAACACTTTTATCAAAGAGTGCATGCCTGAGGTTTAGGTTCTGCTAACATGTGATGCTTAGTGAAAGGTCTGGTTTTGGTGGACTTTGGGGTTGGGTTTTTGAGGAGGAACAGGAGAAAGTCAATCACTTGTAAAAGAACAGGAGTAGGAAGTGTGTGATGTTAGACTCACATGACTTTGTGGAAAAGTAGAACCTCAGGTAGAAGATGACTTGTTAGCTTGTCAAGCTGTCTCAAGTATGTATGTATGTATTGGTTTAGGAGAATTGAGGATAGATTTTTCCTTTTTTCTCCTCTCTCCTTCAAATGGAGAGCTGAAAACTTATTTTTGGCAGGTTTATGTGAAATGGTGTTTTGACCTTCCATCTGTGTTCTCAGATTCCTATTGACAACATGACCAATGAAATGGAGCAGAGGGTGGAACCACACAACGACTACTTCAGCACTCAGTTCCTGTTAAACTTTGTGATCCTTGGCACCCACAACATCACAGTGGAGTCCTCTGTGATAGATTCAAATGGCATTGTCTGGAAAACTGGGCCTAAAACAACTATTTTTGTGAAGTCTCTGGAGGATCCATACTCTCAGCAGGTCCGTCTCCAGCAGCAGCAGGGGCAGCCTCCATCCCAGCAGCAGCAGCAGAGAACCGCCTACTCACGCTTTTGATTCCCAGGAGTGACTCTGTCCTGCTCAGCTGGTATTCCAGTTTCTCTTGGACACTTTTTTAATTTTTTGGAAGATTTTTTATTATAACCTTCTCCTGAGAAAGTTTCAGATGCCAATTTGTTGCTTTTGAAATTATCTGAGGCAAATCCGAACTTGATTCAGCAGAGGCAGCTGTTCAAATTTGGAGTTGTGCTCTTACTGTAAGAACTTCTACCTGATCTCTAACTTCTGTTTACAAACCTGTTCAGGCAGGCTCCACAAACTACAGTAGCAGGGGACACTAAGAACTTGTTGACTGTACTTTCCATGTTTTTTGAAGCACACATTGGTTCTAATGTCATGCTTACAGGACATTGGGAAACACTTCATTTTGGCTGGTTGTACAGAAATGAGTGTAATACCAAGTGTCTGTCTTTTAATGTGAAGGAATTGGCAGGAATATCCAGAGATTCTTTTTCTGACATTTTAATAGCAAGTTCCAGTATTTGGCTGGTGTATGTATGTTATTACAATTCATCAGCACTACTTAATGCACGCAGCTGAAAGGAAAAAAACCTGCAGTTCACTTTTGATACCCAGTCACTGCAGAGGGAATTGAGGGGTTGCTGTCTGGGGAGCACTGCAAGTAGCAGAGTTTTACAGGTGGGAATAATCACTGTCTCTCAGATGATATGGAAGATATTACCACGTTGTTTTTAAATTTTCATGTATCTGTGTTACTGAAGTCTTTCATTTTGTTGGGGTTTTTTATTTGCTCTTTTAAGAGGGAAGTTAAAAAGAATGACAACTTGCAAGTTAACAGCTTTGTTTTTTAAAAGGAGTCCTTTTTACCAAAACTTTGTAAACTTATGGATTCTTTGACCAACTTGAGAAGCTTAATTGTTAATTTTACAAGATAGAATTTTGCCAATTCTAAATATAGATCCAGAATAATTTTGGAAATACACTGCTTTGTACATCATTTTCACACTTCCTTTGTGGTATAAAAGGCTGAACTTTATCCAGACTCACAGGTAGTAAGTCACGTAACATGACTTTCACCTGGTCTTCATAAATAGTCTCTGCTTGTATCACTCTGCAGAAAAACAGGACCTACTTGAGTGAGGAAGAGGAAGGATGGCACTTCTTAGATACTTGAGCTTGTTAATCCCTCCCATTGAAGCAGAATTTTTTACTGTTATTTCCTCAGCAAATTCCCATGATACTGTTATTTCAATATTATTTCATTCTAGAGCTGATTGGAGTTTACAGATTTTGCTTGCTTCCAATGCAGGGAATATGATAATGAATTGCTGTAAGCTGAGGCTTCTTCTGCACAGCAGGATGAAGAATTTTTTGCTGTGTTTGTCCATAGTAGTTCCTCTTGGCTTGAGACTATGGAAAAAAAAAAAAGAAAAAAAGCCTGGAAGTGATGATGCTAGGTGTCATATCTTGGTCAGGCTGTAATTCTAACTAGAAAAGATAATTAGGATGCAAGGTTGAAACAGAAGACTTAAAATTCGTGAAAAGTTGAGCAGCATTCTTCTTAAATGATTTTCCTTTTGAGCAGGACACACAAAGTGCCACTGCCTTTCAAGCTGACTGAGGAAAGTGGTGGTTTCTGTCCCACTTTTGTGGTTCCATGCCTGCAGTTTTGGGGTGTGTGTGTATCTACACGCATCTGTGTGTGCACACGTGCATACGTGTACCTGTAGCTACATCTGGTTAAATGGTCCAGAAAGAGGTGATTGGCCTGCTGTTGTGCGTGCTCTCTGTCAGACTGAGCATCTGAACTCTTTGTGGTCAGTTGGGTTTTTTCATTAAAGCCATAGATCACGGTCTTTGCTGCAAAAAACTCGGTATTTTAATGCAAAAAACCAAAAAGAGACTAAGAGGTCAAACAATTTTTTTTTTTATCCTGCATAATGATTGTGTGTTTCTTGCTGTTACTGACCAATATGTTGGTGGAAACCTTTGATGATGCCATTCAAAAACAACTCAGAAATTACAAGACATTTGCATGCTGGGGAACAAACTTTTCTCATAAGTCATGTGATGTTCAGAGTGCATGGCTAAACTTAGGAGAAGCCCAGTAGGAAAAAACCCAGCCTTATCCAGGGAAAGCCCTGCTCTGGCCTGAGGCTTAACTGTCTGTGAGCTGGTGAGATTAACCCTACTACAGCTGAAAAAAATGTTCCTCCTTTAAACACATCTGCCCACCTGATCTGAGAGGCCTCTAGCACTCCAAGAACTTGTATCAGTTTTAAAGCCAAGCAAGTAAAAATTGAAGCCTGAGAATCTGGATGTTAGGTATGGGAGATTGCAGTGGGAGGAAAATTGCAATTGCTGCTTATTGGAAATTAGCTGGTATAGGAAGGTGGCTTGCCTAGAAAACACGTGTATTTCTAACAAACTCTGAAGAGTTTCTCATGCTGACTCATTTGCAGATTAGTTATATGTGTGTGCTGATCAGGAAAGGCTCAGGACCTATTAGTAAATTCTCCTTTTATGTAAGCACAGTGTTTTATGTGGTGTTGGATTTGTATTGAGGTTATTTTTTTCTGTGTGTTTTGTTTTCTAACATGGTGTATTTTTATTTCTAATAGCTGGGTAATACACTTGTCAAACAGAAACCACGGAGTTTATGGCAAACAATGTCGCAAAATACCTAAAGAGAAGTGAGGAAGGGTGTTAAAGTTACAGCAATATACGGAAAGCTGCTGTTGGAGCTCTCAGCAGTGGATGTGATCCTTGACTATTAGTGGAAGCAGGGAGGTTATTCTTGTTTGAGTCTTGCATTCAGCTTCTGGTGCCTGTACTCGAAGATGCACAACAAAGAATTTCTAAGATACAGACCCAACTTAAATCTGCTTAGTGTTTCTCAGTAAACAAAGCAGTAACTTGATTACTGTGCATAGCTGCACACTGATAATGGGAGACAATTCAGATCTGTTTCACTTACTGGCAGAAGAAAGGAAATATTCAGTGGCTAGACATTGGTCCTGAGACAGCTGCTAAGAATTCAAACAACAAGAAGGGCTTATGCAGATAGCTACATCATGACCTGTTCCTAATCATTGAGATATGCTTTCATCTAGCTCGGATAAATTGTTGGGCTGAGCAGGAGGAGATGATTGAACAAAGATGACTGGAGGTGCTGATAATATGTGCAGTTCAGCATTAAGGCAATAGTTTTTGATGCTTAGGCTCTGTGGTTTGACCTGACTTCTCCACGGATGGTGTAGCCAGTTACTCTCGGAAGTTCTTGCTACTGACATTCCTGTGAACATGTGCTCAGGCATACCAGAAAGTGTCATTTCTGGATTCCTGGCTGATCCCTTGCTCTAGGCAATGTGGAACTGAGTGCAGGGCAGGGAAGGAATGTCCGCTGTCGGATTCTACCTTCCCCTGGAATTTGGAGAGTAATCTCCTGCTAAGGTCGTTCAAGTGTATTTCAGAAGCAATTCCCGAAGTTGCACTCATCGTGGGTATTCATGGAATCTTAGACTGCCTTTCCTATTTTTGTTTCCTTGGATATGCCCTCATTTTACCCAAGGACTGATATGCCTTAATATAGCTGAAGTTTTTGTATTTGATAGGGGATATATTTTTACTTACATCCTGTGAAACTGTATAGGAATTGCACAGGTCTATAAGCAGATTCAATGTTTTTTTAAACATATGCATAAACTTTTAGGAACTGTTTTATTTACTGATACCATAACTTTAGTTAAAAGCCCATCAATTAAGTGAAACACTTTATTGGATCTGAAGGAATTTTATTGCATTCCTAAAATGTCTTTTGAGTGATATTCAGTGTGTGTGTGTATGCATATAGAGAAACAGAGACAACTACAACACAGTAGTTGTCCACAGTATGGAGGCATCTTGCCATCAGATTAGCTTCATTTCTTTTCTGGTTTGTTGTCTTTCTGTTTGCCAGAAGTGCTTGCTGTGTCCTTGGTCAGCATATTTACACACATGTCCTTTCAGTTCCTAACAGCACCTTCTCTGAACAATCTGTTCCTTTTGTGGCAGTGCAGGTGTACTCAGGTGTCTGCACTGTGCAAACCAAGACAGCAGGGGGGGGAAATAGAGGGTAGGGGTGGGGAACTTAGGAGCCCTGCCAGCTCTCAAAGCAGTTCTGAGTTGAGTAAAGCCCAAGAACTGGTAGTTCTCTCTGCCTGACTGCTGCAGTTCTGTGTCAAGCACTATGGGAGCTGCTCTTGCTTCACACACACCCAGGTGCCTCCAAGGACACAACCCGAGATGCTGAGCAAAAGCAGACTTGCCCAGAACCTTGGCATTTTCACCTCCTGAGCAGAGACTGACTGAGACAAAAACACTTCTGGAAATCAGAGGAAAGCTGAGTGTTACAGGCTTTTCTAGCAAGGCATATAATGTTGCAGTTACCCTCTCCCCCTGTGAATCTTTAAGCCTGGTGCTGTTTTGTGTCACTAGGAAACAAGCCTATCTTAGTGACCCCTGATAGTTCCTGAGTAGTTTGTCCTCCAAGGAACAGGTCTCTGCCAAACAGCAGCTGCTCAAACTCACTAATGAAGTCACAGATTGCTGCATTTCATTGAGCAGTCATCCCAGATCTGCACTTCAGAAAGCTGCTCTACTCTGCTGGTTGTCAGCTGAGAAATAGGAAGCATTTCTTTGGTGTTCTTATTTGCTTTTAGGATAAAGTCTTTATCTCTTGCTTGCCCACCTCCAAGTGATGCTGTCAAAAATGAGGACAGCTTGGTTGTATGTTAATGAAATTTGCACTTAGCTTCAGCCTCCTGATCCAAGGATCTTAGATAAGGTAAAAGCAGGATTCAGTGAATCTTGAGAGAAAAGTCTTTCTGAGGTTAGAAAGAGCCTATAACAATGCCTTAAACACTTTAGTCTGCTGGACACCTCACTGTAGTAAAAAGCTGATTTTTCTTTTTGTCAGAGCTGAACCAGTGACCCAGTAGAGCAGTCAAGGAGCTACTGAAACTGTTTTATTGTATAGATAAAAAACTTAGCCCATAGCCACTTCACAGTCTTAAAAATCATCCTTTTTCCCTATAGATAAGGAGTCTTATATTCATGAGTTCTCCAGAAGTCTTTTAACACTTTGATTACTAAAAGCAATTGTTTGGAAGGTTTTTTTCATGGGCATCAATGGTGAGTACAAAGCTCCAAGCAGGATAGGATAAAATAAGAGACTTGTGTGGGTTGGCTGATTTAAAATACCTTTGCTCAACAGTTTTAAGTATGTGGCTTGCTGGCAATCCATTTTATAGAGCCCTTCCTTGCTTCCTAGAAGCTCTAAATTTAGGAATGCAGTTAATATGAAATTAAGAGCTGTCCATGCTTAACATACAGCTAACTATGGAGAAACCCCAAGGGGTAGCAGTTGAGCTGGAAGAGACTGGGATAAATATAAACTGAACGTGATGTGGATGGATGGACTCTGCCAAACATGGTGGGTGAATCTTCAGGGAACAGTTTCATGCTTCACTTGGCACCGTCTAGGTGTGTGGCAGTGCTGAAAAGGGACTCTCTCTTGTGCTTACTCCTGACTCCAGCTTTGCTCTTTGCATCAGATTGTGAGTTTATCCACTTAAAACTGTTCCATTTGGCTTGAGTGCTTTTTCAGCTGGTTTGTCTTGTCTGACTGTAGAGTGACTTGGTCAATGCAGAAAGGTGCTGGGGAAGATGTGTGGTGTATCCTGGAAGTAACAGTGAGCTGCTGGGCAGGCTGACTGTGCAGCTGCAGTGCATTTCTGTATTTAACAGGAGTCTGGAGGAGACAGTGTGTTCATGTGCATCTGAACTGTGCCTTTTCTGCCTGGGCAGCTGGAGAGGGCAGAGAGCACTGCAGGAGCTCCCAGTCTGGCCTTCCTGGCTGCTCTGAGTCACGGCCCACGGGTGAGTGAGGGGACAGAAGGGAAGGAAGGAATGCCCTTTGGAGCAGTGGCTGGGGCCAAGCCTGTGTGAGTGGCAGTCTCTGCTCTGCAGCAGGTGAGACATGCTTGAGGATGTCCTGATTTGCCAGCAGTCCATGTGGGCAGCAGCTCACATTGATGGCTTCTGACTCGCCTTGTTTGATGAAGTCCCAAGGTATGCAGAGGTCTGATTTCACCTATTGCATTTTATACCAGTGATATTCCTACATGGACACTTACAAATTCTAGGCTTTTATCCCTTAGCCTGAAATCCATGGGCACTAGTTGGATGGGTACATATTTGCAGAAATTGGTCTGTGCAAATGGCAGTGTCCAAACCAGATCATTGAGTGAAGTGGATGGAGACCTCTCAGAGCTGGTCACCCACTTGAGACATAGAGGAAATTTCAGGAGTTGTAATAATTAACAAAAGATACCTGACCTCTTCAGAAGGTCTTTCCCTCATTCCACAAGGGAGGAGCAAAAAAAATTGTAATTACACAATTAGTGTAATTGTAATTAGGCTAATGATTGCTAATTATCAGTGAAGCTGATATATGTAAGCAGTGAGCTGATCCTCCCAATGTACAAACTCTAATAGTTTATTTTCTTCATCTCTCTCTGTCACCAGTAGTGAATTGATGTACATTTTCACTCTTGCAGAGGAAAAGGTTTGCCTGACAGCCTTTGAGCCACTTGAGAGAGATGTAGGAGATTTTGTTGTTTCTCCTGTTGTAAAGGCTTAAGTTTTAGCGTGGACCAAGTCTTTGTGAGTTAGGTAGGAATTTCTGAGAGTATTAATCCTGACTGCATCTGGGTAGTACAAGCTACATCATAGGTCCACTGGAGAGATTCATATTTCTGTTAGCATGTGTAAATTAGGTCAAGAACAAAAGATATACACTGATTTTAATTTTTAGGGCAGTGGGGCAATAAAGATGAACCAGAAGAACAGCTTGAAGGCTGTATGTTTAGTTGTATTTCTGGTGTTTCAGCCTGACCCTAAAAAAAGCACCCAATTGTGTTGGTTTTCCTATTTAAAACAAAACCAGGTAACAACAACCCCCAAACACCTAATTCTTTGTTTTGCTGTTCAGAGTTTTAGGAATTCATTATGGTCATACAAAATATTGTTCTGTTTTGTGGAGGGGGTATTTTTTTCTTTTTGTATATGAAAAAGGGGGGCACAACCCTCATGACTCTTAACTGTTGCAATGCCTCCAGTAGTTCAGTTTGGCAAGATAACAAAACCAGTGCAGAACTTAAAAGGTAATTAATGTTTGTGAGAAAAAAAATATTTTTAAATGCCATGCTGATGAACCAATTTTTCTTTTTTTTTTTTTTTTAATTGAAGCTTTTTTCAACAAAAAACAGTGTTGCAGATCAGGTACTCATGTTCAGGTCTGCCCTTTAGTGATGTGAGTGTACTAAATGGCAGATGGGAATGTTGATGATTCACTGAATATATTTATGTGTCAACACTACCTCACCAGAAAACAGCTTACCCAGAGGGATATGGAACTTAAAATTTGTTTTCAGCGAAGCCTGCTCTGTAGTACAAATACAGTGAGCTCTTGCTGTGAGAAGACAGATGGGAGTGCCCTCTGTGGTGCCTGTCTAATCACCTGAGAGGTGCCTTTGTGCTGCCCTTTGTGCTTTCTGGGCACTGCCCTTCCAGTCATGGCTAATAACAGCACTTAGAGGCTGTGCTGGTTTGGACATCCACTGCCAAGTCAGCCCCTCTTCACCTGTGATGTGGTTTTTCTGATTCCTGAGTTCTCACCTCTATGTGACCACTTATCTCCTTGTGGCAGAGATGAAAATATTCTCTGCTATGAAAAACTGCTGGGAGCTTGACATCCTCTTCCTGCTGTAAATCTTTGACCACTTCCAGCAGCTCCAAGGCATCCCAGGGAGAAGTTGGCATTGACCACCCCAAATACTCCGCTATGCAATCTGAATAAATTCGAAAAATGCCACTTTTAATCTCTTAAGCTTTTACATCCAGCTGCTTCTCTACAATCATGATAGCCATAAATCATGTTTAGCCTAATCTCATTCCTCATTTTTATGACTCTAGGAAGTGTGGCTTAAAAAAATAAGTTTAAAAAGAGCCAAATGGTCAGTAAAATCTGTCCTTCCAAAAAAAAAAAAAAAAAATCTGTCTTTCCAACAGTTTTGTTAGGCAATTCAATTAGGTTTGGTTTGACCTTCAAATGCTCACCCTTGCTGGCCTGTGCCTGACACTTTGCCATTCAAGGAGTAAAGGATTATCAGCACAGGAACTTAACAATAGTTTTACAAGCCGAGTGGCTGCCACGCCATCCTGTGTGTGGGACTTGGGCAGCACCCGTGTGACGTGCAGTTGGCAAAAGTGGATGGCAAATTAGCAATTTAAAAATTTATCACTGTAATTATCACCTGTTTTATTTCCTCATCTCCGCCCTTTGGAAGAGATAAAAAACCCCAGCATCCTCTGGTTGTGCTCACAGAAATGATTACAAGTAATGACATTATTTACTTAGTGCACTGGAGTATAGAAATACTGAGATCACATGTAAATAAAAACATAACACATTTTGTCCTTTATTTTTCCTTCAGGAAGACTTTGCCCTGTGCTGTAAAGAAGCTGTGGAGCCTGGGTTAGTCACAGCAGCTCAGCTGTTTGAGCAGTGATTCCTCTGTACCGTTCTTAGTTCTAGCTGTGGTGTTGACAATGAAAATCTGACAGCTGAAGGACAGAGGTGGAAAGGACTTTGTCCAGCAAGAGAGCAGCAAGCTACAGCTGTGCTGCCTGAGAAATAATTTGTTCAACAGTGATTTGATTACTCAACAGTCTACGTGGATTCACGAGCCATTCACAGGAATAGAGTTTCTAAACAGAATGTAGACAAAAGTTTCCTTTAATGTAGGACAAATCCCTGTAATGCTGTAGTAGGGTTGATGCAGGGTACAAGATCTCAGCCATAGTTCTGTGTTGGACTGCTGTTAAAATGAGGTGCATAATTCATGCTTAGCACAGGCAGTTGAGACCATGACTCATTTGTGCCTCTCTAAAATATTAAACTTCCAGGCCACTTCAATTACAAGCCTGGCAAGACATAAAACCTGATACAGTAAAATATTTATCTGTGTTATCCAGGCAATGGCAAAAGAATCCAGTCATTACAAAGAATGCTACTTGTGATTAATTATTTAATTAGTTTCTTCAATCGTTTTGGCTACCTAGGAGTAGAAGGAGCTGCAGTTGCATGGACATTTCACTTACTAAAGTATTTTGGAGATGCATGAAAGCTTTGTATCTTCAGGAATATAAACCTTTAAAGTATTTGTGCATGTGTAAGCAACTGTTACACTGCAGGAGGGTAGAAGATAAGAGAAACTGAACAAACTTACACATCTGTTACAGCAAAGATTAAAGACTAATTCTAAAAGAGAATCTGAAAAAGATCTCGAGATATTTGAGTTTTGAGGAGGGGGAAATACTAACAATGCATTTAATAAATGCACTCAAATAGCACTTGTTAAATTATGAAGCTCTACTGATTAAAAACTGATTTAAATGTTTTGATGATTAGGGCTAATGTAACAGAATGAGTGCTCCTGAATTGCTAAAACAAGAACCTTGTCCATGAGCATTCTTTTTAATCTAGCTGGTTAGCAATAGCTAGATTTTACATGCATTGTGTCACAGATTCAAAATTCAATTTTTTGTGTTTATGCAGGCAGCCCTGTTGAGCTTTGTTTGCAGACAACAGATGTTGTACTTAGCAGTGGACTTTGCCTGGAACTGAATGCATGCAAATGGCTCTATATGTGAAACTGTAGAATGCACTTAAAAATCTGAGTGTTCCAGCTCATGTTTCCCTGCATAATGAAGTCACTGACTAGCGTGACCAGATTATAAAAAGTCATCTTTGGTGTTTATGTAATACCTAGGTTCAGCTGAACTATTTTTAATCAGGAATTCATATTGTTTATCTTGTATGTTCATTTGTATCCTTTCATCATGCCTGCATACATTGTGATGACCTTTTGTGGAAACCCTGCAGGATTTTTATAACAGTTCAGCTGAAATCCGATGTGAACTCGATCAGCTGTTACAGGCTGGGAAGGATCTCAGCCACACAGCTCACAGGGTGAAGAGCTGCTGTGAACAAGGGTACAGAGAGTTTTTCTTGATACCCATTGCTTTTCTACTGGAACAGAATGTTAATCCATTTATTTTGTACGGATATTTAATTTTTCATCTGTATTTAAAGGTGGCGACCAGAGACTGTAGGGTTTTGGCAGCTGCTGATCTCTGAGCTGCAGCATTGCAAGACTAAAATTGCAAGTCAATGTTTTTATCTTTTTGCTTTGATCATAAAGTCAAGTAGTGGTGTATTCTAAGGCCTCTGGCAAATACTCCTCTGGTGAAGAATGACTGCTCCTGGGTGTGTTGGTTACAGTAGTGATTTGCAAATCTTCCTGACTTTCTGCAGTGGTTAAGGCTTCTTCAGAGTCTATTACATAGTGTATTTGAGCAATCTCGATCAACGTTTTTCCCTGCAATCTGTTGCCCTGATTCTGCAAATTCACAAGTGGATTCTACTCAGTTCTGTCTTCATTCAGCTGCTAGCTTGCACTTTTTCATCCATCTCAAGACATAATCCACAGCTTCTAACACGTCATCCTGCACAGCAGCGCTTGCACCCAGTCCTTCCAAATGTACCTAATGATTCTTTCTGTAACTCCCTGAAGTTGTCTTTGCAAAAGTTGTGATGCTTGTGAGTTTCTGTCAGAGAGGAGGAGGAGCAGAACGAGCTGGGCAATGCTGTGCATGAGTGTGTGGTGGGGCAGCAGCACAGATCACCCTGGCTGCTTTACGGTCAGTGGCAGCCTCTGTGTCAGGGCTGTCCCTTCCTTGCTCACCTTTCACAGGGAAAACTTAGTGGCCAGGAGCAAGTGTGAAGGTGTCTGGCAGCATAATGAATGGCAGAGATGCCTCACCTGGAATGTGAGCCTTTCTGCTGTAGATTTGGACTTGTGTAATTTATGTTTGCTCGCAGTCCCAGATGCTGCTGCTGCCGTCTAGGAGAGCGGAGCCCAGGGAATGTTTTTGTGCACTCCTCTAATGACTGATGTTGGTTTAGGTTTGGGGTTGGTTGGCTAGGGGTGTTTGTTTGTTTTTTCATGTGTACCACATCCTTAGGGGAGAGATGATCAATATTTATGGAATGTAACAACTCCTATACTACCTCCACTTGGAGACAGAAGTTACCACAATAAGAGTGTGTGTTGTAGGGAGTGGAATGTGCAATATAATTTACATACTCCAAATTACTGGCCTCCACCCCAACCTGAGACAGCAGTAGCTGGTGTGGAACTAGAGGGTGTCAAGCCTCTGCTTCCATTCCTCCCTGCCTTCAGGAAAGGAAAGAGTTTATCACTGGGCATGGTAGATACTCCTGAAGATGCTGATGTCTGAGACTTTGCCCTGGCCAGGGCTGCTCCCTGCTAGGTTGTCAGGTGGTAATCTCAGGCACTAGTTAGCCTGGAATTCAAGTACCACCCCGTAGTATGTCCTGTTCCTTTACCAGTCAAGCTTGAGAACCCTTACGAACAAGCGGTCACAAATGCAACATAATTTGTTCTTCAACTGTTGTTCATTTTTGTGTTCATCTTTGGTAGCTTTGCCTTGGTAGGAATGTAACTCAGTCATCACTAGTTATTAACAATGGAAAAGAGGATGCAAGGTTGGGCTTGGGAGGCAAATTCCAAACTACAGAGAAGAGAACATTAAATACTAGGTTAAATACTCAAGCCTACGCTCTGCTGTATCTAGCTTTTTCTCCAGCATATTACTGCTTTGATCCATACTTACAGTTTGCCAATCAAGACACATTTTATGACAAGATAACATTCTACTTATTTTTTCACATTCTTGCTCTGACTGGGACTTTCTACTTCTCTGTAAATGTTTGGCCTAAAAGGTTTGAATTAATGTCTTCTCTTTAGACAGAAGCTGCCATTTAGAAGTGTTATCTGAAAGACATGCAATTAATTCTTGACCTCAATTAAGTCAGTACACCACTCTCACAGCTGAGTGTGATAAGCTGTTATGGTTCTATGATACTGAATTTGCTGTGATGTATCATTCAGCATTAATACAAGTCACATCTTGTTTGATAATTTTTCAGAATCTCAACACATCAGCCTGTTCCGTCTTCTCCTTCCTCCCCCCCTCCAGGTCTCATTATAGCAGCTTCCACTGATGTCCATCAGTCTTGAGAATTGTAAGTGGAAGCAAGTGGAAAGATCTGAGTTCTACCCGTAATGAGACTTCATTTATCAATCTTAAAACTGCATTTAATGCAATTTTTCAACCCCCCAAAGCTGGGGATGGATCCCCACCTGAACAACGTGGTGAGTGTCCTGCTCAGAGCCTCCAGCTTCCATTGGAAACCTTGGGGCCATAGAGTAGGGAGGTGAAAGCTGGGGCCTTAGAGAAATTTGCATTTCAGACAGAGTGAGATGAGGCATAAAACACTGGTAGGTCAATCAGCCTCAGCCTGGGCCACATTGGATCAAGAAAGGGGTGTATGGTTCCAGAGGAGCTCAGTGAAACTGGGACTACTGATATTTCTATTTGGAGAAAAAGGGGTAAGAGTTGAGCAATGGTTGAAAGGGTTTTTATCTTCCACTTGCATCACTTCTGTTTCTGTTGTGTTTTTACTCTTCAACAACCTTTTTTTTTCCTAAATACATAGTATTACAAAAATAGTATTACAGTTACAGCTATCATTAGGAAACTGTGTAATTGTGAAACCTTACTTTAGTTTCCTTCTGCCTTTTTGTTATGAGATTTAGGCTGAACAAATCAAACTATGTAATCCCTTGTGGTCTGGCTGGATTCATCCATGCCATTAGGATTGCTTTTCTTGGCCACAGTTAACAATAGTGTAATGGATTTTACAACATTTTATTAAGTTGAAATGCATCAATAGCACTAATGATAAACAATTGTGGTATTTCAGGAAGAACAATTTCCAGCTCTTACTGCACATGCCAACCTATGGATCTTTTGGGCAGCACTTGACTGTGTGACATGAACACAGGGAGTAATTGTCACTTACAAACGTGTTTGTGCTGTGGCACAGACTTAAGGAAGCTGGTCTTGGATGTCTGTGGTAAAAAAATATAGCAGCATTACTGTCATCTAGATGAAAATTCCCCTTTGACTGATGACTGTTGCCTAAGTCTGTGCTGTTGGCTGGTGTAAATCAGGATAAAGTGGTTTGGATTGGCTGTGGGGAGGGTGGGAAGGGGCTTTATTGTTGATGCCAATCATAGGACAGAGCATGGTGCCTCCTCTCTTCCTCTCCTTCTGAGCACATTGGGCTTCCCCCTGGCTTAGGATGATAAACTTCATATGAAACTACAGATAAGATGTATAAGGATTTTCTGGAATTCAACCTTCTCCTGCCTCTGTGGAAAAAAGAAGGCTTCAGTTAAGATCTAATTGTGTCCTTGCAGTATTTGAAGGGAACCTACGAGAAAGATGGAGAGGGACATTTTACAAGGGCACATAGTGATAGGACAAGAGGGAATGCATTCAAACTGAGAGTAGGTTTAGTTTAGATATTGGGAGGAAATTCTTTACTGTGAAAGGGGTGAGGCACTGGCACAGGCTGCCCAGAGAAGCTGTGGATGCCCTGTCCCTGGAAGTGTTCAAGGCCAGGTGGGATGGGGCTTGGAGCAATGTGGTCTAGTGGAAGGTGTCCCTGCACAGAGCAGATGGGTTGGACTAAGTGATCTTTAATGTCCCTTCCAATCAAAGCCATTCCATGATTCTATGATCTTCAGACAAAAAAAAAAAAAACAAAAAAAAAACAAAAAAAAACCCAGGATACCTTTTAATGCCTAACTGTGATAGTGTTGTCTACCTTAATTAATGATTACTTATTAACCAGTGCCAACAGTATCTTTAACTGAAGGTTTCCCAAAGAAATTATTAATTGCTGTTAACAGTGGACATCAACATTCTACGTTCAGCAGAGAGATGGCAACAGTGTTTTCCAGCCAGGTAGTGAGACTGCAGAAGATGGGGGTACCTTGAATGCAAATTATGGTGTGACTTCTCTTTTTGGATTTCCCAGTGTTGCATTATTTCTTCAGTCAGCTTGAGCTTGTGCAAAAACTGTATAAGCAGCTTGCAACATGGATGTGTTCATGACCTTCTTTGGGTAACCAAGTTAAACATAGTCTTGAGGAAGCTCAGCAAAACAGTTGCAAAGCTGCATATGGCATAATCGGAGAAGGAGGTTGTATGCTGTGCTAAACTAGGAGAGAGAGGATGAGGAGGTTTTTAATAGATCTCTGTCCTGATCAGATTTCAATGATAGTATTTATTTTACAGTACCTGCTTCCTGGAAATATACAGTGGACTTTGGATCAGACCTGATTAGTTTGTGCCCAGGTCTTCAGTCAGCTCAAATAGGATGGATCTTTGCACTTTGATCTTTGTTGTTTGAAATCACTGGAATTCAGCACACGGACAGTCCCCCACAAGGCAACTGTTGTTGTTACATTGGACTCTTTACTTTCTTTTTCAACTCGAAAATCACCACTTTCCTGAAACATCAATATTAATTTTAGATTGTAAGATATAGAATTCAACAAACATAAGAAGGATAAAGTAGTGTGAATAACTCTTTAGTATTGTAAGAAGCTGTTCACTAGGCATTTAAGAGTGATAATCACATATGATAACAGTGATAAGTATTTATTTAGTTCTCTTCTATTTATGGTTTGATCTACAAACACTGACTTGGTGTTAAGAGTTTACCAAAGCCCAAGTAGGTCAGTCTGGTAAATGTTGACTTGAAGTGAACTTGAAAGAAAATAAGAGCTTCATCTGATCTTCATGCAACATATGAACTTTATGATCAGGACCATACAGTGTAGTGCTTAGTTTGCCAGTACAGATGGAGAAAAATATTAGAGATTAATTTAGGGCAGTCAAATTCCTGGTTTTTCTGTATATATATTTTTAAAATGGCTAATCACAAAACAGTGTGATAACTAGAAAATGTTAGAAGTCCCATCTGCCTAAAGATGAGTTTACTTCCTCTCTGTGTTTGTACCATGCTCCCTTATGCAAACTCAATGGGCTTAAAAATCTTGCAAAGTGCAAGCCTATCAGTATGTTATCATTGCCTGAAGTAATAAGATTCTGTAGATGGGACTGAATTAAGTCAATATTATGGATAAAAGATTTCATAACCAAGCTATCAAAGAGGTTAAAGATTAATCAAGGGCAACTGTCAGAGCTCCTTTCTTTCAAAAAAAGCCAACAAACCAACACAAAACAAGATGCCACAAGAATCAAAAGCAAACCCTCAGCTCAAACACTACCTTGGTGACAGCAGAGTCAAGGGAGTGAAGAAAACACCCATGTAACTGAGATGAGAGCCCAGCTTTGTTGTGCTCTGCCCATTGACTGCTGCCCATTGAGTGACACATGGGCAGAAACACATTCCACACAACAGCAAATGGAAGAGGTGCTCACTGCCCCCCTGGTTGCACTGTGCTGCTGTATCTGTTACCCAGCTTTAATAAGAGGCCTCTGTCAAAGACTTCAGTTTAGCTTTAATCAGGAATCAGACACCTCAAAACACCTGAATTATTCAGCTCACAATTACAGGGGTTGTATGGAGACTTTATTATGGTATGAAAAGGCATTGTAATAGCAGGAACAGCCTCTCTGGGTTTTAAGATTATACTGATTTGGCCAACTGTGAAATACATTATGAGTAACCTTACCAGGTCGAGTTACAGAACATGCAGCTGCAATAAGAGGCCTTGTATTCCTCATATGCTGGACCAAGAGTAACCCCAAAATTATAAGCATGATGTGTGCATCTTATGTAAAACAGATTGAAATGGAAAAATCCAAGAGTGGCATTGTGTGGAGGTTAACAAGCTCTGCCTAAGTGGAAAATGATGAAATTTGCATACAGCTGGTAGAAGAATGGGAGCGAAGGCTACATCTGCCTCACCTTCTGCTACTCTTGACTAGCTGGCAAGTTGTTTAAATGTGATATATTCTGGGTTTTGCCTGTCTTACAAATAGTGAAGGTCATGAACAAGATGACTGTACTGTTCTTTGCCAGCTCCAAAATTCCTTGATTTGCTTCTGTTATGCTGTAGAAAGAATAAGTACATTCAGATATTAATGTACCCAAATTCTTTTGGGAGATCAAGAAGGCCTTCACTGAAGCATCATCTGGCTTTGTCCCCCTCTGTAGCTTATACTTAGAGCCTCTTTAGGTTCTTTGTGGTGGCAGTAGTACAGATGCTGGTTATCACACTGCTCTTGTGCCACAAAGGAAATAAATGCATCCAAAAATAGTTAAAAACAAACCCCTGACAAATCCTAAATAATAGAGTACATCTAAATACTAGAACATAAACTCCACTTGAAAAAGTTTATGGACTAGCACTTTTTATGTGACCATACCCAGTAAATCTATTTTGACACCGCCTTGGACTCAGCAAACAATTGGAAAGCACATGATAAATAAAAATTAGGTATTAAATGGGACAAAAATACCTTTCCATAGAGAAAGCCCAATGATGCTGGCCAATTAAATTGGGCAGCAGCAGTCCACCAGATGAGCTCCATCTGAAATGCAGAGCAGGGAGGATGCAGTACACGTTCTTGACAATCTCACTGCATAAAGGCCCAATTTGATGCAGGACTTTGGTAGATGGAGCGATGGGACCACAGCCAGCCCCAGCATTAGACATGAGCTGTCTTCCCTCTTCCCCAGGATTTTTGTCCACTGTTATTTTTTTGTATCCTGATTTTGTGTAGCTGTGTCTTCCATGTTGCACGGCCTCCTTTGCTGTGCCTTGGTTTGCTCTGAGAACACCCCAGAAGCTGTGTGCCAAACTTCATTTTTCACTATGTTGGATAGAGCTTCAAGCACTGCACTGGAGTTGCCTCACTGGAGCCAGAGTTTCTTCTTCTGTCTGTGTCTAACTGTATAAAATTCCCTTGGGCAAAATTACAAATGCAATAATTCCTGGTTATAAAATGTTTACTTGGTCTCATTTAGGCTTACAAAAATTTTGGAATGAAATATTAACTCAAAGAGCTATGTAACAATCCAACTTGCATCATATTTAATGATTCCTGGTTAAAAAAAAAAAAAAAAAAAAAAGCAAACAACAACAATCAAAACCCATTTAAGGTCAAATGCTGCTACTTCAATGCTACTTTTTATTCACTCAGGGAAAAAAAAAAGACATTTTGTTTTGTCTCTCTTACACTAGTGATAAAAAATGGCCCTAAAACAACTCAAGACCTTAACTTGGCACCCTGCAGTTTTGTTAAACAAGCACTAAGATCTGATGTCAACTCAAACTAGTAGAAGGGAGAAGAAAAGTGTGCATTTTTCAAGAGCCTGAAATTTTTGGTCATGCTTGTGATGTTTTCTCTGAGCCCTATATTTTTTTTAACATGAAAAAACTTAGCCACTAATCCAAGGGTTTAAATATTAGAGAAAACGAGCAAAAATGACACAACTCTGTATGCTAGAGCCAAGGGAACTGGCAAGGCTGCAGCTGGGTGATCTTGGTGAGGGAATCTGGAGGTGCAAGAAAGGGAAGGGAACTTGTCAGGGGGCTGACATTCGGTGCCAGCTCAGTTAAAGCCTTTTTACATAAATTCAGGAATGTGACAAGGGTTAAAGTCAATGCCACAATTTACTTCCTTTTAAATGTCTGCTTCATGTTACCCTGAAGTGTCCTTAAAAGAACTAAAGTGCAAATAAAAGCATCTTTGACCAAAAGGTCAAATAGGCTGATAACATTTACTTCCTGGAGAGAAATGACAAAAGGCAAGTGGCCTGGGTTTTATGTTTTATGTGTGATAAATGAAGGTGAGCCTGCAAAAGGAACTCATGTGTCTGAAAGATTACTGAAAATAGAAAATATATGTTTTTTAAAAGCATGTCTGCTGTTGGATGACTGCAGGAAAGAACATGAGATCAGCTTGCCACGGAAGTTGGAGGGACTTTGACAAGCACAGCTCCTCCTGAGGTGCAGCTGGTGGAGACAGAGTAACTGATACTGTCCTTTAAATTTAAGAATTTACTTGGAAAATGGAAGTGATTTTGCCTCTCTTACAGAGGTTGCAGTAGAAGCTACTGCTACAGAGTATTTTGGAAGGTTTAACTGTTGTAATGAAAATGTTAAATGTTCTGAAGAGAGTAATGCAAAAATCCTTCATACCAGGGTATTTGACACTGTAAAGCAACTCAGAGTTGAAGGTTAAATGTAATGAATTTTCTTCCAGATCCTAAAACTTCCTCCGTTTTGTTTTGGGTTTATATTTTCTCCCCCTTTCTTTATTGCAGATTATAGAAAACATAGGTTCTTGATGCTTCTTTAAACTGTGACTTTTCCAAATCCAATACTAACTACTTAATTCACTTGAGATGCTCTCTGTATTTATGTTCCCCTGAGTATATTCCCTATTCCATATTATGCATCTTCCAGCAGCCTGTACTCTCCATGCTCCCATCTCTGTAGTTCCTCATGGCAATTTAGTCTACTTTCATGTTTTCTATCATGCTCTATTTTTCCAATAAAATTTTATATAATTCCCTAAGTAGCCAGTTGTTTCTTTCTGAGAGGCTGGAAGCAGTAGTTGTTTTCTGCTCTGTAGAATTTCTGAGATTTCTCAGAAAATTTATTTTCTTCTTCTTGCTCTCTGCATGATAGAGATTATGATTTGTACAGGCCATTTTGTTTTGTTGTTACTGTCATCAGCACACGAATGCCTCCTCCTAACCCTTTTTTCTCCAACCATATGGTACCTGAAGCCTCACTTTGCTACAATGAAAGCAAGCAGGGAGAGCTGATTGAATCTGGTCGTGACAAATGAGCAGCTTTTGATTTGCCAATCTTTGGCCCAGACTGAGGTTCAAAAGCATTGCAAAACTTGCTGTTTCCTAACTCCAGAAACCAATCCTTCAGCTAGCTGGTGTTTACATCTCCAAGCCTGGATTCCATTATGGCTGTGAGTGGTGGACTGCTTGGATGTCTGCGCTGCATTCCCTCCTCGCAGCCACGCTCGCAGGCAGCTCTAATGCTACACAAAGCTGGGATGCAAAAGTGTGCCACTGAAGGGCAGAGTACGACAATGACAGCAGCTTAATCACTTCTGGAAGTGTACCCAGACATGAGAAACATTACCTTCTCCAAAAGGCTTTTGAGGAGTTTATGACTGACACGTGACTGGAATGGTGCAGCCAGATCCAGAGTTCAGATCCAGCCTATGCAGTAACCTGTGCACTCTTCAGGATAACTTGTTAAAGCAGCCAAATAAAACACATGTTTGTTTATTACTATGTCACATTCACACCTCTAACATGCTTTCCCTTCTTACTGGCAGGAATAAGCCTAACCTTCTGTGAGTTTGGTCTGTAGTTTTTTAGGAAGGTAAGTGGGAGACAAGCCCAATATTTATTTATCTGCTCCAGCAACCATTGACATTGGTTAATCACCCTATTTTACCAGTGTTCATATCTAGCTACCAGTTAATAAGCACATTAAAATGTGTTTTTACAATGATCTGTAGTGATATCCCTGTATTTCTATGAGGCTGAAAAGAGGAAGTTATAGGAGATGTATTCAGTCAAAAAATGTAAACTTTAGAAAAATCATTAAGAAGGCCATAAAGGGAGAGCTGCTTATATTAATACTTTGCCCCCTTTTTAGCAGTTATAGTACTAAAAAGACAAACTATATATAATGAAACCTCATGGAGCTCAGAGATTGAGGAATGGCTTCCAGGAATTGGAATTTATTTTCTTAAAATCGAAACCAAAAATCACATGTGATACTTCTGGGCTTTGGAGTTAATGACCTAATAAAAAATTGCTGCTTTTAGTTGTAGCCTTCTTTTTGTGTGCAGTAATGGCACACATGTGACTTTGTACTAGGAAGGATTCTTCAGAGGCTCAGACTGGGTGGCACAGCTGGCTTGTCAGGAGCAGCAGGGTTATTTCGTTGTGCACGCTTCCTAGGACCTGAGTTGTCCATGGGAAGGCCAGGAAATGAGGAATAGGGGTGGGTCTTTGCTACGAGCTCATTCAGCAGAATGCTAAACCACAGCTTCCTAAGCTCTAAGGCAGTCACTGACAAAGAATGAATGCTTTGTACGGCTGCTTCCCCATGTGCAATTCCTTTCTGCAGGATAAATTGCCTAATTCATTACTTGTCTAACATCATTTCTGCAGTCCCTCATTGGATGCATCAGATTTCAGAAGTGTTCCAAACTGCGCAGCGTGAATAAAATTGAGATACATAAAATTTTCAAAAAAATCATTATAATTAGTATTTTTTTTATCTTGGAATGATATATAAGCTAAGCTTCATTTTGCTGTTGGATGTAAAAAATCAAAAATGTATCCTTAATTATGGCCTAACAATTGTCCCTTTTCTACCCGAGAATTTTGGAACAAAATTTTGTTGAGAATAACTTCAAGCGTATACCCAGAGTTGTTTGCATGAGATATATGGAAAAAAAAAGAAAAAAACCAAACCAGCATAAAACTCAAGTTCTACTGACGCTAGTAGCACTTCAGAAGAGCTCAAGCTGAGTGCATAATGATTACTGAGAACAACTGTCAGGTTTAACCTAGGAATAAAAATAGCACAGGCAAAAAACTGCCCAAACTTGGAAACACTTATGCAAGCTGTGTCCTTTTTGTCAAAAAGGTCAGAAGTGTAGTGCTGTTCTGTTGTGCTCAAACAGAACATGATGGTATTATTTCGTTGTTTGCATTTTTAAGTTCTCAAATTAAATTTATCTGCAATAACAACTTTGTTTGCTTCCTGGAATAGAGGTTGGGATTTAATTTTGTTGATGGCACAGTCATCTCTGAAGCCTCATTGTCTAGGAAATGGTAGACTAGCTTTATGCATGGCATGGTTAGTATGTAAAACTGATATGTTTTTCAGTCCACATATTACAATTTGAACTCTTTTTTTTTTCTTTTTTCAGCTCAAAAGGCCTTCTAGCACGTCTCCTTGTTAAGGTGGTTTCAGCTGCTGCTCTTCCTTAAGAATGCAAGCGGAGTTAAAATCACTTGCAAAGCCATTCTGCTCAGTGCGAGTGTTTTAACAGTTGGAGTGAGCTGAGGGAAGGGCCTGGGCAGGCCAGAGAGGGCTGAAGGAGGTCGGGCAGTGCTCCTCCATCGCCACCTCAGGGATTACAGAGAAGGCAGGAGCAGACCTGTGTCTGACAGGCACAGTGAACACACACGAGGCAACAGTCCTGTATTGCCACAAGGGACAATGCAGTTACACAGGAGGCAAAAAATCCTCACCCTGGAGTGGTTTTGTGAAGGTGCAGGTTCTCTGGATGGGGCTGCAAAGCCTATGCCCTCAGCTGCTGGTGGACGATGTTTGTGGCTGCTGGGGAGGAATGAGAGAGAAGGAAGAAAACTGGAGAAGTTGATCTATAAAAAGCACGCACAAGGGAGTTATGACTACAAGGACAAGACAAAATTCACTGCTGCTGTCTGGGCCCAAAGGGGCTGTCTGGTGGTGCTGAGGGAACCTGTGGCAGCGTCCTCTTCGACTGCCCGACTTTAACCAAAAACAAGGGCGAGGGGGAGTCGTGGGGCCGAGCCACGCTGCTCCCTGGCACAGAACCAGAGTTAAACGGGATGCACAGGGGACATGGGATCCAGCGCCCGGCCCTGCACAGGACACCCTCAGGAGTCACGCCCTGTGCCTGAGAGCATTGTCCACACGCTTCCTGAGCGCTGCCAGCCTTGCTGCTGTGACCACTGCCCTGGGGAGCCTGTGCCAGTGCCCAAACACCCTCTGCGTGAAGAACCTTTTCCTGATACCCATCTTAAACCTCCCTTGACACAACTTCAGGCCATTCCCCCGCTCGTCCCGCTGTCGCCCCGCCCGGCTCCGGGACGGGCGCAGAAGCCCTGGGGGCAGCCCCTGCCCGTGCCCCTCCGCGCAGCGCGGGTGTCCGCGGGCCGGCCCGGGATGCGCTGCGGCGGGGGGCGGCTGCGCTCCGCCACCCGTCCCAGTGTGTCTGCATGTCTGTCTGTCTATCCATGTCTGTGTGTAAAAGAGCGGGAGGCTGCGGGGTGTTGCGCGCTGCCCGGCGGGGGCGGTGCTCGCTGCAGCGCCAGCCCCGCTCCCGGGCGGTCACGGCGGACGCGGCGGGGGCGGGGGCGGGGGCGGGGAGCGCGGCCCCAGCGCCCGGCATGAACCCGCGCCGGGGACTCGGAGGCGGCGGCGGTGCCGAGGTACGAACCCCCGCCCCCGGCAGGTGCAGGGTCCTCCCCCCGCCCGCGGCACCGCCTGCCCTTGCGGGGCCGGGGCTCGGCGCGGTTCCCCCTGCGGAGCGCCGAGCAGAACCGGCAGGGAGGGGAAGGGTAAGAGAGGGGAGGGGAAGGGAGAGCAAAGCGTGCCAGGCCCGGCCGCGGGCGCGGGAGAACCGAGGTGAACCCGCGGTCTGCGCCTGCCCGCCCGGCCCGGCGCTCCCGCCTCCCCCGCGCTCACGCCGCCCGCCCCCCTCTCTCCCTCCGCAGGGAGCCGCAGGGCGAGCAGCGCTGCCGCGGCCGGGCCAGCCACCTCCGGGTCCATGAGCCGCCGCCAGCTGCCACCGCCGCCAGCCGAGACCGCCGCCGCCGGGCCCAGCTCCCCCAGCCCCGCCGCTTCCGCCGCCGCCCCGCCGCCCCGCCGGAGGTGAGTCCCGCGGCCGGGCCGCCGCCGCCGCCCGCTGCCTCCCGCTGCCTCCCCGCCCCGCGGGCCCGGGCTCCTGTCAGCCGTGCCGGGGCGGGAGAGAGGCCGCCGGCAGCCGCCGTAGCGCCCGCCGCCTTGTCGGGCAGGAGGAGATGGAGGGCGGCCGGGAGCACGCGTGTGTGCCCCGCCGGGAGTGCGGGCTGGGGTCCCCCGGAGCCCGGGGACGGAGGCGGCGCCGGCCGGAGGGTCGCGCCGGAGCCTTCGTGCCCCTGGGGCTGGGGTCGCTGCCTGCCCGGGGAGTCACGGCCGAGGCGGGATCGGGCTGGGGCTGGGGCCGGGCCGCCGGACACCGGCACCTCGCCCCCTCGGGGAGCGCTGCCTGTGCCGCCTTGCTTTTGCTGTCCCCGCTCGGGGAGCGCTACCTGTGCCACCTTGTTCTGTCTCTGCCCGCAGGACGGTCCCGCGCCCTCCGCTGTGAAGAGCATGGCCGTGACTCTAGAGCAGGCCCAGAGGGTGGGCTATACCTGCCTGAAAGCACTCCTCAGGTTCGCTTTTATGGTCGCCAATAACCTGGTTGCTATTCCGTTCTACGTCTTGTATTTAATAGTGCTGCAGCCTCTCCGAATATTGGACAGTAAAAGCTTCTGGTATATCGAAGGAGTGTTGTTTAAATGGCTTTTAGCTATGGTGGCTTCCTGGGGCTGGTGGGCAGGATACACAGGTAAGAATATCTTATTAATTTAAAACATACTAATATGTTAAAAGACTGTTTTCATAGGGGAATGTATAGGGGAATATCTGAATGTCGTAGATATGCAGGATGTTCTTCTTTCAGGTGTCTTACACGGATGTGTTTCTGGGTTGAGATGCTGTGTACTGAAACATTTTTCAAATCATAGCTAGAAACTATATGTTTTAAGTGTTTTGCAGTCAGTATTTTGTCCTAGTAAAATGGGAAATAAGACATCTCGTCAGTATCTTGATCACGTTATTTTAGTGTGACATGAAAAAGATACATCTCTTCAAAAAGAGAGGTGGTTCGGACTGTGCATGTGTCTGGTAGAACTAAACTTTTCTTACATTAAGTGAATGCATCTCTAAGTCATCTCCCCTTAGAAGTATCAGGAGACAAGGCTAAGAAGTTTGATACAAAGCTCTTGTCAGAAGAGTAGGTCTTCTATTCCTTGCAACAGCAACTGTCTTTTCTGCTGTTTCAGAATGGAGGGAAACAGAGGGAACCTTTTTCATTCAAGTAGTGATACAGACTATTTCTCAACTGTATGACTCTTCATTTACTGTTAGCAGAGCTAATTACAGTATCTGTAGGGTTTTTCCCTCTGCATGCTTGCTTTGTGGTTATTACTGAACTTGTTTTTGCTCATTTAGTATTCATAGGCTCATCAAGGTGGTGGACTGAACCAAATTATTGAGGAAGGCTCTGGTCTTGTCCTCGAACGCACTGATTTTCATCCTGGCTACTGCACTTGGTGCAAAAAACCAGCCATCGCTTCTTTGTATGTGCTTTGGAGAGGGAAGAATTGAATCTACCGAGTGCAAAGTATGAGCAGCCCTCCTAAAATTCTTTCCTTCTCTTCTGCCCAGGCTGCATCTGCAGGTCTTGTGTAAACAAGAAAAACAAGGAATGGCAGCACACAGCTCTGGAGTCTGGTCAGACTCCCGATTAGTCAGAAAGTCAGTGTTGACCCAGACGGAGTCTTGTTAGGCAACGAGAGCTGACGCCTCTGTGCCAGTGTGGCTTTTGGTACCCTGTCGTGTGCCTTTCCGAGATGCACAAAGTTTCTATGGATACTGTAGGTGAGCTTCCCGTTCTTCTGAAGGAGATGGGGTGGCAGCAGCAGCAAGCTAGACTCGGATCTGTCGGGCTAGAGCTGTCGCAACGTTGCACTGCTTCAAAACTGCCTTGCCTGGTACAGCTCAAGCTTACCCAGATACGCTGTTTAAAAACCTTTTTATATGTTTGCTCATTAAAAGAAGTCCACATGGTGTTTGCAGTGGCAGGTACACTCATAAAAGTCTGCTTTATGTTTTAAAGCACAAAGGCCTTCCAGAAGGAAGGATTGACTTTCAAAGTGTCTTGTGTATTATTATTTGGAAATGGGAAAGTTTATGGACATGATGGTGATGTTAAAGTCACGCAGCTCATGACCCCGAGGATTCACTGTGTGTACTGAATGTGCTGGTTAAAATTCATTGTCCGATGACAATTTTTGAAAGCCATTTCCTCGGGGTAGTTTTACTGCTGACTGCAGAACTGTGTGGTTTCTTTTGCCTATTGCCTGAAAAGCAGTCTTAGCATGATCTGCATATCCTAGAGTCTTCCTGAAGCATCTGTCGGTTGGTTTTGCTGATGTATCTTGACAACTTGGAATCATTTGTTTTACAGTCTTGTAATGTCCTAGTATATTTGTTTGAGGTATTTACAAACTGATAGGCAGAAGTGTTTTATGGGATGGTGTATGGGTAAGGAGGCCCTTCTTTTTGCCTTTCACTATGAAGCATGGCTTTCGGGGAGGATTTTGAGCAAATGCTTGTATGAAAGTTTAGTTTAAGTGCATTTTATTTGACATGAAGGTGTTAACGTGTTTTACGCTGAAAGCTATGAATTAGAAAGAGCAGCTTATTTCTTTGTCCTTTCTTTAACCTCATCAGTGCTCACTACCGCAGAACTTGTACTTGCAGAACAAACCTGCAAAGTGTATCATTCTGGCTTCAACATATGCAGACAGGGTAATCTGTGTGTCTTTTTTCAGATTACTAGATTTATAAAAAACTGCCACTAGGTCCCTTGTTTTTTATACAGTATGACGTAACTAACTCAGAACTGAAATACTGCTTTATTGGAGTTGGTGTCCAAGACTTGCAGTGGTGCGTCTGCAAGAGATGTTGCTCCGGAATTCTTCTGTTTTAAATTCCAAAAAACTAAGTCAAAGGTAGGCTTCAGTATGTTCTATCTTTGCAAAAGTAAATACAAGACAGTAGGTATGCATGAGTTCATTGAAAAGGTTAAAGGGTTTTTTTTTTTTTGAGTGGCAGAGTAGTTGGGGAAGGGTTTTTGTGTTGGTTTTTTTGGCTTTAAGAGGGTACCCAGATAAATAAGTTTACTTGTCTTTTAATTGGAGGGAGTGGTCTGCTTCACTTGTGTTGCAAGTATGTTTTAGTTTTTTAGTTTATTTATTTTTTCTCTTTCCAAGCTTGGGCCATCTCTTGGGTAAGAAGCAACATAAATCATTTGTAATTAGAGACTTAAACTCAGCCTGCAAAATAGATTCAGGGCAAACTTTTTTTGCTCCTGTAATTTGTGTGTAATGTGTAGGAGAAAGCTCGACACCAAATGAAGAGAATATGGTGAGTGCTAGCTTATACTTCTGGGCTTTGCTGCTGTTGCGTAATTGTTGGTATGTTTTATTGAATATAGCTGGAAAAGCTGAGTTAGAACTCCTGAACTATGTCTGCCCTTCTCTTCCTCACCCCTGTCTAAACCTGGGGGGTTTTGTTAGGCTCATAGAGGATTTATTAAAGAAGTTACCTGAACTGTGTCTATATCAGTAGCTCTAATTTGTGCTTTTTGATAAATGTAGGTGTTACTGTTTGCAGATGCACTTGCTGTTATGTAAAGAAATAGCATATGACTGGACAAGCAAAATAAAGGACTGGGAAGAGCAATTATAAAGGTCACTATCCTCTCCCTAATCTTTTTCTTCTTAAGATGCAAGTATGAGAGAGAACTTGTGCATAATTGGTTTTCTTTGATTTTTAAAGGGCAGAGTATGATAAATATCTCAGTTATTCTCTTGAGCTCCATAGGGTTTCTTATGAAAACCAAATCTGAGTATCTTTTTATGAGGAGTGTACAGACTGTCTAGCAATGTTATTTTAATTTCATGTGATTTTAGAAAGGCCTTCTTATAACGCTTCTAAATCTCCTTTTTAAAAGGCTTTTTTAATAAATACATTGCTCTTGTAGGAGCTGTTCAACAGGGCACTTGGAATCTGAATATTAGTGTTATTTGAAAGGCACCTTTGAATAATACTTCTAAATATTTTCCTGCATTTGTTGGAAGATGCATTCTAAAAAAAGCAAACTCAAGAGTGCTTGATCCTTTGTTGGCAAGTACCTTTTTCCCCTGTACTATAATTTGTCATTTAATATATGAGTACACCAGATAGCACTAAATAGTGCAGTAGATGGGAGGGAGATGGAGCATATCTGTGGTGGTGAATTTCTGATGACCTTTTGCTCACCTACAAAAACTAGTTTTAAAGCAGTCTTACAGATTTCGTCTTCTTTGTTCAGGTATTGCAGACTAAGTGTAATATCCATGTACCTCATAAAATCACTGAAAATAGGACTACTAGAGAGAAGCTTGCTTAGTTAATTACACAAAGACAAACTGTTTTGTTGCCTCTCCTGCTGTCTGAATGCAGGAGTTGTGAGAGCCTGTGCTGGTGGTGTTGCAGTGTTGCAATTAGGAGTCTCTAGGACAGCAGGGTGATCAGCTGGCAGTGCAGTCCTGACGCTCAGGGTGCTGATGTTCTGCTCCACTGTGCTCCAGGCAGCTCGGTCCCACCGTAGGGAGCGGTGCCTGTGCCCAGCCTGTGCCAGGGGCTGGCAGAGGGTGAGTGTCCATCCTCTGGCTGCAGCAGTCAGCAGCTCCCCTGTCAGCACCAGGGGAGGGAGAGAAGGCATGGGCTCTGCAGGCTTGTGTGCACCTGGGGAGGGGGTTTCTGCAGAACTGTGCCTGGAGTACTCCATATCCCAGCAGCAAAGAGGACACCTTGGCAAAACCTTGTGTTTCAACCTGTCAGTGACAGAGCCTTGCAGTAGTATTGGATTGGTCAGTGGGCTGTGGGCAAGTGGAAGAGAGTAATACACTTGTTACCACACGCTAAGAACTCCTAGTGCTGTGACTATGCTTGCTGGTATAATGATGCAGGGCTTAATTAAAAGTGAACCAATCCTGTGGTGTGACTGTACTGTGTCAGCCGGGATGGTGACTAATTTTAAAGAGTGTCTGTAAGAATTGTCAGGTTTTGTCAAGTGAGGAGAATTTCTCTTTCCTTATCTGTTCAGCCAAGTAAAGAAAAGCTGAGATGAGATTTTTGATTGTACTCATCTCCTCTCCTCCCAAGTGGTTTAACCTTTATTGACTGATTTGTATGTGTGATTAGGATGTGACCACTCTATAATTTTTTCAGCAGTCATACTTTTTTTCCTCTTAATGCAAAATCTTGTTTCCGTTGTATCAGTCAAGAGCTTTAATTCTTCTAATCTTCTAAGAATGCAAATATTTTTGTCTTCCAGAGCTGTAAAAGCTACAGGTGGAGTTGCTGTGACAACACTTCCTTGGTGCAGACAACATTTGCTGTCTGCACTGCTTCTCATGACAGGTTGGCCCCTCTCCTCAGGCAGGAAGTGCAGCAGAAGCTGAAGGACAGCAGATGAGATAGAGTAAATTCTTTGTCCCATATAAGGCAGGCAGTGTTATTTCAAGAGACCTATCTATGCCTCCAACCCTGCCATTGGTTCTACTCTCCTCAGTTCCTACAGCGTGATTTTTCACCGGCAGTATTTTGCTTTTGAGTCCAGTCCCTACTCTGGGGACTGAGCAGGGAGAGGCACAGGGAGACAGCTTCTGTTTTTGAGGTCAGGCAGTGTGTGAAATGGAGAAGGAAAATTGTTCTTGTTAACATTGTCTTAGAATGTGCAAAAATACCTCACGTGGCTCAGTATATTTGGGTAGCAATGTACAGCACTCAAACTTAGGGTTTATGCTGTGGGCGTGCGTTGAGTTTCTAGGCAATCTCTGGCTTAAATGAAGCCTTCCCTGATGTGTAGGTTATGCTGAGATCAAGCAGGAATCTTTGCATTTGTTTTGCTGCTTGTAAGAGGAAGTTTGTGTTTACCTTTTGAGCTGTCTTGATAAGAAAAGGTCAGAGTTGAATGAGCTGGGGACATCGGAGCTGTTTCCACCATGGCCTCAGAGCAAAGGCCCATTGCAGCTTTGCGTAAGAGGAGGGAAGGTGTGCAGTGAACTTGGTGTCAACTTCTTTGTGCATGTGATGTGTCTGTAAAGAGTGCTGTACAAAGACCTTTGTCCTTTTCTAGTGGAATGAGAAATCACATCAGAAAATCCTCATATCTCCTTTTGGGGACATGGGTTATGGTTACCATACTTCTTTGTAGTTATCTAATGCCAGCCAATGTAATGTAATGTGTCAAAAGCAGTAAAGATTATAATTCATTTTTCTATTGTATCATTTCACTGTAAAGGGTCATTCCAAAAGATTAGATAATGAAATATTCTCTGAGTTGTTTTTGTTTTGGTTTTTTTTGTTTGTTTCTTTTTGTTTGTTTGTTTTTTTGTTTGTTTGTTTTTTTGTTTTTTTTTTTCCCCAGAAAGCTGCTGCTTCCTGGTACAAAGCTTAGAGTAAAAGCACACATGGTTGTTTTTGTTGTTTGCTGCTATTTAAGTAGTTTTTTATTTTTGTTTTTTTGGGGTTTTTAGTTTTTGGGGGTTTTTTTGAGTTTTTTGTTGTTGTTGTTGGTTTTTTTTTCTTTCTTTTCTTTTTTTAGAGCAAGTTACTCTCTGTTCCTGTTTCACCTACTCTGTATAATACAAGAACTGTTGCAAGCCTACCAATGCATAGTAAACATGAAATTATTGATGAGTACATATACAGAAAGGTGTGATTCTATAATTTCAAGTCCAGCAATGGCTGTGGAATGCTTCTAAATTAGCTGATATGCTCACAGCCAAAGGAAGACAAAGTTTTAGGAATTCTGGGTTCTACTCCTTCTTGTGGCTGAGTTTGCTGTTTTTAGCATGTGTTTTTTATCCCCCATAGTTCATCTGGGCCTTTGTTTTTAGCATATCTATTCACATTAGTCTTCTTGCTTCTCCCTTCATTACTAAAGGGATATGACTAAGAATACCTGAGATGTCTCTGTTCTCTTTACCTTTTCCTGTTCTTTTCCTTGATGGTAGGCTTTTAGGAACCATGTGAAATAAGTACAGAAAAGCTTTTGTCCAGCTCTGACTTGGACAAGCAAAATCTTAGAGAGTTAAATACTTTGTCCAGAAATTCTTTGCAGTGAAATCTTTTTTTTTGCCCTTGAACAGTGTTATCATGTGTATTGGAACATGTCAGAGATTATCCTTTTATGACAAAGATTCCCTTTTTACTCTTATTTAATGTAGTTGTTCTAAAGCCTGGAAGTTTTAGAGGTTCTTAAGAAAGCTGGAGAAAAAAAAAATTGAATGTTTACTTTGGAGAAGAAAACCTATTTTCTCTGAAGTTTTGTTCTGGGAAATTACTTTTTTAGAATGAGGTTCAAACAGATTAACAGAATACATCACTTTCCCTTTTTCTGTCGTGTGTGAGAGGGACAGAAAAGTCTTGCCAAAGGTTAGTTTGGCAAGTGCTGAAAAATAGAAGAGTTGTGCAACCTTAATTAGACAGGGTAGTTAGTAGATGCTTTATGGATTATAATCTTAGTGGTGTAACTCCCCAGTGTGAACTGAGCCGAAGTACAGCTCCAAGATATGTAATGTGCTTGTGTTTGTTGCAGTGGGATGTGAACTGTGATGCTGAGGATGACATGTCAAATGTAGGATTGGACAGGCACAGAATTGCACTGCTCTTGCAGCCAGCATGGCTCATATAATTGTCCAGCCTCTTGTGTGTGCACTTACTGAAATTAATGAGGCCAATATGTTTGCATTCCCAGAAATGTTCCATGACACCAGTGAGGGATTCTGTGTATGAGGCTGTTCTGTGTTCTTCCTCTCCCCCGACAAAGCATGTCAAGCAAGGAGTGCCACAGAAGAAAGCCAGTACCAGCCTTTCACACTCATCCTACAGCTGCTTCAGTTTTATTGGGCAAATATTTAATGATTTGAGGTGATCTGGATCACAGCCAGCTCTGGCCCATGCTAAAACTACCCATCCACCCCTTTTTCAGCTAGGTGACATAGAAGACACAGTCCCTAACCCAGCTCCTTTTGTGGATGTGGTGAGAGAAGGTAGGTACAAACAGCAAAGAGAAAGGGGAAGGAAATGCATCTTTTGGTGGAAATGCATCTTTTTAGTGTATTTTTAAAATATTGCCTATGGCCTCAATTCAAAAGAGCAGTCCTATGCAGGATAGGGCTTTAGTATGTGAATGTTACTGAAGTAGACTTCTTCATCTCTTCTTACTATTTTCTTAACTGGTTGATGTTGTTTAGACTGGAAAAGTGCCTTCTGCCAGATTCTTTTAGAGAATAAAACTAAGCTTAGGGTGAGGACAAAGGCCTAGGATAAACTGAAAACTAGTTCATAAAGAAGTAAGGAGATCAGTGGTTCTGGTGCAAGCTCAGCAGTGGGGTTTCTCTAAAGTTTTGTATGTGTATTATTTGAATTTGTCAGCTCCAGAGACAACTGTAGAAACCTTCGGAAGTACTTAAGCAGCATGAATGGCCAACATGATGCAAAAGTTGTTTGGTGTTGTGCAGTATAAAGTAATAAACATTTCAGTAAAGTAGCAGTTTAGGAAATAGAGGGAGTATCATGGTGGAGAGCTTAGGGGAAGATTTGTCCCAGTGAACAACTATACCTTCTGTTACAAAATATGTAAAGAAAAGAATGGAGCATAATACTAAAAGAATACCAGTGGTTCACCTTCACAGTTCAGTAGTTTTGTCTCAGTTGTTCTAAAGCTATTGAAGCCTTAAGACTTCTCTAAGGGGGTCACCAGCCTCACTAGTGCTGGCTGAAATCAAACCAGAACCATTTCACTCACAGCTGAACTCAAAGTAGAACCAAACTGGACACTCAGTGATTCTGTTTTCTGGGCAGAATAAAAAAGATTCAATCTCCTTGACTCTCTGTAAAGGAGAAGGAAGTTTTTAGTGTCCCCATTAAAAGGTAGAACATTGCAAGTCTATGAGATTTAATAAGACAGCAGTACCTGAAGGTTTTGTTTAATTTTTTTCTTAATTACTTCCATTATACCTTTTCACAAATGGTTCACCAGGTAATGCCTATGGTGTTATTCTTTTGATTCATACAACATAACTGTAAACTTCTTTTTTAAATGTTACAGTTCTAAAGGGTAAGGAATTGTCCCTTTCTAAGGAGTTTAATAGTTCATAGCTTAGAGACTCACCTCAGTTTTGTAATTGAAGTAAAGGAGGAGAGGAAAGATGAATAGCTTTATTACTGATTCTCACTTATGTGGAACTAAGAATAGAAATGGTGATATAAGAGCAAGGGGCAAAGATGCTGCTGTTTGGGAGGACATGGGTTCAAGAAAGTTGACTCTTTAGGACAGTGGCTTGAGCGCTTGTAGATTTGGGGTTTTTTGGTGGCAAAATGTAGGACTTTGTCTGACTTCTCTTAACATTGTTTAATTTGTTTTTTAACATCCTGTAGTTCCAAGCATGTGGAGTTTCTGTGAAAGTCCATAGTGTCTGCGTTTGCTTGCCAGAACTGGGGGAGGAAAAAACCCCATCAATATTAAGAACGTATACTTTTGGTTAATTTCAGCATCGGTTTGTTTGAGTGTGGTGTTTAAGGTGGGCCATCAAACACCATTTTAATGTAATTTTATTACTTGGGCATTTATTACCCATGTAGATAAATGTGACCGTGTTTAAGTAGAGTTTCCTGATATTAAGCTACTTGTTTAACAGCTATTCTTTCTCTCACCTCTCCCACACTTTTGGTTTGCTTCCTTGCAAATCTCTCTGCAATTGACCAGATGGTTCGGATTTCAGGCATAATTGTGTTCTCGTGAGTTTTGTGAAAATTGACAGCTGAGCGGAGGAGAGAGCCCGAGTTTGTGCCTCAGCTGAGGGTAGTGCAGGCACACTCAGCCATTGTATGTCTTGTTTGACATGTGCTGCTTGTTCAAACAATGCATCAATGATTCAGAGTTTGCCATGGTGCCAGCGTATCTTGTCCATCCAGTTGGGGAGAAGGAGGTTAGACAGTGGTTTTTTGGGAAATCAGCATCTGTTACTTCTGCTTCTGGAGCAAGACATTAACCTGGCAGTGGCAGATGGTGCTGGAAGCAGCATCCTTTCCTGTGGGGTTTAGTACACCTTGCTTATCATAGTCTTTTAGATCCAAAAGGGAGATGCAGAAAACTCATTACTCTTAATATTAGGAAAAAGGCTAACTGGTAAAAGAACTTCTATTTTGAGCTTTTAATACCTTCTACTCTATGTTAAGCAGAAATTCATGTAGCCTCTTAAGAACAGAACTGGAAGGACATCAACCTGACTGAAACATCATCCTGATTTTGCCTGGGATAGTGTTAATTTTCCTCTTAAAACTATGTCAAACTCTCAAGAAAGAGCAGTGATGCTGAGATTACTGTAGGCAGATCAGAGTCAAAGGAAAAATCAGTTGTGAATCTGACCCAGGGACATGTAGAAACATGAAGGTCAAGGTGTATTTGAGTATATTTGAGAAAACCTGGGAGAGAGCAATGGTGTGGGTTGTAAGCAGCATGAGAGTCTGTCAAGAAGGGTTCTGTACCGCTGTTGCACCACTCTTGGAGGCATCACATTAGAAGTATGGCCTCTTGAGTTTTGTACCTGAACCTGTCCTATTTTGATATGCATAAATATATCTAGATGACCTGGCAAATCTCCAGCTCTGATAGCTGCCAGTTTGCTTTCCAAATGCATTCTTCTTTCCTACCCATTTTTATTTCCTGTGGTTTTCTCTGGCATGAAATTCAGTTGTTGCTCCTGTCAACAGCATTACTTGGAAATAAATAGAACCATAGCCTGTGTATACATTAATAGACAATGAAGGACCTCTGAGGTTCAGTTTACATTTGTAAAAATGTTTCCAGATGCAGGCATGGTTAAGATAAATGCTGTTAAAGCTCTTGCATGGAGTGAATGACATGAAATTGAACAGATCATTTTTTTTTTTGTATTTGGAACTCTTCCATTTGTATTATCAAACCTAATACTTAGGTCTTCTAATGTAGTAACAGAGGAAGGGAGTGGGACAACAGCAAGGTCTTTGCCCAGGTAATTCTGTTGTCTTGGTTAACACGTCTGGAAACACTCAAGATAATTGGATGCCTATCTTGGGATTCTGGAGTTTGATGAGATTTCTGCAGGCTGGAGGAGCACTTCTGTTCCTCCTATCTTTCATAGGGAGAAAATACCTATGAAAATGAAACATACCATTTTCTTCTTCATTGCTTACATTCTGTGATTTAACATCCTACTGAACTTTAAAAGCTAAAATGCAGAGCTTAGCTCATGTAACCATGAGTGGTGTCACTGTGCATCAGTGTAGGAAGGCAAAGGGTTATTTTGGGTGGCTGCTGTGGGAAGGAACCCGAGCAGGTGGCCTCCTCCCTTCTTTTCTAGTCCCATTACCGCCCTCTCCTGATACTTTTGCAAGAGCTGTGTGGTAAATCTGGCTGTCTGGTCACTCACTGGGTTTGATCTGAGTTTCTTTGAGTGAAGTTTTGGATTTGGTTGGATAGGTAGAATTCAGTGTTTCAGTGGTATTGACCAAAGCTCTTACTCTGTAGCCTATTTTTTTTCCCAGTTTTATTTTTGTTTGAAGAAAACGTCATTTGTAATTCTTTTGGTAAGAGTTTCAGGAGTAAAGTAAGCCAAGGCACTGGTAGCCACAGATCATAACAAGTTGCATTTAAAGTGCTTACAGTGCCCATTGCTACCCACAGACTAAGGAGTATTCAAATTAATCATTTAATTGCAAAGTAGATGTCTGAGAGTCATCATATCTTCTTTGATTTGTGGCACTGTTCTATATTTGAAATGGAGAAGCCCATTTCCATAGTCCCTTTCACAACTCTGTTGTTCAGCCCCCTTATGGGTGCTCTCCTGAGAAACTGCTCTGCACTGAAGTAGTTTTTAATTGAAGTACTCTGAAGTCTGTTCTTTTTTTTTTTTTTGTTCCCCAGCGTTTTTCTGCTGTCATTTTCACCGTTTGTTCCAAATCTATAGAAACTTTTTTTTTAATTTGAGCTGTGGAATTCTTTTTTTAATGTGAGGAGTGAAAAGAGAGGGAGAAAGAGAAGCATCAGTTACTGTCATTGCAGCAACATATTTCACAATTTAAGCCTGGGTATTTCATTGAAAGATGCATTCAGTACTGGTCTGTGCATTGCGGGTGAAGGATAGGTATGGGCATCATCCACTCAGAATGTTTGCATAAATTTGTTTCTAGAGAGTGACCATTTTATGGTAGTAAAAAGTACTACTGAAGTACCAAGTAATGTCTGTTGGCCACAAATCTAAGGTACTTCTTGCAGTTGTCAGCAGGTGTAAGAGGATTATTTGTTTCATAATAGTAGCAGATGCCAGAGAGCTAAACTTTTGGTAAAATTACTTAATTTATGATAGCCTGACTGTGCCATTAAAGGTATTACTTCTGATGTTATGATGGACTTCTGCTTACTGTCAACCTGAAACCTGGCCACACACTTAATTCTTAAAAGTTGCTGAACTGGTATAGGATAACCTGGGGCAAATTTAATAAGAGGTTTTGTTCTCTTGAATCATTTGTTGTGTCCTTTCAACAAAAGTAATACTTAAGTTCCCAGCTAGAATTGGTGTCATAGACATTCCAGCATGCTTTTCAAACTTACTGTGGCCTCTTGTTTTAATAATAGAAGTTGCATAAACAGAAACATAAAACTAACTACCGGAATTTGCTGTTATATTTATTTGCATCATTATCTTCTAATTGGTTTGTGATTAAATTATTTGATTATATTTGTGGTAACATCATTTCCCCTTTATAAAATCCTTTAAATGGAAAAAATTAACCTGGTATCTAACAACTTCAAGGGACAGTGGTTTCACAGGTCTTGTTCATCTTACAACTTCTTTGTTGTAAAGACTATTTTTAGCATGGATGAGAAGTTTTTTAAAATCCTTGAAACATCATGGTGGAAACGTTTAAAGCTTCCCTTAAAAGGTTTATCCTTCTTTCTTGCATCTGTATCCAGTTTTGGGTTTTTTTTGATTCTTTGCAGGCCTTTCATTTTTAAGTGTCCCCCTCCACGCTGCAGCTTGGGAATGTCCAGTGCCTGGGTGTGTTCTGTGGGATATGGCCATGCTATCTCACTGGATCTGGAGGATGGCACAGAGGTGTGTGGGTGGAGAAGAGAGTAATGCTGCAGCTGTTGATTAGTAGCCAGTTTTATGGCTTGAGGATACTGATTTTCAGATTATGCTGCACCTGCGTTCTCAGTGTTCTTGCGACCATTCAGGTGCTCAGTAGCTGTTTAGTCTGTCCAGACTCGACAAAGTTAAAACGATTTAAATGGTCAATGTCCTTCAAGTGGAGACAAGCTCCTCAGTTCTGAGGTCACTGTAAGGAGACAACAAATAACTGCACAGAAGGGCCTTTTGCCTTTCCCTTGTAGGCTGCTTAACCAAGGTCATCGAAAAGTAAAAGGTTTTCCAAAGACATCTGGCACTACTTCTGTGTGTAGTGATTATTTGTGCTGGACAGTGAGCTGGGCTGAAAAACATCAGCTGTATAACAAGACATCCTGTCTTCTTGTGGTAACTTAGGCAAGAACTGAAGGATATGAAGAGGTAACTGCAAGGTGTCAATTTGGTTTAGGTAAACAGAAGGTAGTGATCAGAGCTGGGATATAGGGGTGGCCTTACCACAGTTAGAATCTTGACTTCCAATAATAGTGTTGTTTTCTTGAATTGAACCTTCAGCCAGTGATTAAAGTCATGCAGTTCGCTTCCCTGAGGAGGAAAAGCAGATTAAGATGCATTTTGTTTGTTTGTATTTAATCAATATGACTTGTTTAAAGGATAGATTAAATACCATATCGTTCTGAGCCCAGTTGATTTGAACACTGAGAAAATGGTTTCCTTTCTCAGTAGTGTAATTAGGTTGTTTTTTTTTTTTTTTTTTTTTGATGTAGCTTTTATTTTGAAAAGCACAGTCTTAGTCCTTAACTGTTGTCACTCTGGCAGCTGTTCTTGATGTGCACCCTCTTGCTGCAACCCTTGCCTGCACCTGGTCCCAGTGGTGCAATTCAGAGCTAAGCAGTTGAATGCTTGGGGGCTGATGAGGCCTTTTCACCATGCTGTTAATTAGGGTTTGGATGTAGGGAGAGATGAATGCAAACTCTCACTTGGAGTTTCAGGCAAGTTCCGCATCTTATGTAATGAAAAAGCAACATTTGCTCACTTCCAGTCTGATTGCAGTTTTCTGGTTCCCATATTTCATAAACCGCAAGGCACTTCAGAGATTTTCATGGGTGCCAGAAAATCCTTGATGAGTTACCTAACTCCTATGTAAAAAACAGTGCACTAGAATAGCTGTGTTGTATCAGTTTCCTATGAGAAATTGCTTTCTCTCTTCTTGCAACCCAGTGACAGTTTTCTGCATTCTGCGTGCCTTTTACCTCAAAGAGCCTCTTGTGTAGTGCTCTGAAAAGTTTGTGGTCCCAAATCATACAGTAACTTAAAACTTCCAGTGAAAAATGTGAATGAGACTTACAACAAGTGTCTTTCCATTGCTAGCCACCCTCTCCAGTCCCTCATGCAGTATGTAATAACTAAATTTGGCTGAATTCTTCTGCTGTCCCCAGAAAGTCTTGGTATAGCATGGCCTTGGGATATTTGTTGGAAAATTGCTGCGTATGTCATGTCATTTCTACAGCTGTGTTTTTTTTGAAAAACATCTGAAAAGCTTCAAGATGCCCTGGTTTCCTTGTTATTATATTGGAAACTTGCAATCTGCGAATCTTAAAAGGAGAGGAAATGGCCATCTCTTCCTGGGCAGGAATTGGTATCTGCCACCAGTTACTTGCTCTTTAAAGCCCTGCTTTCAACTGGGCTGACTGGAGGATCTAGATTAAGTGAGAGCAGAATTTTCTGTATGGCTTCAGCTTTTGAAATACCTCAACTCTTTTTTCCTCTAAAGTGTAAACCAGCAATTTTTGCAGAACTTTATAGTGGTAGAGCTTGCTCCCTCTTAAGTAACAATGAAAATTTCGTGCAGTCTTTTATGAGGATTTGATTTTGAGCACCTCAACAGTTATTGGTGAATGTACTTTAAATTTCTGTAATACATTCCTTCAAGTCTACATACTGCTCCCAGAAGCAACCGGGACTTGAATCTGTCAACCTCAAAAGCAGGAAAATCTAGTGTGGATTATATACACCTATTTCCCTATCTGTGATAATAGATGATTCTTATCTTTATTTCTTTATAGCCATCAGACTCTGCTCATGTTTTATTTTTCTCTTGAAACAGCATTACAGATTTTCCCCAGTTATTTATTTAAAGCCTTGCTTTTGCCTTGCAAGTGCATTTTTTTTCAGTGAGTATTTGTCCAGTTTCCCCATTATTTATATTATTCTGGACGACACAGTGCAGACCCTATTGCTGCCATATAAAGAAGAAAATTTGATCCCTGACAAAGTCCTGCAGTGTGCATCTCTGCAGGAGCAGCTGAAGAGTTGAATGGGAGCTGTGGGAGTGCTGTGTTCCTGTATGGTGACTTGTTGGTTATTAGTTTTGGCCAGCTTGTCCTAGGGTGGCCAGTTTACATCAGGATTCTCAGAGTGAACAGCTGGGGCAGCAAAGCAGGTTTCAGCCTTTTCCCCACTTCCAAAGAGAGAGTTCTCTGGAGGAAACAGGCCTGCAATTTCACAAATCATTTGTTCTGTGTAGACCATTATCCTAATGGGATTTTTCACCCTTTTGGTTTGGATATACTGTTTTTTGGTATTGATGACAAAATCTGAAATGTATCCCTTTACTCTAGGGCTGAAAACCTCTTTTCTGGGCACTGTCTCCCCTGGAACCTGACAAAACTCAGGGTTTTGTCTGACTGCTTTAGTCCTGTATCTATTAGCTTTTTAAGGCTGGATGATGTGTTAGCTGTACTTTTTCAGCCACCTAAACAGTTGAGGCAAGTGAAGTACCTTATGAATGAGTCTTTTTGGCATCACAGGGAGTTTCACATCTGGAAAGACAAGCAGCAGGATCAAATTAGTAATGCATACCATTGCCAGTGACTCAAAAGGAAACCATAGTAATGGTATTGTAGTTTTTGGTACTGCCTCTGGGTAATTTCTGCTATCTAGTCAGTTGATTCTGTAAAGACAGCTCAGGTTATTGCTAGGGTGCAGTACTTTAACTGTGACAAAGGGTGTGCCATACTGCTCTTTTAGGGAGAAAATACTTTCTTTGACTTGTTTTTCCCAAACAAATCCAAAGCCTACTAAAAATGAGGCAGCTGTCACCCTGTCTCTGCCTAAATAGTGTCTTTGTAGCCTCTGTGACACATGGGTACAAAAATTTTGTACCAAGGATGTTTAACTTTCTCTTGTACATAAACTTACAAGAAAGAGTGGGGAGGTTGCAGGTTTTTAGCATGTTCTAAACATATTCTTTGAAAGAGCAAAACTCTACACTTGCTGTGCTCTAGAGACCATAACATGCCTAACAAATTTGTTTCAAAAAGAAATTCACGGCAATTTTGAAGGTAACCTGGGTGACTCGTACTGGTTACGCTTTTCTTGTTGGGCCAACCAGACTTGCCCGGCAGGTCTTCCAGCGTAGCAAACCACAGTTCTGCAAGAATTCATCCTGGTTCAACTGGTGCTTGCTGCCCCATCATGCCATCTTCTGATAGCCCTGATTGTGCTGGCTTGCCCCTTCTAGTTTGGCTTTTGTTTTTCACCGGCACAGATTGTCCCATGATGTTCCAGTGACTCCTACTTCTCAAGTGTAAGAGCAACTTAGGTAACTATTTTAGATAAATATCTTGAATAAAGATAATAAGGGAAATAATTTGGGCCTTCCCACTTTACATGTTGGGGTTTTTTGTTTACTTGTTATTACTCTAAGTTTTGTGTTTGAGTAGGTGTCACTAGCTGTATCTGAGTATTAAGTAGTAATTTGAGTATCTTGGTGTTGAAGTAGCTTAAGTAGCTCAGTTTCAATCTCGCTGCTTACATGTGTTGTGTTTGTCATGCAGACAAAACAGTCTCAATAAAGGAGTTCACTTTTCCATAGTATAGCTAAAGATAAAAATATCTAAATGAAGATCTTCAGATGAAGACATCAAGACCTCCTAGCAGTGAACACAAGTGTTTATTCTGGCTAAAATGCATTGTTGCCTCAAGCTTGTGGGGTTGGTCCCACTTTTTTGCCTGAGTTTGATGATCCCAGATGAATCATACCCTGCTTCTTTCATAACAAGGTTTGAACTACCTTTCAGATTTATGTCTTTGCTGCAGTTCTGCAGCAGTAAGACAGAAACGTGTTGCCAGGTTTTATTTGCAACATGTGCTTTGCGATTGTAAAAGCTGATCCTTTTCATGCTGCAGGATAAAGTTTTAGGTTTTGTTGTAGCTGTACATATCCACTAAGAGGGTGTTCTGTTAACACTGTGTTTTTCCTCCTGGTGTCAGGCTGAGTTGTTTAGGTTGGAAAGGACTTCTGAGGATCATATAGCTGAACCCCTCGCTCAGAGCAAGGTCATTTAGAACAGGTTGCACAGGTTCATGTCCTGTCAGGGTTTGAACCGCTCCAAGGATGAACATTTCACAACCTCATTGTGCAACCTGGAAACATACTATAATAAATTGTTTTGGTGGTTTGGTTGTTGGGTTGTTGGTTTTTTTTTGTTGTTGTTGTTGTTTTTATTTTTTTTTTCCATGTGTTTAAGGGGGATATCCTTTATTTTTTTATTTGGCCCTATTACCTCTCAACTTGTCACTGGACACTGCAGGGCAGAGTCTGGCTAAGTCATCTTTACACCTCTTTCTGTGCCCCCATCAGGCACTGATGCATGGGTACAATTTTCCCTCTGAAGCCTTTTTCCTTCGGGCTGAACAGTCCCAACTCCCTCAGTCTCTGCTCCTATGAAAGATGCTCTGGTCCCTCATCATCTCAGTGGCTCTTTGTTGTGGTTTAACCCCAGCCACCCCCCAGGCCCCGCAGCTGCTGGGTCGCTCCTCTGCCAGCAGGATCCGGCAGAGAATTGAAAGTAAAAGTGAGAAAACCCATGGATTGGAGCAAAAGCAGTTTGATAGGGAAAGCAAAAGCTGGGCACACAAGCAAAGCATAACAAGGGGATGTTTCTCTCCTTCATCATGGCAGGCAGGTGTCCAGCCATCCCTGGGAAAGCAGGGCTCCATCACCCAAATGTTTGCTTGGGAAGACGAGCACCGTCTCTCCAAATGTCCCGCTTCTTCCCTCTTCCCCCCACTTTATATACTAAGCATGATGTCATATGGTATTTTCTGACTTGAATCCAGGGGGGAACAAGTTCTCCAGCTCATGCAGCAGATGGGTATTTTTTTATATGATAACAGTAGTTTTTGAAGGGAAAATAAAGACGAAAGCACCATAGCACTTTTATTCCTGCCTGTTAGTGTTTGCTGAGTCAGACCTGTTTGCCAGCTCTGTTCCTGCTTGCTTAGGGGCGCAGCAGTAGTGATGGGGCAGATGAGAATGGGCAAAGTACTGTAGCAACCTGCTGGGATCAAGTCATTAAAAATGCAGAGCCTCAGCCAACTGTTATTTTCTTGAAAGGGTGATAAGGGTAACAATAATAGGGAGCTTTGTAGTTGTAGCGCATTTTCCCTACCCAGCAGCATTGGTATGTTTTTTTTTCCTAAGAAAACCAACACTCTTTCCTCCTCTCTTGCTCTTCTGTAGTACCTAACCTTTTGCAAAAAATCAAGCTGGAAATGTTGTAGTGGTGTTGTATTCCAGAATTGCTGCTTTCAAAGTAACATTTCTTTTTAATTCTAGAAAAGCCAGGCTGTTTTTCATAAAGCAGTCTTACAGATAACAGTTTTCTTTGAGATTAGGATATGTTTTGCATTGTAACCATAGTTAAATTACTGTAGTTTCAATATACAGTACACAGAAAAGGACTTATAAGATACCAGCTCAGGGTAGTCCAACATCAAATCTGCCTCTTGTTAAAAGTAGACATCAGTGTTACGGGTGAAACCCTGAAAATTTGCATCTTGCATTTTAAAACAATGGTAAAGTATTATGGGGATTCAGTATTTAAATAATTGGTGAGAATCCTTTTTCACTTGTAAAAGTTATTCCTGTGGATAATAAGACTGAAATACAGGACCCACCCTTGTCTGACAACAGGTCTAGTTAAGGAAGTGCTGACCTCCGTGATGAGAGTCTGTAGTGTTTCCATTATTGCCTCTGACTTTGGACTTGAATCACAAAGTACAGAGTGGGAAAACTCTATGTCTTGGTTGTCTCTTAAAATTCTCAAATCCAGACTCTCTCTTTAAGGAGGGATAAAACATATCTGGACCAAAATTCCATGGGACTTTTTTTTCATATGATAGGTCTTGTGGTCAATGATTGTCAGATGAGATTTCTTTCCATTGTGCAGTCTTAGTAAGCTGCAAATCTTGTCTTTGCACTATGTAACAACTTACATGAGAGCCTTCTATTCAAAATCTCTTTGATGTTTGTTTTATGAAAATATGATTCTTTGCTTTTCTCACTTACAGTGTTGCAGCTTTTTGGTCATCCCCAGTATTTAGAGGCTTTTGACCAGGAAAAGGCAAAAGTTCATCTTTAGCTTACATCCTTTTTTTGGGTTATGGTAATCTAAAAGACAGTCCTGTAAATTTAGTCTTTATTTCATGTTGCAAATAGACATTTTTGAACATAGGTTGACATTTTTTTTTCCACCCTGTAACTGGGAATGACCAGAATGGTACAGGATGCCAGCTTTGCACATAGACTGAAGGGGTGGTAGTTAATCTGAGGTGTATTTACTTTTGGCTCAAGTTCACCTGCCTTTTTAGGACCTTGGTGACAGTGTGTTTCTAACCAGCTAATTCTTGTGTGCATACTTTAAAATTGGTCAGGATAATTTTCAACTTTTAGGCCTGATCATTTGATTGCAGTATCCCTTAATAACCTTTACTTGTGCTGATTTTTTATTTTGAAATATTCTTTAATGGTGAGAAAAACTTGCCAGACTACCCTGTTGTTTTGCTTCTCCTTCTAGACTTCAAACAAGCTATTTTTTTTTCCTCCTGGTCATTATAACATCTGCAGTGTGTAAGGTATTAGAGCATTAGGATATCACTTCATGAATGCATTGGTGTTCTCCTGGGTGGTTAATGTATTTTATGTGTCACTGGGGAGGAATGTGCTGTTGAGCTCGATCCTTTTGAGAGTGCTCTGACTCATGAGCGTGAGGCACTTCAAAAAGATTTCAGCACTCCATCTCCTTCTTCAGTCTTGCAGTTGCTTTTCTAAGAATAGAGGCGGCCAAACAGACAGCGGAGTTCCTCCTCAGCTGCTACAGTTCATTACCACTGTAGTTATGAAAGCTGACACCAGTGGCAATCTCAACATCTCACAGTTCCCATTTACCTGCGTGGCTACAAACACTCTGGCTTGTACTGCTCCTCAGGAGCAGGAACCACCATCTACAGCTGAGCTTCCAATTCGGGTGATAAAAGCAATGGGCTGTGGGGTCTTGAGTGCCTCTACATTTCAAGCAGAGTTGTGGGAGCAGCATAAAATAACTGAGACCTCCAGAAAATGCAGAGGGTGTGTCCAGTGCAAGATGTGTTCTTGTAATACTTAAGATATGTTGGAACTCTTCCTTAAATATCTGCTGTGATCACAGCTTGGGTATTCTGACAGTATCTGTTAGTTTTAAAAGTTTTCTCATCTTATAAACTGCTTGCCTAATACAATTGTGAATTGCTGAAGGTCTTTAAATGGTATTGCTTAAATCAGTGGAAGAAGTTTGCTTCCTTGAAGGTGAGCTAAGGTTTTGCTTTTGTTTTATTGATTCTCATTCACATATGGGTAAAAGGAGCCCTCTCTCTTCAGCCACAAGTGTCATCTCTTGTGCCAGTGAATTACAGAAATCAAGTTGTACCCATGAGGTCTTGAATGTGCACTCCAGGAAAATTAAGTCAGTATTCAAAAGCAGTCATTGCTAGAGCCCATTTCCAAAAGGAGCTGCTGAGCTTTAGGAAAAACATCGTTCTTGGGTTGGTTAGAAAGGTGACAAAGCCAGGGAGTCTCTGTTGTAATTGTCTCCTGTTTTTAACACTTCTGACTGTTGGTTAATTGAAGTAAGAGGGTCAGTTGACTTTGGGGATAAATATTGTGACTACTAAAGTGCTCTTGTCTACAGAGCAGATCTGACTTTACACTGCAGAAGGAGGGAAAGGAAGCTAATAAGAACTGAGAGCAAAAAGAAATTTGTGTTGTTTCGTACAAGGAAGCATAGAGGTGTCCAAAATGGTTGGTGGCAAAAAACCAAAGATGGTGTCTGGGACATCTTAAAATCAGCCTTGGCATATTAATATATGTTGTAGGAATAACCTGCCTTTACTTGCAGCCTTCTCTTCCTCAGCTGCTGCTCCTACTCTGAATTTTCTATTTCAAGTGTTTTTCTTCATGGAAATAAAGGGAAAAATTTTCAGTACAGTCAGTTTATCATCATAAAATTCTGCATCGAGTTATCTGTAAAGGATGCTCTTTTTGTTAGCAAAATCTGGTTTGAAATTACATGTTTACAACCTAAAGATACGGATATTGTGACATCTTTGAAATCAACAATACTTCCGTTAGGAAGGGTACATTCTTTAATAGAAGAAGGACAGTATGTTAAGTGAAGCCATGTTTAATGAGACATGATATTGTATGTATGTTTTTTCCCTTCTTTACTGTGCTGTATTTTTATTCATCATCTGTACCTCCTGTGTTATTAAAAACACGATATGAAGTCTTCCTTGGCAGTAGGAATTTTGGAAGGAAGGGGTGGGATAGGAAGAGCTATTTTTCTCTTTTAGTAGTACATGTCTGATTTTATGTGTGTTCTTAGATACCTTCTGATCCTAAAATAAGTGCTTAGTAAGTGTAAAAGACTACCTGTATGATAATTAGCTTAGTCGATTGTTTGTTTTCCTTTTTTTCACTATAGACAACCAATTCTCAGAGACAAATACCTTAACCTTTTTGTGAAGGGTGAAAAACATCTAAGTAGCATTTAACCTCTGGCATCACTTCTGGGATTTTGTAAGGCCAGCTATCGAAGAATCCCATCTATTAAGGAGAGACAAATGAGTTGAACAACTGTACATGATTACACCAGTTGAAACGTGCTTTGATGAGTCATTTGTGAATAACAGTAAATGCTTGAGTAAGAGCGGAAATGTTTAAAACATAGAAACCTGGTTGTCAGGCATTAGTCACTGCTGAACACCTAACAATGACATTCTTTCTGCTAGATAGCAGGGTGGCTTTTGAGGAAGGCTGTTCTCAATAATGCTGTTTATTTGTTGCTGAAGGTTTCCAAGGGATCGACTAAAGGTGGTTCTGTTCAGTTCTAGGAGTTGCCAGTCTGCAGCTGCTTGGAATAAGTTTTCATGCAGTCTTGTGACATGGATGCAAGTGATAGGGAGGGAAAATAAACTAAGGATGAGTCTGGAAAGGCAGGGTCCTGTACCTGGGGAGAAATAACCGTGTGCACCAGCAGCACAGTCTGGGAGATGACCTGCTGGGAAGCAGCTCTGCAGAGAATGACCTGGGGGTCCTGGTGGACAACAAGCTGTCCTTGAGCCCGCAGTGCCCTTGTGCCAAGAAGGCAAACGGTGTCCTGGGGTGCATTAGGAAGAGCATTGCCAGCAGGTTGAGGGTGGTGATCCTGCCCCTCAGTTCTGCTCTAGTGAGGCCACATCTGGAGTTCTGTGTACAGTTCTGGGCTCCTCAGTACAAGAGAAACGTGGAGCTACTGGGGCTGGTCTGGTGGAGGTCTGCAGAGATAATGACGGGACTGGAGCATCTCTCTTAGGAGGAAAAGATGAGGGAGGTGACTGAGAAGGGACTCATCAATCTACTTAGGCTTCTGAAGGGAGCTGTCAGAGGATGGACCAGGCTCTGCTTGGTGATGCTGGGCAATAGGACAAGGACAATGGGCACAAACTGATGCACAGGAATTTCCACCTGAATGTAAGGAAGAATTTCTTCACGGTGCAGTGACCAAGCACTGGAACAGGTTGTCCAGAGAGATTGTGGAGTCTTCCTCACTGGAGACATTCAAGAGCTGTCTGGACCCAATCCTGTGCCCTGTGCTCTGAGCTGACCCTGCTTGAGCAGAGAGGTTGGACTGCATGAGCCATCATGGTGCCTTCCAACCTTACCTGTTTGTGATTCTGTGGAAAGTTCTGGAGTGGAAGTTCTTAACTTCTCCCAGTTTCTAGAGGAAGTTGTGAATATAGTGTGGACTCAAGTTCTAAATTGCAAATAAAGTGGATATCCAAATCAATTACATGTTTACATATACTGTAACATTCAGGTGATTTGTGTTTCAATAGTTGTGATTAGAATGCTTAAGGTCACTTCCCTGACCTTGCCATTAAATGTCAGTCTTTTAAAACTCAGTGCCTTTTGAAATAATAAATTAGGACTTACGTTGTTATGAGGCCAAGGAGCTCTATGCCAATTCTTAGGGCACACACTGTAGTGAAACTACTGACTATAACAAAGAAGAGATGCTGAAAATTACAGAGCATTTTAAAAGTTTTAAAATACAGTATGCAAAATGAAATTGTTCATATTAATTTCTGGGAAGTTGCACAGATCGGTAGACTGCCATTCTTCCAGGTATATTCAAAACTATAAAATAAATCTGAATTTTTAGTTAGGTTAATAGTCCTTTGCTCAGCCTACTGATATATTGTAATTGAAGTGCTTGAATATTTATTCATAGCATCATTGCATGCAGACAGTTACATTAAGGACATTATTATAAAGTAGCCAAGTGTTCTCAGAACTCTCAATAGCAAGTAATAGTTCAGTAAAAATATGGGGAAAATTCATTACTTTTGTTCTCTTCCTTAACCTTTATAAGGATTAGCTCGTAAAAGACTAAGTTTGCAGCTCATCAGATGAAATATTTTCTTGATGTTCTACATCTTGGACTTCTTTTTATGAGAGAAGGATAAATATTTCTGTCTTGGGGCTCAAGTAATTGCAAGTAAACTTGTTTTTATCCTTTTCTGGTAGAGCCTTTTGCTCACAAGCTGAAGTCACAAGGGAGGTCTCTCTTAAAGCAAAGTCACTTCTGTCTTGCCACATTAAAATGGTTTCGTGCTCTTTCCTCACTTTATGTTATTTTACTGTGTTAAACTGCATTTGCAGAAATCTAACTATTGCCAGGCTTTAGACACAGAATTGCTGTCTTTAAAAAATGTGCTTTGGCAATAGAAAGAAGCTGTGGAGGAAAGGTTGCTGGATCTCAGGTCCCTGAGTGACAAATACTTGTCTTTGAGCTGCTTTTTGTCTTCTTACAGTGGAGCAAAGCAGTGTTGTTGATTCTGCTGCCATGCAGCTGAGGTCTTGATTTCAGTGTTTTCCAACTGCAGTGGAGCAATGTAGTAGTGCAAGTATTTCTTAAAGCAAAAGGTTCTCCTTTGTGTAGGGAGAAAATTGAAGGTAAGCATTTATTCCCCCCACTGAATTTAAAGGGACACTGTGAACATAAGATTGTAGAGACTTGAGGGTTTGTTTTTTTCTTCTTGAAAAAACTGTAGTAATGACAGTGGTTTTTCTGCAGACTTTTGTGGTTTACTGTTCTCTTTTCAATCCAGAAATGCTCTGTGAAGGACTTGCACAGAGTGATTCTTTTCTCCCTGATAATCAGGTCGATCAATTGGCTGTAAAGCGTTATTAAGCACAAGAGACAGCTGGGTGCCTGGGGAGGGATGACAGAGGGGAAGGAGCTAGAGGAAGGCCAGCTGATGCACTGGGATTTCAAAACCCACTACCTGTCAGCTGAGTCACAGAAGTTGAGCTGTTAGCCTGGCTGGTTAATAGGTAAAATGAGTGGAGTACATCAGTTGAAGAATTAAATCAAACTTCATTTTTCTTCACCTTGCATTTGGAGTGGAATCACAGAGCCCACCTTTTTCGTACTTCTCAGCTGAAACCTGTTAGTGCATTGTGAGCTGCTTGTTTGTTTTATATCCTCTTGTATTTAACAACAGTGAGGTAATGAGAGAAATTTGGGGTTTTTTTCCTGCATTCCTTCGAGGGCATCTGAAAGCTGGGCCCATCTGAAAGTTTCAAAGTCAGACATTATTCTTCACCTAGTATGTTAAAAGTGTACTTTTTTATAGCAAATTAAGCTTCATAATTTCTCCTCTTTAGTTGTTTTCAATTGTATGCTGCTTCTCATGGCTTTTATTTTTCAGTCATGATCTTTATTTTAGTCCATTCTAAAGTTAGATCTCTGAATAATTTTTGAAGAGCTTCATTTTAAACTGTTCTACAGTTTAAATTATTAGTATTAAATTGCTATGTTCCAGGGAAATATCTGTAGTAGAGGAATGCATTTATTTTCTCTGAGTGATCTACAAATAAAACAGTTTTATTTGGAAACAATTAGCTACTTGTGAGAAATATGATTCTGTAGATATTTGATATATAGTACTTAGTTTTTATTACTTTTAGAAAGCCACAGTTCAGTAGGACCATTGTATATTGGCTGCTTAATAGAAAAACTGAAGTAATTATTCCAAAGTTGGTATGTGATTGATTCACTTCCCTTTAAAACAATTCTCATTTCATCTTAGTTTCTTGCTCTGTGGGATGCTGCTGTAGTGAGATATGTGAAATACGTGATAAGGAAGGTGTGCAGTCAACTACAACTGCCATGGCCAAGCATTTTCCAACCTTCATGGAGTTAGAGAGGAATCACAGGGAATTTGCACATAGTGAGGAGGAGGGATAAAGGGGATCTTCCAAGTTCATGGTGAGCAAAATCAGGAAAGAGCTGTACTTGGCTTTCCCAGGGAAAGGAAAGAGATTGAACATTATTGAGTGAGTAGTCCTCTTCACTATCATATCTCTAGTCTGACTTTCTCTACTTGTGACCAAATACAGCATTTTATTTTTTTTTTTTATTTTGTATTCAAGTCTCAATTCAGTACTAATTTTGGAGCTGCTAGAAAGTAACTAAGTGGCAATTTTCAAAAGTGTGATGCTAATTGATTTCTTCAGGGCCAGGGAAGCTATGCTTTGCTTCTTGTCTTCAGTGCATAGCCTATTACCTTTGCATCAGTTAAACCATCAATTAAAAGACAGATAGTAAAGTAATTGGCCTGTGCTAAGAGTTTTTCACTGCCTGAAGAACTTTTAACAGTACAAAAGGGTCAGTAGTGCAGGTGAAATGTTTCCTTTGTTGTCAGAACTGAAAAGGACAGTGAGTAGGAACCACTTAAGGTATAGAACACAGAAAAAGTTATATCCTACATGCACAGGCAATACATCTTATTTTTCTTCTGAAACTTCATAGAGCTCCTCTGCCTGTCCCTCCTCCCCCTTAACCCTGCACTGCAGTGTCCATTCCTCTCACTGAAGAAAGACAGACTCTACTCACTTGTCTCTTTGCCTCAATAGCAGCATTAGGCATGTTCTGGTCTGTGGTTTACAACACACATCTCCTAATTTCCCATCCTGTGTTCTTTGGGAGGCAGTCTTCTCTTTCTCCACTTACTTCATGATGATGGAACTATCAATTTTAACCCCTTTTCCTTACCTCAGCATGGTTTTTGATAGTCAGTGTAAGTGTTGGATGATAAAGAACTCTGTCTTCCTCCTGACATCATTCTTGCCACTGGAGCATCTGGTCTCCGGTCTACAAAATATTGACTAATAGATTCTGTCATCTGAGCAGCGTTTTCTAAACCCTCTTCCTTGCCTATAGCTAACTCATTTAGATTAGAATGAATGAGTTTGTTTAATGTAGCATTTTAAACCTAGTGATCCAAAACCAGATTTTTTGTTTTGGTTTTACTGGAGTAGAATAATAATAGTGAGTGTAGAAATGAAAAAATTTGCTAAGTTTAAAAAAAACAAACAAGCTCAGCCAGCAAAACCCTCTGTTGACAGTATAATTTTCTTCTTAACGTAATGAGGTGAGATAGATGAATATGAAAGCTGGGTCAAAAAGCTTATGTAATTTTCAAACCCTAAATATAGAATGGTGTAATGACACAAAAAGATCAATCACATGGTCTGGTATTTTTGTTTTGTTCTTATTCTGCGCATGCAATTTCAAACTAAGCTGGATACCCCTGCTTGAAAAAATGGTCCTGCTAATATTCCTGCCTCTATGCTATGTGCCAATTTAAATTGACACGTAGCATGGTAGGTTTCTTTACGATTATAGCCTGGTTGTGGGATCATTTTGTTTTCTTTCGTTGATAGAAAAATTTCCATGTGCTCGTTGTTAAATTTATCTTTTTCTTTTTTTTTTTTTTTTATTTTTAATAGTAGTGGAATGGGGTGATGATGTTAAAGCAGTGTCAGAAGATGAAGCCATGGTGCTGGTGAACCACCAAGCGACGGGTGACGTCTGCACTCTGATGATGTGCCTTCAGGATAAAGGCACGGTAGGCTGCATCTGGGGCAGGGGGTGGCTGCTGTGTGTGCTCTGTTCCCTCAGGACTCACTTTGGGATGGTGACCCACCAGATCATCTCAGTAGGGAGCTTTTTGTTTGGCTTTGGTCCAGTGTGACAGCCAGGAGCTTGGAGCAGGTACAGACCCCAAACGTTGTCTTTGGGGAAGGTCAGATAAGAGCTGAGTCACCATGCATCCAAGTCAAGGTTAACGCAGAGGGAAGCAAATCTCCTTGCAGGTAGATATGCACTTGACTTTCTCCTCTCACCTCATGCCAAATTTGTTCAGACCAACACAGGCCTAGCTTCTTGATTATGACTTTATTCCAGCATGGAATTTTTCTCAAAGTTAGAGCAAGCTGTGTATGGGATTTTGGTAGGAGTGAGGGCATGCCAAAGTTAATATACATAGCTAAGGTCAGAACTGCTTGAGCTCTTGTTTCACAAGCCCTTAAGCATTTCTTGGTGAGAAGTGTAACTAATGTTAATTGTTTAATGCACTGCTGTTCAGAAAATTCATATCTAAGGAGTGGAAACCAGAGTATAGGATCTAAACAGGAGATCAAATTTATGTACAAATCAGGAAGAAGAGCATGTGTGCATGACTAGGCTACAAAGGGTGGGAGGCATACCTGTCAAGCTGAAAAAACGCATCAGCTGTATCTGTCCTTGTGTTGTCATCTTTCTTCAAGTGTCTTCGTGTTGCTTCCTTCATCATACCCTGAAGAAACAAGGAAACAAGAACTGCTTCTTGTTACATCTGCACAATTTATAACTGGCACTGTTTTTCTTTGTGCAAATTAATGTAGTTGTGGATACACTTGCCTTTAGCAGTGATTTACCATTTCTTAGAAAGTTTTCAAGGTCTTGCTTATGACGGCAAAGCTGATTAAAAAAAGCAATTAAAAAACCTTTTAAACAACCCAACCTCACAAAGTATGAAAATGCTACTCAAGGTGGAGCAGAGACTTTTCTTTCTTTTTTTCTTTCTTTCTACTCTAGCCTAGAGCAGGCTGTTTTAAAAGTTATTGTGATTGCTTTCATTTCTTTCGGAATTGAGGGAATTGGGTATATATGGTATTCTGGGCTGTACCCGAATGAGTAGAATGACAGAATAAATTCTTTAATTTCCTTCACTACAATTGTACACAGGACAATCTTGTGGTAAAGATAAGACTGTGAGGGTGTAGTCCTGTGGGTACATATGGCATATGATCTTGACTGCTAGTTTATAGATACAAATCTAAGTCATGTTTATCGCATTTGACCCCATATCTTAAATATTTGTCAAGACAGAGTAAGTTTCAGTGAGTGTAGGAGATGCTAGAAATGGAGGAAGGCATCGACGTCACAAATCACCTTCACCATGGAAATTACTAGGTTTGCATGTTTTCAGAAAAGCAGAAAATCCCTAAAACCATTTTTTTTCCATTAAGTTGTTGCAGTCATTGCTCTTGGAATGTACGTGTCCAGAGCTTAGTATGGCTTTGATGTTTTTAGCTAATAAAGAAATAAACCAGTATGACCTTCAATACATGCTTAAAATACAGCATGAGTAGTACAAGTGGCTGAAAATAACGAGGAAGATCAGGATAGTTTATCTTTGCTAGAACTTACTGGATTATTATACTATAATATAAGCCAAATGGCAAAGTTTCAGGTGAAGCAGAAGTGACCTTATTATACTTTTATTGAAGTTGGAGAAATTGTTCCAATTTCTTTGGGAAAATAAGAGTTAAAAAAATTCAGTAAGTAAGTAGTGGTCTCATAAATATTGAAGGTTATGTGTTTAACAAAAAGAAGTAGGTTAAAATGCTGCTATTACTGCTTTCTGACTGGATTAGGAATCATAAATGTGGGGGTTTTTTTCTGATTTGGAACAGAAAGCAGTGCCAGGAAGGGTTGCAGTGGAGACGAAAGTGGAGCTGGCAGTGGTTTGCATGCAGATTTCAAGTCGTGCTTTCTCAGGTTTCATTGTTAAGTTAGAGGTGCTTGAAAGGTGAAAGTCAGTCCATCCAGGTGGCTTTGTTATGAAATCTGTGGAGACTGAAGTGAAAGTGGGCCTCTGAATAGGAGGCACCTAGATTTTTTTTTAATATAGTTGGTAAAAGCTTTTTCTAGCTTCTGAACATACTTAACCAGGAAGCATGAAGGAAAAGGACCTGAAGTGGCATCCAAAAGTTCTTTGAAGCCATCAACAGCTATGAATTTGTGTTCTAAACACTTCTGAATGCCTTTGTTTAAACCTCCTTGAAATGCAAGAGATAAGAGGCTGTTTCATCTCTGAGGATACTAAATAGAGTTACCAACTAAATAGAAGAGTTACCAAAAAAATTTTGCAGTGTCCTCTATTCTGCCCTTGGTGGAGGAATAAAGTGAGTATCTGTTAATCTTGTTTGCCTTTTGATTGCAGGCAAGATAACTGTGCCCTATTCTTTGAACTGCTTTTTTTGATTTGGTATGTTAGTATGTATATATATTAATTCATACGTAAAAATACTTTATCTTTGTACTTCTTACCATTGCCTAGGCTTACAGGGCTCTGAAGCTTGTCTCTTTGTAGCCCACACACGGCAGACTGTGCCTGTCTTAATTACAATTTGCATGTCACACTTAGCTTTGACAAAAAAAGTCTTTCTTTCCTCAGAAAGACTGAGGAAGCTCAGGGATGCTAATTAGAAGCCCTGTGTCACCTAAAACAAGGTGAAATGGACTTCAGACTCAAGAGCAGTGATCAACTTCAGGATAAATACAGCATCGTCTAAAGGAAAAGGCAGTAGCAAGTGGTATGGTAGAGGAGAAGCAGTAGAACTGCTGGGCAAGAGTTCCTCATCCAGGATTGCCAAAGAACATCTGGGATCAGTGTTAACTCCTCAAAAGACACATTCTCTTTCCAGCAAAGCAAAGTATTAAACTTGCTTATCTCCTCCAGTAAAATAGATTATGTTGGTTTAACAACTTCTTGATACAATAGAACAACAGTTGTCAAAATGCCAAAGTAGTAGATGAACACTGGCAGGCCTGAGTACTCCTGCAGGCTAAATCATCATTAGTGAAGTTTTGGTGGTGTTTTTATCAAAGGATGTGGTTCCCTACAGCAGCCTGTCACCTCTGGGTGATGCGTGGGCATGAGCTCACTGTAGTGCCTTGAAGAGCAGTAACACCTCTGAGTGATGCTTTTTTAAGCTCTTGTCCTTAGGGCACACCTTTTCTTTCTTGTTGGTTTTTTTTGTTGTTGTTTTTTTTGTTTGTTTGATTGTTTTTTTCATAAAGCTTTTTAATTTACTGAAATGGAAAGAATGTTACTGTCTGCAAAGAAGAATTTGGCTTTAAGAGCCTCACTTTTATTTAACACAGGCCTGGAGATAGCTGTAGGATAAATGATTTCACCAATATTAGTCTCAAGTAAGGAATTGTGTCTAGGGACTAATTTTTCTGTTGTTACTCACAAATACTTGGTGTGCCTTTGGTCCTTTGGATATGTAGCATCTAGTAAGGAGCACCACTGGCAGACAGGGAGGGATACTAGCATGTTATCTTTATTTCTTGGGCTGCTTGCTTTTGTGTTCGCTTCAAAGTGCGTGAGAAAGATGCCAAGCAGAAGATGCTTGAATGATCATCTGACCACCAGAGAAATGTCACAGTCCTTCATATTCTTTTTTGATAGTGGTAAATGGAAGAGTACTGTCTTACATGACTTCAGGTTCAGTGAGCTTGCATCAGTTGTGATATGACTTCATAACACAGGGAAATGGCAGCCTAGCTGACGGCTGGGAGCATGTCAGAGACACTGGATTTTCCAGTTTTGGAGATCTACTTCTTACCCCTCTCAAAAACTACATGTAGGAGAGATAGAGGAAAAAGACCTTGTGAGAAAAGAAGCTTTTCTCTTCTGTTGTTTACTTTGTTGGTAGTAATTCTCCTATTTTAAATCTCAAAGGACTGAACAGGTAAAGTAGCTGCCTTCATTGTCCTGTAAGAAGTGATGGTCAAGTGAATCGATGGGCCAGCCTCTGTTTTTGCCTTTGCACTGTGCTGCTTGACTGGGACAAGCAGCAGGATTTGATTAAATTCTCAGGGTACATGTGGCTGCCCTACCATGGCTAATATTGTAAAATTGTATATTACATAACAAAAAGGCAGCTATTTAGTCCTACTCTCAAGGGAGAAGCATAGCACCTGTGCTGCTTTATAAAGGACCTTATTCTATTTGTTTGCTAGTTTTATTTCTGTGGTAAGAGTGGCAAAAATGTGACCAGTATATACATAATTCATAATTCTCTGTACGTGATAATTCACTCATTTTTAAAATTTATTCTTACTTTTCAGGTTGTCCGTCAGATGATGTGGCTGATGGATCATATTTTTAAGTATACCAACTTTGGCATTGTGTCTCTAATCCATGGAGACTTCTTTATAAGACAGGTAAATGCAAACACATAATAGTGCTTTGATTTATCCTTATATGTTATGGGACTTCCTTACCACTGATTGGTTTGGATGATGAAATAGCTATGCAGTAAAGTGTATATTTGGGAAGGTCTTTGTTATGAAGCGACTTTATTTTCCAAGCTATTTTTATTATTTGCATAGACACAAATGATGATGGAATCCGGTTGTGAAGAAGGGAGCCTATAATGAGAGGTGTACAAGCAAAATACACGGGCAATCCTTTTCATCTCTGTTTCTGAGCACACCTCTCATCTTTCTTTAGTGACCTTGAAATGCAGAGAGTCTGTCTGGTTAGGTCACTGTTCTGGCTGCAGAGTTTCAAGTGAGGAAAGGCAGGACCATCCCTTTTGATGGTGACATAGTAGTGGATCAATTTAAGGTGGCAGTGGACCTGTGTAAATAGTAATTAATTGATTCTTGAAGGTTAATTATTATTTGAGCATTAGGAAAGAATGTCTGTTGAGCTCAGCATCTCAAATATTAATGAGTGAGACCCTCAGATGTTTTTCATAGAGTTTGGGTCGGGTTTTTTGTTGTTTGGTGGCTGTTGATCCAACTGCACTCTCAAAGTAGAGACTCAGGAGGCCGATGAAAAGCATGAGCCTGTTTCCAGTTATGTGAACTCCAGTATCCATCATAGATGTTTCTTTCCTCCACTTATCCCTTTGTCTGGACATAAAATGTGTGGAGAGACAGAGAGAATAAATTTTCACACTGCAGAGAAAAAGTTAATTTACTCAGAATTAAATAAAGAAACACCTAATCACAGCAACACTAGAAACATAGTTAGAAAACCTCAGGCAAAATTAGATGAAACAAAGGTCTCTAGAGGCACACAGCTGTGAATTGTGGGAGGATGGATGGAAGGAACAGGGTTGGATGCTTTGTAAAATTTAAATCTGTTCCAGTAGGTAGAATTTACAATATACATGTTTTGAGGTACACAGGGCTGTCACCTTGAAGGTTATGATTTCTGACTGTGGGGGTGCAAGTCCAATCACAAAACCAAACCATCACTGAGCTGCAAAAACTAAAGCTTTTTCTTATTTTTGTGAAGTGGCTGACATAGACAAGATCACAGATACAGTGATGTCATTGTGAGTCTAAAGATACTCCAATTGAAAATAAATTGTTTCTATGCTGTTAGCCTTTGGGTATGGCAAAATACTTCATGTGAGTGAGTAATGGTCCTTTGCCTAACTCTAGAAAGGCTATAGTAGTATTTGGATGGTTATTGTTCACTGCTCTTTTCTTAAATACTGTGCTATCCTGGAGTCCTGTGGTCTGGTAAGAAAGAACTGGCTCAACTGAGAACTTTTATATTGAGTTATAATTGTGGTAATATGAGCAAGCAGAGCCTTTTCCTTCCCTCTGATGTGGTAAGTTGGAATTACTTGCAATGGTGAGACTTAAACGTGAGAGAAGCACTTTCACAAAACTCACCTTTACTAAAATACTGTCTTTCGTTCAACCCCACTCTTTCCCTCTTCCTTCCTGTGACCAAAAAAACCCAACTAACCACCAAACAGTGCAATGTTTGTGGCATTTTTGTTGACATTTCAGAGGATTAAAATCACCTCTGCTGAGGAGAACTTTAATTTTGCCCTCTTGTGTCTTTTGAGTGATTTGACAAACTCACTTTGGAGCACTCGAAAATGCTAATTAATGTAAAGAGATTCCTCTGAAAATCTGGGTAGCTTGGTGCATGCAGAGATGGGAAGAGGAGAGATTGTTCCTGAAGATATTTCTGCAGTAATTAAGGATGTATCTTACTGTTCTTAAGTGAAGAAGTTGTCCTAATGCACCAAAGAGGAGAAATGAGTGAGTCAGTGGAGCAGTGCAGATCTGAGTGAGATATGTGATTCTGCTGTGGTAACCCAGGGCTGTAGGCCTCCAGTAGGTATTCCGAGGAGAACATTGCTTTTTACTGTCTCAGGGGCTTATTTTCATCTCTGAAAGGAGAGAAACCATAGAAATGCAATAATTATGTCTGGTCTGATCTCTTTTAAGCCATCGTTTTGTTTAGATAATGTTTTCTCCTTGCAGGGGAAAGCACACCGTGACCAGCAGCTTGTGTTACTCAAAGATCATCTAGAAAAATATTACTGGAGCCGCAATCGGAAATGGATTGTTTTATTTCCAGAGGGTGGCTTTCTTAGGAAAAGAAGAGAAACGAGCCAGGCATTTGCCAAGAAAAACAATTTGCCTTTTCTTAAACACGTCACCCTGCCAAGACTTGGGGCAACACAAGTCATTCTGAAAACGCTTGTAGCGCCACAAGAAAATGGAACTCCATCAGGTGGAGATGGTGTGAGAAAAGGTAAAGATCACTTCACTAAATGGGTATAGAGCGAATCGAATATCAAAGATCTGAGTTAAGAAAAACATTGTGTAGAACTGGCCTCTTCAAATATCAAATACAGTTATAATGTATATTATATCAATGCTTTCATAATTAGTTTTAATTCTGCTAACTTCATTTTTGTTGTTGAGACAAAAAAAATCCACCCTAGTTTTAATTTGATTTAGTCTGTGGTGTGGCTGCATCAGTGTTTGGCTTGGCTCACATGATGGGTGAAGCAGATACTGCAGTAGGCACCCAGAGTGAGCAAGAAGGTGATCTACTCCTTAGGCAAGACTGATGGTTTGCACTGGTCCGTGACAGCATGGAACTATAGTAAAAGCATTTCTGGAATATGCTAGCTGTGTTCGTATTTTCACTCCAGGCTTTAAAAGTTTCTTTGCATCCACTGCTGTATGCTTTATTCCTCTTCTTGAACTATTTTCCACTGAGTTTGAGTTCTTCTGTTCTGTACAGATCTTTGTGTTGCCTGTCCCCATTGTTGCTGGAGTTAACTGTCACTGATCACTAGATTTCAAGGATTGTTTTGGCTGTCTTGTCAGAAGAGTTATGAGAGAATAAGAATATTCCTGCAGCATTATTGTTTTGGGATGCCTGGGCTATAGGGGAGGGTATAGCTGGGATATAAATATTGCCTGTAGTTACGGGACATGGTGCTTTAGTCTCTCAGTTTTTAAAATCAACTTCCTGGCATGTTCAAGAGCAGGGTTAGATCTTTCTTAACTTCTTTGTGGATTTCTGTTACTTATTATAGAAACAATGGATTGGGGGGGTTGTGGTAGTTTCGTATTGATGGGTGGTGCTGGTGTTCCCACAGCCAAATTTTGATAATGATTTAGCAATTTGAAACAAAGATCCTTACTAATAAAGCCAAGTATGCAGAGGACTTTGGATTATTTTCTGTCTGAAGTTCAAATCTCAGGGTTAGCAAGAACCCTTGTACAGAAATTGTTTCCAGATTTTTAGTTTTGAAGTTATTCTTCTCAACATAGGAAATAAGTTGAAATGATGTTTTTGCAGAAGTGAAGGCTGGATTTAAAATGAGCTGAAAAATCAAGCTGTGGAAAGCATCAGAGTGTTTCCTGTCAGGCTACATTCAGAAAAGAAAGACTGAAGAAGGCTCTTGTCATAAAACATTTTAGGTTTAAAAGAGAGAAACTGAATACCCCAGTCCTTGTTAAAAAGTTTGGGTTTTTCTGAGGAGTTTGGCCTGTTCCTGATCTATTTCTTGCTGTCTCAAAAAGATATGGAGAGTAAGAAGTTGCCCAAATTAATTATAAGTTGTCTGGTTCTGGAGGGAGACCAAAAGTGCTTGTCAAATACCCATTTTTTATTTTCCTATTCTTAGGTTGCTATCAGCTTAGCTGAACATTAAACCCGGCTTTCTTTCTTTTTTTTTTTTTCCCTCTTTGAGTGGCATCATTCAAACTCTAGAGAAATGAGCATTCAATAGTCATTGACCTAACTGGGTACTAAAATAAAGGAATTCTCTCAGAAATAAAGTGGAACCATATTGTCCATCCTACTCAAGGAAAGATAATTGGGTAAAAATAGGAATGAAATGTGTGGGTTTAGCTGTCACTCTTTCATAGTAATGGACTTAAAAATGTACTAGAAACAATGAGACAGAAAAGTGAAAGTAAATCTTATATGCTTGGAAAAAGTAGTATTTGATACATAGTGACACTGAGGTATTTTGTCCTCTATTTTAAGTTCACAAAAATGTTTCTAGCATTGTAGAACTTCCCTTTCAGAGATGTATGAAATATTAGTTCTTGATTTGTATCTTGTATAAAAGATTCTTCCTCTAATCTGTTGCTTTCTGAACGCTTTTATTGGTCTCTTGCCGTTGTCAGAAAACGTTTGTTCAGTTGAATGAAGTATAGGTGTATAAATTGCTATGGTTATATTATGAAGTTAGAAGTCTAACAAAGTTAGTGAATAGCTTTACTTTTCATCTCTTCTATCTTTTCCCTTTCTTTTAATCACATGAAAAACCCATGTCAGTGAAATCAAGCTTCCCTCCTGTTCAGGTGACCATTGTTGAGCTGTGGGTGCTGGAGCCAGCTGTAGTGCATAGAGTAAAGGTTTTGCCAGTGGCTTGCACAGAGACTGCCTAGAAACCTTGTGTACATTAGAACTCTGCTCTGTTGCTTGGAAAGTGGTTTCTTTATCAGAAGCATCACATTTGAACTTCATGGTTTGCTGGACACATTTTTCATCAGCACTTCTTGTGCTCTGTACTATCTTAACACTGTTCCTGGAGTCCTGGGTTGCCAAATTATTCAGCTTACTATAATAAGCTTTCTACTCCATTATTTTTTATTCTGCCTGTCTTTTTGTTTCCACCAAGCTTTATTGATGCTTATGGGAATTCACCTTCCTCTCCCACATGGTTTTAGTTAAATTGGTTTATAGATTAAGAGCTCTTCTCATCAAAAATTATGTCTCCTTCCTGTTGAGTTTCCTGGGTAGCTATTTTAATGTTGAGTCATGATACACAGTTCTGTTCTTGACTGCTGTCATTTTATTAGTACTTAATTCATTTTAATGATCCTTGGAGCTTTTATACCATTGTAAATTTGATACCATTCTGCTTTCTCAGCTGGAGTGATGTGTAAAACTGGGTGAAAGAAGAAAAGATGACCAAGGCAACTGTAATAAAAGATGGTTCATTCTTAATATGCTGCTATCACAGTTTGACACAAACCACATCAGATACAGTTGTTTGATTGTGTCACACCCCAGCTCCTCAGCCCAGCTGGCTTTCGTATGTCACATGTCACTGAAGCTGTGGCCTTCAAGTTGTAGTTCAAGAATTGGGCTAATTGTAGCTCACTGCTACATCATCTGTTCTGCTGTAAGGTCTCTAATCTGATTTATGGCATCCCTTTGGTAGAGGTGGGTTTATGTTGGCAAGTGCAAGGTTCGGTAACCTCCCCAAAAATTCATTAGTCTTAATTATGGTACTAGTATTCTTAATATCCAATCCGCTTTTCATTTGATTTTTATACTAGTAATGAACGTTCCACAGTTTAGTAGCTGATTCTTCCTCTATAAAGTGACAGGAATAACAAATGTTCCTGAACTAGATGATTAATACTTGATAATTCTTGTACTTTAACTGATCAATTCTTTATCAGTGGCTTTTCCAGGACAAGCAGTCTCTGTTGTCTTAATTTTTTCCTCTGAACAATTTTCTTTCATATTTAAAAACCCAAGTACCAGCCTTCATCGGAGTGAATTTTAACTTATTGCTGGTAAATACTAAATTAAGTTACTGAAATGCTTGTTGCTTTTGTTGCCTTTTGAAACTCGTGTTTAATTTAACAAAATTATGTAATTGTATTCCTAAATTAATAGAAGGATGGAGAAACATAGGAAAGGTAGTACAATCATTTGACAGCATGACCACTGTTGAAGCTAAATAATGCAGAGAATGTAGCTAAGTGGTGTCTGTCCCTGAAAAGAGAGTTTAAGGGACTTCTGGTGTCTGATGAAAGCCTCCAGATGGGCCAGCACTGCTGTTAGCCACCTGCATTCCAGAAGAAGGTTTTAGTGCAGAAAAGAAATATGGACAGTATAAAAATACTTGATGAATAGCCATCATCACCCTAACCCTGTAGTGACCAGGTGTGTATTTGCAGGGGTATTTTACAGTTTTTTGAATTTTTTTAGCACAACGCTTAGTCTTCAACATGGTTCAATTGATAAAAATTGATTTTGTGAGTTTTAGAACTATCAAAATGTTCTAAATGCCAAAAGCTGACAATTCAAAGGAGTTTGGAGCTATTGTTCTTCAAAGATGTACATTCCAGAGCTTATTTTTGATCAAACTTGCTCAAGTGTGTTTTTTTAAATTCTGTTTTATTTTACCATGCACCAGTTTCTTGTCTGGTAAGAGGTTGCTATAAGCTTAGTTAGAGCCATACTGAAGTCTTACCTTGCTGTTTTCAAATGCAGCAGAGTACATTCAGTTCTGATGCTGTTTCTCAGAGAAATTCAATTTTCACTTCTGCTGGGTTGTACATTGAACTTCATAATTGATTTTTTTTAAAATCAAACTTTTTGATTCATTCTTATAAGGAATATGACTTGAATAACGTGTGAGAAAGCTTTTGATGGTTGTTTTTTCTTCCCCTTGGAAAAAGGCTTCTTGTTTTGTTCCAGGTGATTTGTTGCATCAAGATCTTGGAATGATGAGTAAGATGTTCAGTCTGAGAGTTAATCATTGGAGAAAAAAGTTAATTCTGGCGTCAGTGATCCGGTTAATCACACAAGGACAAGTAGAGAACAAGGGACAAGTTACAAGAACGGATTGCTGTGCAGGGAGAGCCAGCAGCCTCTTTGGCTGCATTCAAAGTGGTGCAAGTGTTCAGGAAACCACACCTGGATACTCCTGGCAAATCCTTTCTTTCTCAAGTGCAAGCTGCAGCCCTCAGGCCCACACCTGGCTGGTGCGTTCTTTCCCAGTCTCTGAGTCCAGTCTGGCAGTGTGGTACCATCCAGAGCTCAGCTGGAGGCAAGCTTTCCTGCTGAGATCTGTCTGTGATTTGTTCTTTTTCTCAGTGGCAAACACTGACGGTCTGCTGGTGGGTTTGAGGGGTTCTGTCCATCCTCTGATCTGGTTGGTGTTCAGCATGAGTTGACCCCAGGAAATAGCAACTCCAGGGATGACAAAGAGGGGGAATGAAGAGGTCTGAACCCCCATCAGTTTGTGATTGTAGACTGTAAAGCATCTGCTGTGAAAGGGCTTCAGAGGATGACAGCTGGAGTGCCTTGAAGACTCGGATGATGAGTTGCTTCTCAAGTAAATAGGGAGCAACTTAATATCAATGAATCCACAGTGAAGACAAAAGTTGTGAAGATTTGCCTCTGCTGATGGTTTGGAAAAGAACTCAAAACCCCAAACACCAAACGACTTAGGAAGGTGTTTAAATTTTATTTTTGTTTGTCTAGGCCAGAAGGCTGCTGTTCCATGTGATTGTTCAGTTTTGTCTTAGCACTCACAAGGCAAGCATGTACCATTCACACTAAGGTGCCTCATTGCTGCGTGGTTTGGATGCTGTTGTGCAGGGCAGGTGCCTGTGGGCATGTTCAGAAGGTTTATGTGCTATTTAAAAAGAATTCAGTTAACATTTTCAAGCAGTTTCAGAAATCCCTATCTTCCACCTGTGCTGGAAGTGGCAAGCAGACTGACACCACAGAAGAAAAGCCAGTGCTTGGGGAGATCAGCTAAAGTACAGCCTCTGCAGCAGCTTCTGCTGTTGAAGTCTCTGACAGTCAGGCTGCTCAGTCTTTCAGCAAGTACTAGAAGTGAAAGATAAGAGTGTCTTTTAGTGGTGGGTAGAAAGTTGGAAGAGTTTGGCTGTCAGAAAGATGTGGCTGAGTTGGCCAAGCCAAGCAGGGCGGGAGGGGTTCTTGAGCACAGGTATATGCAGCTCCCTGATTTCTCAGGTATAAATGCCAGACCTGAGATTCACACCGTGTTGTAACTAATGCATCAGTCTTTGGTTTGAGCTCCTGTTAATGTGCTTCATTTAAAGAATAATAGGGTTTGTTCTTGGTCAAAGGTCTGCTTACACCTGAAAGCAGCATCCTTTGTGTTTTGTGCAGTTGTCTGTTTCTTCTCCAGTTTCAGCATCTGTCAGAGCTCCCTGGCTTTAAAATAAATTTGCTTATGAGCAGGTTGCAACACAATACTACCCGCCCCTCCCCCCCAAAAAGATAGCAAGATGTATTTCAAAATTAATTTTCCTAAATCCCTGGTGATGTAGGTATTTTGGCAGTCAGATATCTTGGATGATTATGTAAGACTTATTTTAAACCAGAGCATGCACAAATACTGTGATTTGAGAGCACGTGGAGGTAGCTGCACTAGCACCTGCTTGCTCTGAAAGGAGGGCTGTAGAGGATAATGTGACTGTCAGAATTATTTTTTTCCTGGCCTGGGGTTTATGGTGGGCTGTCTGTATTGTTTTCCCCACTCTGCCCTGAAAAGGGTTGGAGGTGAGTTTGGAGCTGGACTTAGGAATCCAGTGCTGCAGCAGCTCTCTCCACAAAAGCAGAAGGTAGGAAATCAGCACAGCAGAGAACTGCAGGAGTTTTCCCTTAATCAAGTGCAAACCATTATCCACTGAAAGAACAGCTTTAAATACAGCTAAATATTGAATACATTATTTTGAAACACTTTACTGTAAATAATAAGAAAATGTGCCCATAATTCATCTGGCACTTTTTAATTGCAATTAATGGTCTTTGTTGCTTACTCACTTAGGCCATTTAACTTTGGCAATTTACTTGTTTTTATCCATTCTTGCTTTACATCTGGGAAAATAATAACTTGAATGACTTTGTTTCAAAATCTATTTCTAAATTAATACTTCTGTTGATTTAATATTAATTTCATATTGGCTCTTCTCTGATTCATTGCTACTTTTAAAATGAAGCACTCTATAGTTAGTGCTTTTCTTAAGAGAGACTTGACAAGCACTCTGTCATTATGCTGGCAAGCCTGCAGCCTCCAGTTCTCATTTCATGTGTCTGTTAGGGGTTTAAAATACAGAATTTCCAGAAGGTAACACTGAATATTTCAGCTTCACCTATGCAGCTTGCCTTGGGTCAAGTTTTGGAATAGCGTGCTAAGAACTCATAATCTAAATTTTAGGAAATGCTGTCTAGCCCTGTTGAAGTAGTGCATTTGTAACAAAGCAGTACAACTCCACTGATGAGCAGACACCAAGAAAACACTGTCTGCTTGTTAAAATAATTGATAGATACATGTGATAGCATTGCTGTAATTTTCTTTTCACACTTAACTAAATTAAATGAAATTAAATGCAGGTAGAAACTCGCACGCCAGTCCTAGCATGTTCATTCTAGCTGGAGTCACTAACTGTGGCTTTCAGGGTGCTGCTCAGACTGAGTGCTGCAGATTTCTTGAGGTGTGTGGTAGATCTTCTGTAAAATTAGAGTGGCCACTCTGGGCAGGGCCACACATCTGTCTAGCCCAATGTCTTGCCCATGGCTCCAGGTGGATTACAGAGGAAGAGTGTGAACACAGCAAACAAGCATCATACTTCTCCCACATACTCTCCAAGCTTCTGACAGTTTCCTGTGTGGTGGGTTTCCCACGCCAGGTGGGGGTTTCTGCCTGGTTAGTTAACCCTCCATGTACATACTCAGTTTCCTCTTGATCCCACCTCTTGGCATCCTTGACATCCTTCAGCAAGAGATTGGGTTTTTTCCCCTTTCTGCACAAAGAATCATATTTCTGTTTGCTATGAAAACTTTTCCTCTTGGCTGAATTGTGAGTGTCTGTTCTTGTATTGGGAAGGATGGTGAACAGTCAATCCCTGTACACGTTCTCGGTGCTGACAGTGTTCTTGTCAGCCTCTGTTACATTTCTTTCGTAGCTTTCTCAGCTGCAGGCTTGAAGAGTACTGTACTTTGTACTAAAAGCTAACACTACTTACATGCTCTTGCCCATGGGTGGCTGTTTCTGATAGTCAGCTTTTTAAATCCTTAAAGATCCTGCCTGATGTGGTGTGAGCATATTGTTGTACTGGTGTCTCAAGCAGTAAGTGAGCATTACTCTGCTGGCCTGGGCATAATGTGACCTCAAACACAACACGGCTCCAGAAGAGAGAGAAAATTGACAGGCTGAACTCAAAGTGCCATCTTGGCAATGTGCCTTTCCTTCTTGGATTGCTCTACAGATCTGCTGCTCTCCCTCTTAGCAAAACTGCAAATTGAAGACATGCCAGAGAGGGGTCATGGCTAGGTTGATTGGTGACCTGGACTGTTGCTGGTTGTGACCTATATTCAGATTTTATGGGTTATTCTGTAGTCATGGGATATTCGGAGTTGGAAGGGACCTACAGATTTGATTCTTGACTCAGTATCAAATATTTTCACCTCCTTTGGTCCTTTTCTCAGTTTCTAAGTGAGCTGAGCAGCACATGAACATGCACTGGTGTCAGTCTCTCCTGGAACCTTGTGGGTGCAGCATCTTCCCCACTGTGAAAACTGACCAGCTTCTGTTCCTTGCTTTCTTCCCCTGAGTATACCCTGAGAGAGGTGTTTTTCCTCTTCATCCTACAACTCACATTTTTAAGAATCTTTGAGGGATCTGCATGGCTGCTGCTCCATCAGTGATCTTTTAGAAAGGCCCAGGTGTAAATGTGCTTGAAGCGCAGACCAAGAAGCTTGGATGTTTATTTTGGGATTTTTCCTTTTGGTGAATGGGGGGAGCATCTGATCTTGAGGCCAAGATGTCCTTGTGACTCTACTCAAACCTGGTGAGTGAACTTGTTCTATTCTGTGTACCATAGTATCTAAGAACAACAGAAATATAATCTATGTCTAGCTGAAGTTTGTAAGAGTATTTCTGTGCTCTGTAATGAAATCTGGACTTGATTTTTGATGATCTTATTTGTGCCTCTTACCTCATGTAGTAATATAAAAATGGAATAACTCTCAAATAAGTGATATGGAGTTTTCTTTTTGTTCTTAGTGAGCAAATCCAAAGGCCTCCAGTGGGTGATAGATACAACCATTGCATATCCCAAAGCTGAACCTATAGACATCCAAACCTGGATTCTTGGCTACCGACAACCAACAGTGACACATGTACATTACAGGTAGGAAATGAACCTGCTCCTCCTACACTGAGCTCTAGTATTCACAAATCACTTGTGTCATTTCAGGACAGGGGAAATCAGTACCAGTGGGAGTCGGTTTTTTGTGTCTCACACAGGTGGGCAATTCATATGATTTAAACACATCTTTTTTTTAAAAGTTCAGTGACTATTCTGTATCTTAGGACAGACATTTAAGTTTTGGACTAATATCCCATGGCTGAATAGAGTTGGGGGAATATATCTGAAGGTCATCTTTTTTAATGTTAAGGTGCTGGTAAACCCAACTTGAAATTTTTTAGTTTCGTTCTTTAGTAATGACAATTGATTAAAAATCACTGTTGTTAAATAAACAGATTTCCTAATAATATATTATATTTAACTTTCTGACAAAGAAATGCCAGTTTTTTTCCCCTCAAAGAATACTTTAAATAGTTGAGCAAAGCAACTGGAAAAAGCAGCTGGAAAAAGTTGCAATTCTGATTGACAGCTAGGATGGCAGACTATTAAACCTTTTCTCCCCTGCAGTTCTTTGTCTCAAGACCTAAACTGATGGAGAGAGAAATTGCATTTTGCTTTTAGTTTACAGTGAATTGCAAGTCTGAAATCTCCAGGAGTATTTTAACACTTTTCCTATACTAAAGAAGTTGTTGCATTTTATCCCAAAATCACATTATTTTGTCTTATGCCCTCTTGATGATTTGGAGAGCTTCTATACTTCTACAGAAAGCTTTCAAGTATCCTTGTGTGGATCCCCTGGGTGGCAGTTTTAGTGGGAATGACCTTCTCCATCATCACTGCTGTGTCAGTGTTGTCTGATGCAGAGTACAGGCTGCTTGCTGGAGCTCCTTTCCACAGCCATGTTTAAATCTGTCTGTCCTTTTTATAGAAAGCTGCCTTCCAAGTTGCCCTGAAGGTGAACATACTTCCACCCTATTTTATATAAGACAGCATTATATCTACTGTGTATTCAGGTCACCTTGGTGCTCTCTCAGATCTCTGGGATAATTGCAAATTGAATGTATTTAGAATTCTTCTGAAAAGTATTTCCAAAAATACTTCCTTTAAAAACAACAGTAGGTTAACATAAGTTGAATTCATTTCCTGCTTCTAAATGTATATTTAGATGTGGTTTGATCACAAGCATAAATATGATGTAACCTTTTTTGCATTGAACTTGAATGTTTAAGTTCTTGTAGTACTAAAATTCTAAGAAAAACATTTGAAATCATTTATTTTTGGGTGTAAGTTTGTTATTTTCTTCCAGAGAGTCTAAGTCACTGGTTTAGACAGGGAGAAGCTTCTCTATTTGACTACTTTATGTATGTTTTTAATAACCTTTATTTGTTGTGGCTGGCCCTGTAGAAACAATTGAAATGCGTCTCAAATAGAAAGTCACGCAGCAGCTCGCCCCAGCCGAGCACAGGCTGTGATGGCTCTGAAATGAGGCCAGAGGGTCTTGGGTTTGGCTGGAGCTTGCCTGACTTCCAGTCCTGGCAGTTCTTGAGGCACATGGCCCCTGCACTGTGAGATGGGTGCAGGTTGGCACGTGGAAGTCTTCTGAACAATTTTCTTTAAATGTACGTCAAGTCTGTCTGCATTGGTATTGTACCTCACTTTCCCTGCATTTAGTGCAATAAAATCTTGCTAGTTTTTTTGGAATTTGGCATGTCTTGGGAGATAAGATTTGAAATAAATTGTAAGGGTAATTTTTAAATAACTGGGAAGAGAGCACAACAGCTTCTCATGTCATTTCTTTTAACTGAGGGTAATAAAAAGCACCTCTTTGGAAAAAGCAGATAGTTTTGTCCAGATGTCATCTGTGTTGTATGAAAGAAGAATCAAGATTTAAACATGCTTATTCTCTTTTAGAGTAGTCCAGAGCAGGGTATTGATGTATGACAGCACTGGGGAAAAAAGGAGCATTTTCTGTGCCACTCAAACTGGAGCAGAAGAAACTGCAGAGCTGCTTTTGTTCTGGTGGCTCAGTCAGTCCCTTCTGCTGTGCCCCTTGATCACCACCTGTCCCTTTCTGCCTTACAGACTTTGAAATCTGGTGATTTCCTTTTCTCATGGCCTGGGCCTTTGCTGCAGGATTATTTCTTTTTCATCCTGCTCAGGGAGCAACAGAAGAGAACGCAGCAAGGAGCCTTATGTTACAATTTTTACGTGCTTTTCTAGCTGGGGAAAATGGCAGAGAAGGCTTGGTTTAATCCAGTAATCCTTTTTTTGAAAGCTCAGTTTTGATAATGAGTTGAACCTTGCTTTTCAAACTTCAGTTTTCAGTACAAATGACACAATTTTCAGAAGTTCATAATTAGGCTACACTGTGGCCTGATTTTCCTCAGAATGTCAAAAGAAACTTCCCTAGAAAAAAGAACAATTACAAAGTTTGAATCGACAAACACAAGGTGTGAGAACTTTTTGACCCTGACTGGCTTGTCTCAGAACTTAATGGAAAGTGCTGCAAAACTCAGTTTGCTCTCTGAAATATAATATTCAAGGAAAATATCTAATGAACTTCCTCCAGGCTGAATGGCACTGGGATTTTTGTGGGAGATGTCAATCCATCTGGTGCACGGCATGTCAAACTTGAGGCATCACTCTGAGACCTGCCTTGTAATGAGTCTGTTGAAAACGTTTATTTGCTCTTCTCAAATGGTTTAGGTTTATGCTTGGGCCATTTCGTGGTGTGTGTTGATTGTAAATCCAGACTTGCTAAAATTCCACACAGCAGAAGTGGTTTGGTGTCCATGTAGCAAGGCCACAGATTGGCTGCTGTTCTCAGCTCCCACCATTTCTGTGCCATGAATTGAGTTTAGGATTTATTTTCTTTTTACACCAGGCACTTGTTTAGTCCGATGGCTTGGTGTTTCTTAGCTGATCACCAGGTTTCCCCAGCAGTAATTTCTTGAGTGCTGCAGTTCTGTTGACAAAACCTGAGACTTGCAGATATAAAACACCCTGGCTGTGAAGTTGGCTCGGTGCTTAGCACCCCTCAGTCAGGAATGGTGTGAGGCTGCGATTTTTGCCTTAGTTTCCTTGCAGGGTGATGCCCTTGGATGCTCACATCCCACTTTTGGGCTGTGTGACAGTGGCTGTGGTGCAGCAGCCCTGACGTCAGAGCCAGCCCGAGTCATCTCTGACGCAGAGGTGGCCGTGCATGAAGTGCCACACAGGCTGCTCCCAGCTCTGTCATCTTCCCTCCCTGTACCAGCTTTTGTGCTGTGCTGCTGCTGGAACAAGCTTTCAGCTGCTGAGGAAGTTCTATTTTTGTGTCTGCATTGATACAGATTTATTGAAATAAGCCAGGCTCCGAGCTATAAATAAGATGAAATGCATTGTAGTTGCTGAATGAATGTTGCAGAAGGGCATCCCGTTTGGCAGTGTATTTTAATGCACTTTTTTACGCAAGTAACTTATTTTTGGTCGTGCCTGACATCTACCAACGGCCTCCACTGTCCTGGATTTATTTAGAGCCATTGAAGTAGCAAATAATATCATGACTTAGATAGAGTAGTAAGTAATACAGAACTTCAATTCAGGGTAGGACAGGTGATAAAAGACAGTTAGTACTTTAAGTACATGAACTTCAGAATTTGAATAGAGAATCAGAGGTGGTTTATCCAGTAAGGACCACTTAAAAGAGAAAAATGTTTCTATATATGCCATATTTCTGAAAATTCTTTGATGTCTTCTGAGAAACAGCCTATCAGTAGCTATTTCTCCACAATTTCTCACATATGCCAGCATGTCTTTGGCAGTTACATCTCCTGTTTTTAAAAAGCCTTTCTTCTTTCCTGGACTCTCCTTTATTCTAATATAATGTGGTTTGGGACATGGACACAAATCTGTGTAGTGGTTTAAGAAGTCACCATCCCTCAGTCAGGTACCCAAAGTGTCCTGCAGCTATTGTCACCTCACAGCTGCCAGTAGGCACCTCCAGCTGGAGGAAAATGCTTCATTACTGGAAAAAGATTCTTCGTGGATTCCCATTGAAATGTGTCTTTATTTCCACCTCCACTTTTTACTTCCAAGGGTGCAGCCTGTGCTGCCACTGCTTTTATCCCCTTCCCTGCTTCTCCTGGGGACAGAAGATCAGCTCTTCCTGTGATAGGAAGCAAAAAAAGGTATTTCCATTCTGCTTGAATTTTCTGGTCAAGTTCTTACCCAGTCCTGTTAAAAGTCCTTGTTTGCCACACCAGGAACAAAGATGCTCTTATTTTAATGCAATATGAGGTTAGTTTTGCCCAAAAGCTAAAAAGATCCAAGTGCTGCAGAGATTCCAGGAGCTTCAGATATTACATGTTGACCTTATTCCTTGCCTTGGCAGTTCTGCGTGATGATATTTTATTTTCCTGAGGAGATGAGCAAACTGTTTGCTTCTCATGGCATTCCTGATGCTTCGTACCCAAAGGTGGGATAGAGCCAAGGTGATGCTCATGCTTGACCACAGGGACAGCTGTTCACATATCTCAGTGAAAACAAGGAACTGTTTCCTGCATCTTTGAACACAGGACCTGGCAGATGTCAGCATCCAGTGGTTGGGGATGACCCTGCTCCTATTGGAGCAATGGCTCTCTGCTGTTGTTTTGGATTGCTTGTGTAGGGAGTTTTGTAACAGCAGCCTTGCTCACTCACCTTCCTGAACCCAGTCTCCTTCAAGAGAGTGTTCTTGTAAGACACAGATGCCATCTGAGCCATCTGATGGGCACAGAACCGTGGCATTAGCAGTATGTTTAGTTTAAATATAGAGGGGTTTAGCTTTGCCTTATTGAGTAGAGAATAGGCTTCTTTCCAGAGTTTGAGGATTTTTTATAAAATATTTAATCTCTAATTTAGATCAGTCATTAGTGAGAATGTTCTGCTGGTAAAAATAACTCTGGAGAGTCTAAAAATACATTTGAAAATGTTTCTAAATACACTAGCACTTACCATTGCTAAGTTGTGGCAGCCAGTGGAGCATTATTGGCAAACCAGTTGTTTTCACTCTGTTAATGTTTCTTCAAACTGGGTGTAGCAGTGACTGCTTCTCAGACTTCTAAGCAGCAGAGTTTATATCCAGAGATTTAAGCATTTTTGCAGTGTTATTGATCCACACAAGAGCCTGGATGGATTCAAGCAGGGAAGTGGTGTGCAGCATTCCATTAAGTCTCTCACAGTGCTGGTATCATCTGTGCTTCACTTCACTTCTCCATTAAAGCACCAGCTCAGAAATTGTTTCCAACAGGTATCTGGCAAGATCCTGTGATGCTTTCAGACTAGGAGGAATGTTCTTGACAAAAAAGAGCTGTTAGGTCAGGGAGAAGTAAAGGCAGAGGTGAAGAATATTTTGCAGTCTACAGTAGAGACTGCGTGTGAAGCCAGGTAACCCTACACTTCTGTCCTGAGGCAACACATGTTCTCTTAGTTGTGAACCCTCTTAAAACCTGCATAAGCAAGCATCTGTCCTTCAAAAATACTCTGTGAAACACAATATTCAGTTGCTGAGCCTTTTATCTCTTCACACCAGATAGGCAGAAGAGAGTAAAAATAGTGCTTGGCAGCTCGGTTGTGTTTGGGGACACAGAGTAAGTCTTCCTTAGTGTTCTGCCCTCAACCAAATGGTCCTTGCTCTGTGGGTGTGCTTTTTACTTGCTGCTGCTACGTGGTTTAATTTTAGCCTGCTGTACAGCATCTGGGCTTCAAGATAAAATAGTTCTTTATTGTTTGTCTTTGTTCTTAATAGGCAGACTAAAAACTTGAGCTGCTTACTGAAGCACCATTTCATACACCTGTCTTTGGCCAAAGACTTTCCTTAAAACTTTGTTTTATCTGAGATAACAGTTGTTAATTTCTGGTTACCCAAGGCTGGCTTTAGTGGAGCATAGAGAACTCCACAGTGTGAGGAAGATGTAGGTAGAATTACTCCAAAGGCTACAGAGATAGCTGAGTTCATGTTGATACCATAGTGCGTAAATAAAGTTGTTCATCTTCCTTATATTGAAGATGTCTCTGTATGCCAAAGCACGGTGATTTGTAATTCACTCCTTAGAGCAGTGCTTTGCTGCTTGACTCCCCCACTTGCAGCTTATTTTTCTATGCATCAGACTGAAAGGAGGAAGGACAAATGACAAATGAACAAAGCTGGCAAAGATGTTGAAAACTGAAACAGCAACAAAAGCATTTTTCAGAAGTTCCTTATTTTCTTATTCTGACATTCCCATATCTGTCCAGAGACTGCTCAGATGATTGTGATGTTACTTCCAATTCTTTGCAGTATGATCAGTTAAGACTGTGTTGAAAATGAAATGAAAATCCATTAAGGAAAATAGAAGCATGGTGTTGTAAGTGAGAGGTTAAGTGGGAGCTCACCTGGAAAGCGAAACCTACAGTAAAGGCTTTGCATTTCAGAGTGTGAACTTTCCAGGTTAGCCTGGTACACAAATCTCTTCTGCCTTGGCCTGCCAGTGCATACTGCACAGTGGATGTGTAAGTTCTTGTATATATCAAAAGGCACTGAGGGTCTGCTGAGGAGGTTTCACAGTTACTGTAAGATTGGAAATTCTATTTTGAAAATAATCCAGTGAGCTATGGTGGGCTATTCGGGAGTTTCAGGGTGTGTGTACCACAGTGAATTCTGCCCTGAGTGTCTGTTTCTCTAAGCAGACCTAATATTCAGCACAGAAGTACCAAAACCTTAGCAACTCTTCCACTTGTGTTTTTAAAACAGAGCAGGAATATTTGAGTACAGGGTCAGTTTTCAGTGTAAAACATGCCTTGGAAATTTTAGACAAAGCTGCCAGCATCCTTTGAAGAGCAGAGAGGGCTTGTTTTCCGGGATGTGGAAGAGCTGTTGATGCTTAGTGATGTCATTATGTGGCTTCTGCCTGCTGAATTGTTTCTTCAAAGCTGTGAATGAACTTTCTCTTTTTTTTATTTCTTTCATTCCTCCTTGGTTTGTATTCTTTTTAGGGATAGTAATATAGTTTGGTATTATTCTGTTTAAAAGAAAATAAACCAGTGCCTTAGTAGCTTTTATCAAAAACGGTAGTACAGCATTTGATGGAGGCCAATGTCAGACAGTGTCTTCTGTGTGGTTCTGGATGGCAGCCTGGCATTTCCCACTCTTGTATCCTTAATGCCTCTGTGATCTGTGAGTTGGAGAGAATGCAAATCATCCAGTTAGATTCATACAAAATTCTTGTTCTCTGTTTTGTGGTGGGCTGGGGCAGAAAAGTTTTGTTCTCCAAATGCAGAATACATTTGCTAGGCTTAATTTGTGCTTGTTTCTTTGATAGGATTTTTCCAGTGAAAGATGTACCTGCAGAGCCTGAAGCCCTGACAAACTGGCTGTATCAGCGATTCATTGAAAAGGAGGACCTCTTGACACATTTCTATGAAACAGGTAGGATGATACCTAGCAAGGAGAACTGTGCTTTGCTAATGACTTTCCTTACAAGGATCTCAGAATGGTTTAAGAATGTGTAAGCATTCTTCACATGGGTACAGGAGGTACAATTATTGCTATTATTACTGCTTTTTATGTGGCAAAATATGATTAAAGAATTATCTAGGAAAGGTAAATTACCTGGGCAACATTAGAATTAGGGCAGTGTTTGGAAGCTGTCAAAACAGTAACACACAGTTCAGCTGTGAAACATCATGCTTTGAGATTTCATGGCAAAGATCCATGATTGAAAGCATGGTTGAAAGGACCTGTGAGAATTCCATGGCACACAGTCTCTGGAGCTGTGATCTGCAGCCCCATGCATCACAGTGTTGATTGGAAGTGTTCAGTGTCTCAGATCAGCTGAGTTCAGTATTCCTGCGTGACTGTGGTAAACGAAGATGCTTCTTCTGTGAGATGATTTATTGCAAAAGCTGCTTTAATTTACTTTTGAGTGCTGAATTTATCAATCCAAGTGCTTAAAGAGATTAATAGAATTCCTTAACAACCCAGAATTGTATTTTGTTTTATGAAATGTTGCTGTCACTCAGCCATCATTGATGGCAAAGTTCATACTCTGCTATATAAATCACATCCAAATGCATATATTGGACTTTATTAGACAAATAATTTCATGAATATCTTTAAAAACACAAGTGTGGCAAATAGATTGTAAAGAATTCTTGGTATTCTGACATCATTTTATGCTATTGACATAAGTCATACCCAGAAAATCTAACTAGTCCAGAATTTCTGAGAGTATAATTAATATAAGCAGATTTATTCATTAAAATGCACTTCCAAAATAGCATAATTGGTAATAATTTGCCAGTGCAATCAGTATGAATTAATAAAGACATGTTTTAAATGTAAATGCTGTGATATAGGACCTTATTAGGCATAAATTAGCATAATTTAAAGTTGCTGCCATTTATACTTTTTGAGAACTTGCTTGCATTGCTTTAGTTGACTTACTGAAAAAGTGCTGCTACAGTTTTTGGAAACCCCTTGGAAAGGTCCTGAGTTGACTGTGAGGGGAATCCCTGAGGCTGCTCAGGAGTCAGCTTTGTACTCCTCTGGGACATGGTCACAAGTGGGTGTGGTTTTTACCATTATTAATCATTATTATTGTTATCATTATCATCATTATAGTATTTTACAATACACACTGCAGAGGAACTTCTCTCTCTTAACGCTTCTTAAAGCTGGAGTAACATTTAATGTGCCATGAAACTTTAAAAGTTTGCATTGATAGTGTCACTGGTAAGAATACATTTTCTTGGCTTATTTTTATTTAGGAAGATAAAGAAAGCCCAGAGTACCTTTCTCCATTTTGCTGCATCCTTAAGTGTCAAGAACTTAAATCACCTGGGGAAAACCTGTAATATTAGACCTCTGGAAATCAAACCAAAAGAAAATCATGCCTGAAATTTGACATGAAACTATTCTGTAATTTTTTACAGCTGCATTTTATGCATTTCATTTATAAAATTAAAACCATTTCAAGTTAATAGCTGTAGGTACCAGACTCCTGTTTTAGGCAGCTAGTGGAAAACTTGTATTGGTAAGTTCTTGATTTCTCTGAACTCTTTAGCAAGATAACCTTGGAGCCCACAGTAGGACAAGTGAGATTACACTTAGCAGGAAAAAAACACTCAGGGACCAATTAAGGAAAAAACCCCAACTATAAACTAGGAGCAGTTGGAAATGAGTGATGGTGTACTGAAGTCATTGTGCTGCTCATTCGCTGTGCTCACAAGCCAAGTGCTGTGAGGTGACAAAAAAAATAAGGAATGGCATCCCTAATGCTATGGAAACACTCTCTGTTGTACCAGATTTGAAACCTCATCTGGAAATGCTGTGTACATGTCCATTATCCTTGTCAAGGAATACAAATTGAACTGGGAAGAGGGACAGATAATGGGAGCTAAGATTAAGGGGAAGATGGAGTAGTTTCTGTGAAGGACAACTAAAAGTACTTGGTTTGTCTCAGCTGGGAAAGGGAAGGGTCAAAGATGGCTTGGAAGAGAGGGAAGAAACAGCTCTCTGTACCTACCAGGGAAAAAGGAAAGGTATTTAAACCAGAGGTCAGTGTTGGTACAGAAAAACAAATGGACCATAGAAGAACAAATCCAGTGTAGAGTAGACAGATAGAAGCTTAGCTGTGAGTTACTGGGGAATAATGATGTTGCAAATCTGCTCAAGTGTGAAATACCTATCAGGGAGAGGTGGATGGGGCTCATCAAGGGTGTTTTTAGGCATTTTCTTTGTTTGCTTTGGGTTTGGTGTTTTTTGGGGGGGTTGTTTTTGTTGTTGGGCTTTTTTTTTTTTTTTTTTTTTTTTTTTTTTTTTTTTTTTTTTTTTTTTTTTAAATTAAGAGCATTCATGCAGGAAGAAAAGCTTTGTCTCAAATGCTTGATTGCAGTTCCTCCAGTGATTGCAAATGTGAAGCACAGAGATAAGCTGCTGATGGTATCTAATTGCCCAAATTGTGTGGTTCCTAAGATTAAAAATTGACATTGCTGCATCTTTACTCTTTGAATCATCAATTTCATGTTCTTCTGAGAGAAGCTGAAACTCCATAATGCTGCAGCAAGTACAGCATCTTTTCTGGTATATTCAGAATTTCATATCCCCTGTTCAGGCTTAACAACAAAAGTGCTTCATGTCATCAAGTCTTTGTGCATCTCAGTACAATGTAACACAGATTATTTAATATGCTGATGTAAATATATGCAAATAGTTTGCCTATGATCATAAAGCTCTGATGTATTCAGGCACATTTAATTTAGTGTTGTAAGTCAGAAAAAGTCGAAGTATGGAAAAAACAGATTTTATTGTCAGATGAATCTCTTCCAGTCTTTCCCATCTAAGGAAGGATTTCAGTAAAGAATTTCTGGAAAACTCCATGGCAAATTACAACGTTTCCTTAGTCAGTATGACTGCATGTTCAAACAATATGTGGAAACTGTTCTTTAAAGAAAGTGTGCATGTATTTACATTTTCAAGAGGAACCTCAAGAATGTATGTGTGTTGCTTCTTCACAGTATACAGTATCACCACCAAACAGCTGTAGAGTTTAATATGGAATCCATTCAATTTGATCACGGAGATACTAATAAAACTTCAAAAATAACACAAAACTTAGTTGACAGTTGGATCTTTCTGCAAAGGTTGAGTAACAGTGATGGCAGCTTCTAAGGAATGTTTTCAGGCTTATGCTTAAAGTTGATAAGAAAATTAAAATTGTTCTTATTATTTAAGGTAAGAGGTTGTGTTTTGGTTTAAGTTTTTAAATTTTCTTGAAGGCTTCTGGAGAATCTTTCATAAATTTGACAGCATTAGAGCACAGAGCAGTATCCAGTTAATTGTGTGTGGGCACCATTGCTGGGACAAACAGTGGTGGTAAAGAATTGTGTATTAAGGCCGTCATTCCTGTGCAAAGCATTAAATGTGTTTTATTTTCTCTTGCAGGAGCTTTTCCACCACCCCAGGGTCAGACAAAAGCGATTTCTCGGGAGATGACCCTCAGTAACCTGTGGCTGGTTGCCATACAATCATTTGCATTTTTGTCAGGAGGGATGTGGTACTGCTTCTTTCAGTATTTGTACCATTGCCTATTTTAAAAGTGGAATGGGACCTGAGGACACAATGGGAATCCAGGCTCTTGCAAATGAGTATCATGTTGTATGTGCAAATGTGAATATTCAAGAGTAAAGGAAAATACTGGATGGACTTTTACCTCTCTTTGAGGGAATTTTAAACTCCACTAAAAGTGAAGATCAGTAACATAGCGACCTGATGATGTATTATTTTAAGAATTGTCTGTATTTTTAAAAGTGTATATTCTCACCCACACTTAAGCAAATTCAGCATTTGGACAAAAGGTGCAATCGTACAACCACCGTAGAAGAATGTCTGTGACAAGAAAGCTTTGTCACCACAAGTATTTCTTGGCATTGTAGTTAGAGCTCAGAAAATTCAGCAACTTGTCTCTTCAGTAGTGTGTACAGCATTGGTGTGGTAGAGATTCCTCATTTGCACAACGTGTACTTTATTGCAGCTCATTGTGCTGGAGTCAGAGATCTTCGACAGAGCTGGTGGAGGTGTCTTTGTGGCCACGCAGTCAGCAGTTGTTGTACCAGACACATTGATCTAAACCCAACACCCAAATAAGATCAGTGTCAGGTCTGTCCTGTGAGGAACTGGTCCTCAAGCAAGCATTGCAGCATCACAGTGTGATTAAAAGCTGTCCATGTGGGATGAATCAGCCCATCCCTGCTGTGGCCTTGCCATCAGCTCTCCAAGTTCCATGTGCTACCAGTGTCTTGTGTTATAGAGAAACTTGGAAAATACAAAGTCACTCAGTTAAATTCTCTTTGTTCAAAATGCAGCTCAACCCTCATCATCAGTTTTGAAAATGCACTTTCAAAGGTGAAAAGTCAGTGAAGGAAGGACATAAAACTTAGGGAACAGAGAGAAGCTTCAATTGTCAGGCGTTGGAAAGCAGAGCAATTCTGGCTGTTTCTGAAGGTCTGCTGGTGCTGCTGGTGATTTTTAGCCACCTTTGTATTTTGTATACTGCAGTCCAACCAAGGTGACCTTGGAGTGGTTTATAGAGGCCTTTTTCTCCCTGCTAGTTGCAACAGTGCTAAATATACTTGTGGGAGAGTTTAAATAATCCAATGCCAACCATCTTAATGTTTTGCTAAGGAGTAATAGAAGAAAAACTAGTTTTGTAAAAAGGAAAAATAGGTGTAATTGCTATCATAAATCTGTAGGAAGATACTACTGAAAAAATAAGTATGGTAAATATTCTGAATAACTACATGGAGGGCATTATTAATTAGCTCACCACTAAAATCTTACTGCTAAAATCTTACTGGAAGAAGGATGGGTTGAACTGAAGGGCAGATGGGAACAGAAGACACTTTCAGAAATGTAGTACAAGATCCTTTTGAAACGATGTCTGTGATGTACAGCCTTACTTCTGGCAAGTCTGGTTGGCATTGTGTTTATGTGATTATGCACAGATTTGCGAGAACTGTTCCTAAAATAAAACTAATCTCTCTAAATGCTGGCAGGGTAGCCAGAACTTCAGATGCTGGCATACTGCCTTTTACAGAGTAATTTTGTTGAGAACAAAGTAAGCCCTCAGTAGTTTTGGCTCTGAGCTAGTAATATTGATTCCCCTTCTGTCTCCCTCTGCTGCTACATGAATCACAGGAGGTGGTGTGCAGAATACAAAATCTTGCCAGTGTTCCCTTTTGAGGAGGGGGGTAGCAAAGAGCATACCATAACACGAGGCAGTGCCAATTTCCTTGGCTTTGTGGAAAAATACCTTGTCAAATACGCCATCCCTGCCCCTCCCCATGCAGCAGTGGTTACTCAGTGGGGATGGATGCAAAGTGACACACCACAGTAAGGTCCCCAGAAGTGCGTGCTCCCTCCCTGACTCCACAGGAGGCTGGAGGCAAAGTACAGTAGTTGCCAATAGCTTCATGTTTGAAGCAAGATGCTGTTTATAAATACCATGTCTGCGCCTGAATTCTGGTGTAACCATTAAAAAGAGGTAGGTATGCCATTATAGGGAGGGTGTCCAAGGAGTATTTGTTGTTTCATGTTGCTCTTGCTAAGGTTCAGCTGATGGAATGAATGTATTTAATCTGCCATTTGACAGGGGGTTTTGGGGCAACCCAGCACTGTTATGTGTAAGTGGTTATTTCTGCTGCCCAGGGGATTGACCCTTACTCACTGCTGTCCTCCCCCATGTAGTTTGATCAGAACCACAGAGATGCCCAGAGTACAGCTCATTTTATTTTGAGCTAGGACAGACTGGACTGATGCAAAAAGGGAAGTTTACATAAGCAGATTGCACAGCAGTTACTCGCATCAGGAGATTGTTCTTTATAGACCCTGTGGACTCCATGTAAGAGCATCTTGTTTTGTCAAATGCAATATTGTTATTTTCTTTCCCAGTGGGTTGCAGTCAATAGCAAGTGTTCACGTGCTGCCTCAAGAAATTAGCACTGCGCAGTAATGTTTCAGATGAGTGTTTGATTGATCTGGTCCTGTTCATTTTCACTTTGTTCCTCTGTAGTTCTTACAGTACAGTAGTTTGTTTCCAAGCACTGGCTGTTGTTTCAGTAGGGTGAGGAAATAGTGTCAGGTTCCAGGCTTCTCTCCTGCCTGCACTGGAAAATGTGAAGAGCACCTGACACTGTGGCTCTGTACGGCTGAGTTGATGTGGGTGACATCAGAATGAAGCCATTGGAAAGCAACTCTGAAGGACCCTCCCAGCATGATCCTGGATGCTCCTTCATGAAAGAGAATAAATTGGATAAAGGAAGTTTTGCTTTGAAGGAAAAAAAGTAAAATGGATACAACATGTAGGAAATTCAGTGCTAAAAATACCGTGCTGGTCCAGACTATCTGGAGCTTAGCAGGCGAGTCTGTAAAACACGAATTCCTGTCGGCTGCAGTTCAGTTCTACCTTCTGGCAGTTGGCTGCATTGCTGGGTGTAATGGGCATTTTGCTGCACCATCCATGGGTTGCCTCCTCTGGAGAGTTCAAAATGTGTATTGATAGAAAGTGATGTTAACGAGCCATACAGTTGATCACAAATTAATGTCACATTGAATTTATATTAGGGGAAAAACAAAGGAAAAGTGCATAAAATGATAAAAAATGAAAAATTCACGGAAAAAAAATCTAACTGAAAGCTATTGCACACAGAAGTGAGAACAGAGCAATTTGAGTGCATTGTGAAGAATAAGAATAAAGATGGTTCTTTTGCCAGGGTTGTCCACAAAACATCTCCACATTTCTGTGTTTAATTGTTCATAAAGAAGTTGTTACGGTTGAAGTTGTGTCAGTCCTCACAGTTTAGCTTTGCTGCTCTGTGACTCCCATGATGTGAAGAGCACCTGCCCATCCACGCCAAGCAGTTTCTTCAGTGCCCTGCGGTGCGTGTGCCCTCATTTCAGTCTCATTTCGGTTCCATGTGTGGTTCTGTTGAGTCTTGCAACTATGGTGTCTCTTTTTCTATTTTTTTGTCCCCTTCTTTTTTTAAAAGTTGCTGTCACCAGATGTTGAAAAGTGAAATTTCAGTTTACCTTGCTTTCCTGGAAAATTAAAAGCTTCCCTCTCCCTCCTCCCGCAGCATCACAAATAAGGTGCATCTTCTTGCAGTAAAAATAAAGCATTCACTGTGGTACTGTTCATTGTTCACTTGGTTTGCAGATGATGTAACTTTTCTTTGTGTGACACTGCCATAAAGTGCTGTCAACTTTTCTCACCTGTTTGTACAAGATAATAACAGATGCCGATCACTGTGTGTGACAGGATTCAACTGCTCCGCTTTGCCTTGACATAAATTTTGGGACCAAAGGTACCTAAAACTGGGATTTCCAAATCACGAGCCCAGGGTTGGATGCATTCTCTTGACAGTCAGCTGGAGGATTTGTGGTGATCTGATACAATCACACAAAATAATTATACATCTGGGGTTCTGTATTTTTTGGAAATAATGGAGCCATATGAAATAAAGGGTTATTTTGCAAAATTGCATATTTGATAGTTTTTACACTTCTTTTAAAAATACAAAGCAACAATGGGAAGAGCAAAATGGAAACCATACTCTGGTTTCAAATGTCTGCATACATTAGAAATGTTTCCGAGCAACTCTACTTTTTCTGTAAGAGCTATAGACTGCCTGGCTGTGATAAGTCATTGGAAGGATTCTATGTATTTTAAAGTTAGACCTTTTATTTTATCATGAGATAATGAAGTAATTATTCACTGAACAACTGTCCTATTAAAATGAGTTAGTTCCTTAAAATTACTCGACCATGACGTTCATATTGTATGATGAACAGGGGTTTTTTTTTAATACCAGTTAGCTTCACAGTTTTCTCCTTCCCTTCTCTGTTACCTTTTTGTTTCATGTGGTAAAATGGATGTGGAAGCCTGGAGTGATTGTCAGTGTTTTTGCGAAGGGCTGGTCATGTTTGGAATTATTTTGCTGAATTTATTTCATTGGTGTTTTTTTTAAATAAAATCTTCCCAGCAGCCAAGATGTCTTTCAGAAATGTAGACAGATACCAGAAGCAGCATTTCTCTTTCTTTTCCCTGGGCTGTTTTGCTTTTGGCTTTTGTTTGGGTTTTTTTTGTTTTGGTTTGTTGGGGTTTATTTTTGGCGGGGGGGGGGGGGG
>VZSR01001479.1:9719074-9793501 GCA_013398615.1 Brachypodius melanocephalos
TTTTTTTTTTTTCAATTTTTTTCAAGACTATTTTATATGCTTCTGATCCTTAATAGATGAGAAGATTTTCTTTGATGGTTGTATTTATTGTGCTTATAACCAATGGATACACAACCTTTACTGTTCTTACCATAAACCAAACAAATAGGAAAATAACACTTTGGTTCACTGTACAGCTGCAGTGTTAATTTGTGATAGATAACATTGTTTATTAGGAAGGACACAGAGACAAATGTTTCAGTGCCAGAAGTGGCAAGAGGAGGAGTGGAGCAGTAGGGGAGAGAGGGGACAGCAGCTCTGCAGATCTCACTCACTCCAGCACCTGCTAGAAGCTGTGCCGGTGCCCAGGCTGCAGAGTTCCTCTGCAAGTCACTGTAGGAGAGTCTTCGTAAAGTTTCTGAGAGCCGAACCTGAGCCCCCTTGACCCTGCTTTGCCTCCTAGCAGGACGTTGGGAGCAAGGCTGTCGTCATGGTGAGATCCGCACAGTTTTAAAGAGGGATCTGTTTTCAATCAACTCCAGCTGGGCAGAGCAATGCCAGGTGGGACAGCCCCACTCACTCTGTGCCTCTGGCACCTCTCTGGCGATGGCTCTTTGCTCCTTTCACCTCTTGAGTTTGCTGCTGGGACCCAGTCCTGCAACGTCTGGCAAAGGGAGAAGGAACTCCATGGAGCACTGTGACACATCTCGTGCAATTTCCAAAACGGCGCCATGGTTGTAGTGACGTCTACCTCTTCCTTTCTCTTCTGGGTTCTGTCTTGTTTTTCTGTGTGGTGTTTTTCTGTGAGGGGTGGGGGGAATTGGGGAGTGGGAGGGAAAACTTAAAATCTGAATATTAAGACACTGGTGGGGGATCCAGTGCTTACCAACCATGCTGTCTTATTGAAAAAGCCATTGTTTTTAATTCCTGCCTAGTATGAAATGTTTGTTTTAACAAAATCCTTCCTGCTGGAAAGAAAAATGTATTTTTAAAAAGAGAAAACAACCCTCTTGGCTATGAGAATGTCAGCTGTATGAGTTGTGACCATATCATGACATGCTGATCAGATAAATAAATTTTTATCTCTCAGGACTCTGTTGTATTTTTGCTGTTCTGGTAACTGTCAACTTTTCTGAAAGGATGCTCTTCATTTTTAAACACCACTAATTTCAGCTGAAACAGCAAATAAAAAAGGTGTGTGAATGTCATGTATGCTTACTCAGGTTTACAGAAAATCATTTTTGTCATAACAAAAATTCATCCTGGCAAAATAATGAAAGGCTACAGGTAAAAAAGCAGGCACCCGAGGTGGCCAGGTATTATGTGCTGCAGTTACTTTGATCTCAAAGGCAAAGAAAAGGTATCTCCTGGGGGAGAAAAAAAGAGTTTTTCTTGTCAATACCTTTCTATAGCTAGAATCTGTTAAACTTCCCATATGTTCTTGGGCTCTTTGTGGAATAAAGAAGAAGTCTTTTGGGTTGGTTGTCCCTTCTAATGCCAGTCTGGTTTTGTACCAAGTTTCACTAAGACTTCTCCATGGGCTTGGAGAAGTGGTGCATCAGGAATTTTAGAGCAGCTAGTGCTGGGATCTGGTGCAGCTGAATAAAGGCTGCCAATATTTTTGCTTAAAAAGAAATCATTGAGTTCATTGTAAATGGCACTGGTTGTGTAAGTATTAAGGGCTGATAAGAACAGATAGATAGTGGGTTAAAGATGGCAAGGAGCTCGCTGGATGGTGACATGCAAATTTTTAAGTTTACCTTGGGAAACGGGAAGTTCCAAAAAAGTGCAGGTTGTGAAAGGGATCAGTAGGATCAAACTCTGGTTCTGTACAAAGACTAAATAATACGGTAACCTCAATAGAGCTCTTCTGTGTGGCTTTGGGAAAGAGCAATGCTGGTCTTGCTCAACAAAACTACAGGACTAAATCAGATGGTGAATGTGGCTCATTATTATATGCCACAATAGAGTTGGGTTTTTTATAATCGCACTTGAGAACCTGAAGGAGAAAAAAAGGTCAATTTATACTGAATTACTTTTGAATTTATACTGAATTACTTTTTAAGAGGAAATTTTTCATTTGCAATTGGCTAGTATAATTCTGCAGATTATAACAGAAATTCTGTTCAGCTGTGTACAATATTTTCATAAATTAAGTAAACCATGAATGTTTTTTATTACCAATTTGTTATTAATGAGGACAAGTTGCTGAATGGTCCAAGTCACTTAGTGCAGTGTATGTTCGATACTGAGCAAAAGGAAGGTCATCTACCCACAAGGAATAGATATCTCCCAGGAAGAGAAATTGTTCTAGAAAACACAAGAGTTGAGAGATTCTGGCAACTGAGGACTGCATCAGCATTGCTGCTGTAAATAAATACCTAGAAGTAAGTAAAAGGGCAGATTTGACCCTTTGAGCAGACAGACCAAGTAGGAGCAAGGGGTAGTAGGATTTCCCCCTGCAAAATAGTGAAACCATATATTGAATATTGACTCAAAGCAGCAAGGCGAGATGGAAGGGAAGAGCCTGGCAGTGTTTTCCCCCAAAGTGAAGCTGTTGGCTTTTCTACTCCCTCTGTGCTTTTGGCAACACAGAAGCTGCTTCTGATACTGTTCTTGTGTTCCCTTTTCTCTGCATTGCTCTTAGACACACTGGGTCTTCCTCATCAGCCAGGATTTGAAGGGGAGAAACCCAGAGCTGTTAGGTAGGAGCTGTCCTGCACCTCTGCCTTGAAGTGCACAAGATGTCAAGAATCCTGAAAGTGAAAACTCCCTTCACTGGAGTTTTCCTGCACTGAAAATGCCAAACTTAGAATATGTTAGAACAGAACTCGTGATTTGGTTTGCTCTTTGGTTTGGGGTTTGGTTTTGGGGTTTTTTGCCACTGCTCTAACTAAATACTCTCTTGCAGCTGGCAAAACCAGTGGAACATTTTATGTGCAGTGCTCTGCTGTTAACACCATGGCCAAATGATTTACAGGACCTTGCCTGACAAGGAATTTTAAGAGCCTTCAGAGCTGAGCCTCGTAGCCTATGAGGTGGGTGGGGTTGCTTTTTCAGGAAATTCCTAATCCAAAACTGATAACAAAAACAGGTGTGAATAATATTTAATATTTAGTAGAGTCTTAAAAATAAGCTCTGTTAATTGCCCACAGGCCTGCATTAATATTTGCTGAAGCACTGTTGCTTAGGTAGCACTGGATTAATTCCTGTCAAAAAAGTTTTCTCCCACTTCTGTTTATTCCAGTGTTAAGTATCACTTAAGGTGATAGCTGATGGATTTTCCTACTCCAGCCATTCCCCTCGGGAAATACAAGATGCAGTTTGGTGCTCCATGTTTGTACCACGGCTGATCCATAAAGTTCAGAACAGGCAGCTAAGGATTTGCTAAGTGGGCAGAAGCACCTGTAGGTGAGAACAGTCATCAAAGGTTGCCTCTAACACCTGCTCCTGTGAGGCCCTTAGTCTCTCTGTTGTGCTGAGAGCAGGACCTAGGTCAAGATTGATTTTTAGCATTAATCATTGAATAAGCCTTACAAACACAAACTGAAGCTGTACCAACACAATCCCTAAAAGACCCCAGGCAGAGACAATTAAAGCTACAAAGTTAATCTGGAAAAACTTTGAGAAAGAAGGAAGTCTTGTCTGCTTAGCTTATCCAAGGGTTATTTAAAATACCACTGCGTTATGTACAAGTACTCAGCAAGTGCTCAGTCATGGACTCCAGGCTGGGAAAAAAGGCTGAAGAGGCAGCAGTTCCATGCAGAATATAATGAGCTGAGCTCAGGCTGAGGAAGGGAGGGAAAGCCTCAGCTTAGACATGTGTTCAGTTCTCCATCCCTCAAGTCCTGAAATCAGAACTGTTGCCTTAAATGTTTTATTACAGAGCTGAAATAGAAGCAGGTACTGTTTAGCCTAATTACAGAGGGAGGTTGTGACCTACATTATGCAGGTAACAAGACTAAATAATTCATGGGCTTTGGTCCAAACATCTGTGAAACTTAAGAATTTTATTAGCAGCTAGATGGCAAATTCTTTTTCTATGCTTTTACCTTCTCAATGCAACATTTCTGTTTTCTGCTCCAGGCTTATAAACCCCAATTCTGCAAGAAATAGCAATAGATACAAATGTTAATTTTTCAGATTAATAATTTGCGTCTGTGGAGTAACTATGAAAATATCTTCCTTTCTTATATATGCACAGATGGTTGGAGCTGGATAGAGAATCAGGCCCCAGATATGTCTGAGCCATTATCCTCACACCCAGAATAGCCATGACAAGTGCCTCAGAGAAAATTTTAAGGATCCCTGGAGTGGACAAGCATTAAATAACCTTACTATATATAGGATTTTTCTGCCTAACCCTTCCATTAGAAGTTAGCTTATGTCCTGGCCCACTGAAATTTACATCCCTCTTTTGTTTTACTTTTAGTTTACCTTCTCACAGTCAGGGTGTGTTGGTTCAGTTTTTGGTTTTATTTTGTTGACCTGATGGTCTTTGCTCTTGGGAAGGTTAGTGACTCCTGGGGGCCACTTGGAAACACTGACAGAAGTCCACTTTTTCCAGAAAAAGTTTCATTCTTTATAAATCTTCAGGGTTTGCATTGGTTCCTCCTCTCGTGTTATGAGAGAATTAAAAAAAAAAAAAAAAAAAAAAAAAAACCCAAAAAAAAAACCAAACCCACAAACCCTGATGTAGCTTTTTCCCTTTACCTTTCCTGCTTTTATATCTTCTATATCTTCTGTCAGTCTACCATGACTGAGTATATCTCTGAACTATTTAAATTTCTGTTCTCATTGTGGTAGATCCATCACCTGCATAGTTAAGTTCCTTCTGCTTTTATTACAACATTCAGAGAATTGATTGTCCTATCCATATAATTTATTTAAATACTTATCCATACATCTTGATGGTGAGAGGATTAGATTTATTAATGGATTAGTAATTTCCTGACTCCAGTGACACATATAAATCAAACAATAAATAAGTTAACAGCTACAGAACAAAAATTTGCTGCCAACAGTTTTAATTTTCTACACAAAAATACCCACGTTTAATTTTATTGCACAGTGAAGAAGACTAAAATGATCAAAGCTGTTCCCTAAGGTAAAGTGAGAACAGGGAAGTTACTTCCTTCATATTATTCTGTCTTTCTTTTAAAAATAAAAAAAACCCAGTCAAATGAGGTCAAGTTTAATAAGCTTGTGCTGGTATCCCCCTGAATTTTTGAGATCCTAGGAGCTGTTACAGAAACCAACAAACTGCTAACCTGAACCACGGATCAAGAGCACTCTGGGGAGCTGCCCTGTCTCCTAATGGGTCTATGAAAAGTTGGCCCCTGATTTTTATTTGTGAACTTCTAATTTGTTATATGGAAATAAATACAAAATACTCAATGAAGCCAAAGGATAAGGATGTGGAGAAACTCCATACAGGCTCCTGACCTTTATTTTCTGGTTTGCATTTCTCTCTGCAGCACTTTATTGTGTAAGGAGGTATTATATATGCTGGGTATGTTAATGCAGGCAGCACAGCCAGCCTGAGTGTATTAAGGGTAGAAATCACAAGGTCAGAAGTGCCAGTTGTACTAATTAGTGCAATCCTGACTAAGAACAGTTACATGACTTTATTTTTAATGAGCACAAGGATTATGGGAATTTAGATAGAACAATAATCTATTTTTATCTGGTATTTTGTAAGCTCAGAAGATGAATTAGAAATAAGCTGCATAGTAAGACAGGCCAGAGCTGCAGCTAAATTACCAAAACTGCAGGAACAAAACATTCCTTACTTAGAGCACTGCATGGAAGTCTCCAGGTTGGAGCAATAACCCTAACTTGGTATCAAAAGTATGGGTTACAGTGACAAGGTAAAGTACAAGCATGGCACCCACCTCAGAAACTAGTATGACAAAATTTGTTAGTTCTTTTTTTTAACACTTCAGGGTTTGCAAGTTAGGAGGGAGAGAAAATACATTTTGCTAGTGGTTAATCATACTTATTTAATTGCTGCATCATCTGCTATTGAAGGCTAAGAAGACTAAAACTGTTAAAAGAAAAAAAAAACTAACAACAAAAAGGAGCTGTGGGGGTGGGGTTTCATAAGGAGTAGTAGTTGACTTACATGCTTATGTAAAAGGTATGTTCTGTGTATGCAAAGACTCTGCACTGGGATTTGCTTACTCTCTTTCCTGACTTGTGCACTGGCTGCTGGTAATTAAATCAAACATTAAAGGTGGGGTCTCCTTCTTGCCAGGAAGACATTTGCATTGCTGCAAAGCTGGAGGGAAAAATCAAATCAGTGGGAAAGTCAAAACAACTTTCTACATATTGGGAGATGTGAAAGGGGCCACATGGTGCTTAAAAGATCGTTAAATCAGAAAAGGATGGGGATAGAAGGACAGCTTGTTTCTCCCACTGGGCTCTCTCTAAATGCAGCCTAACCTGGAACCTACAGCCCACTCAGGTTAAGTGGGTAGACACAGCATTTGTGCTTTGTCAGCTTTACATCTGCCCTTGAAAGTGTCCAGCATTGGGTTCAGAAAAGTAAAGGGTGACTCTTTATCCTGTCCTTACAAACCATAATAAAACTTTTCACATGTTTTGCCACTGCTTTTATCTCCACCTGAGCAAAGCCACGTGTATTTTTAGGACTACCAGATCTCATGAGTGTACCATCTCCTTGGATATATAATTCAACAAACTGGCACACTCTGGTAGGTCTCTGTATTCCAGCACATTTTCCAGAGAGATGAAAAAAAAATGAAGTGCACCCTGCTATCCTGCATGAGCTGGTTGGAACAGCTGCAATACAAACATTGCTGTGGACAAAATACTTTCTGGTGATTCACCTTAATGGGGAAGGCAGGGTGAGTCACAGTGTCCTGTGGGAATTTGTATTAACAGTTGATAATTTAGAAATTTTTAGATATTACCTTTTCAGATAGGACATACAACAGGATTTTTCCTATACCAGAATGTGGCATTAATGTCAGAAAAATTTAACTTGGGTCAGATTTAAATTGTGCTGCTCTTAGTCAAGTAAATTCCCATGGTACTAAAAATCACTAGGTGGATTGCTATTTCATGCCCAGGATCCTGTTTTAGGTTGAAAACAAGTTTAAGAGCACCTGGAGAAACTTGAGTTCATCCTAAAGGATAAAATTAATTCCACTTGTACAAGGCTTTGGACTGCTCACTTTTTTTGTTCTTTGCAGTTTAAGGATTTGCCACAAACAATTGCACAGGCCATCCTGTCTTGACCTTGGGCAAAGCCCAATTTCCTTAAAATGATAAATCTCTGCTGAACACATCCCAAATGCAAAACCCTTCCAGAACTTTTCTGCCACAGCTAGAGAGAAATGTGCTGTTTCTATCTAATTTCCACTTGAAGGCAGGAGAACATTTCTCAACATCCCATAGGCACCTGGATTGCTCATACCTTTTTATCTGATAGTGCAGCCTGACAATGTTACCTCTCCTGCTGTGGTTCTGCAGAGGCTCAGCTACCTCAGTCCTTCATGATGCTATCTTTCTTCCAACTTGCATCACCAGTGGAAGTTTCCAGTATTGAAATGTTAAGAGTCCTTCATCCCCTCCAAGAGGAGATATATAAATAAGAGGATTATTACATCTGTGCTGAGATTTTTGGACCTGACTTGTTTGTTATATAAGATCTGTCCAACTGGTTGCTGTCCTCAGTTTTCTCTGGTGATGCAGCAGGTTACTAATCATGTTGCATCCTCCTGATCCCTGGCAGGTATCAGGTGTTTGATAAACTGACTATCAAAGAGATTTACCAGGAAGGCCTTCACTGCTGTGGCATTGGCTTAGCGTTAGTACCACTTGCTGTGCTATGCTGGCCCAAACAGGAATTTCTCAGGCCAAGATCTGTGGAATCATGAGCTTCTGCTCAAGCAGTGACTGTGGTACTTTACAATAAATGTTTCAGCTAAATAGCCAGTGAGATGCTGCTCTCTTCTCAGCCTTACTTTCTCCCTGCTCACCTGTTGTCCCAGAGCTGAGTAAGAACTCTGCTGACAACATTCCATCTGGACTTTTAGCTGAGTAATGGCTCACACTTAGGCCTCAAATTATGAGAAAGCTTACTTACTTACCTCAGGACTGCACCCTAAAACACAGAAAATAAATAGGCTGGAAGGTGCTTCTATTCAGCTGACTCACAGACCTACAAGAAAGACTTAGATATACAGAGAATGAAATTTGCTTTAACATTTAGACAAAAGTAGAAAGAAAATACAGTAAGTGCATATGTGTCAAAAAGAGAAGAGGCATTTATAAGGATGAGTATACATGATGAGAAGGATGCGCTACATTTTTGCAGTGTACTAGAAAGTAGTTTCTTCCAGCTTTATAAAACATGAATTCTTATATTTTTATTGGAGGGAGTGAATTACAAAGTAAATGCCTGAGGCTTCAGCTGGGTCAGATGATTGCCTCACTGGGGTGAGATACCCTGCGGAAGAGAACTGCTCAAGCACCATCTCTCAAACCCAGTCATGTCTACATTGCTGGGTACTGTTTAAAACACAACTGCAGTCAGTTCCTAGTGCTGCATGCAGTCCCTGACAAGCTGCCTCTGGAGCTACATGCTCATAGCAGTGCCTCCCCTATCTGCAGTACTGGCTCTCCCAGGCTTTCCAAAGGATAGGAGCACTGGGGGGTCTTAATTCATGGTCGCTTCTGGATTTATTTGTGGCAGATGCAGAGCTTACCTCTTACACCTCTCAGTTTCTCTGCCACTGGTGACCACTACATTAAAATATAGGCAGTAGTTCTGCCTTCAGATGTTCCATCCAGTGTGGCTTACTGGTTTGGACAAGCTATAATTTCAGTCTGTGTGAACACACCAGGCCAAGAACCAAGGCAGCCACGGCTGACTAACAGTGCTCATTAGATCTTAGGGCACTGCTCTGGGAGGTTTCCAAACAGAGCTAGAGGAGAGGAAGGAAAGTTCAATGAAAGAAACAGACTTTAGGACAAGGGGCTGGTGAGCTCATCACTGAAGATGAAGTTTTGGGACAAGTACTCAGCATTCACCCTGATGTGGTTGGTGGTACATTAAGCAGCAATTAAATGCTCCACCCTGCCCTCTTTTGAACCGTTCCTTGTTAAGGTACTCAGTATTTTTATTACAATTTGTCTCTTCCTGCCTTTTATTGTTTTCTGATATAAGCAACTTTCTTCTAGGTTGTTCTTTCCAGAAAGCTGAAGAATTACTTGGCTGAAGCAATTATTTTGAATGTTAGACATAGGAAGCAGCTTTGTAGAAATAATTATCATAGAATCATTAAGGCTGGAAAAGATCTTGTGTACTTAGATACAGGCTTGCCGTGGTTTAGTTAATTGGCTCAGGCATGTGCAAGCACACTTATTTAGCTTCCTCCTAGGTCTCCAAGTGCAGCAGTTGTAGTGTTGTAAGCACTGCCATGAACTGCTGCTGTGTAGCTCTGTGTTACCCCAATTTCTCCCTTTTATCTCCTAAATCAATTGCTGCAGGAGTAGCACCCTGAGTTCAGAGTTTTTAGAGTGGTGAAATAGCCTGTTCTGACAAATTGTATCAAGCTTTGAAAACAAAATGGCATAACCAAGCAGAGATGATTTTGTTCTTACTTTCAGGAAGAATGAGAACAATGCCTTAAGAAACCTAGGCTCCCTGCTCCTGGGATCCATTTCCATGAGAGTGTCTGCTCATCCCTCTGATGTAATGTGTTAACAGGAACATTGATCCCTCTAAGCATATGCCTCTCATCCTTGTTGACAAATGCACACCAATAGATGCTGTGGGTGATGCATCATTATGTAATTGTGCTTGTGGTGCAGACATTGAACCTCCTGTGACATTACAGATCCTGTATTAAAGACAGAAGCAGCTTTATCCTAAGTATTATTGCTGATGTGAACAGACCCAAACACAAGCAGATGCACTGCTACTACATGCAATGTTAGGCAACTGTGACATTAATAATTTTCAGTTTTAAAACTGTGTCTTGTTTAACATGTTCATAGAGAAAAACCAAATATTTGGGTTCTAAAGATTTTGTAGGTTAACATCTGTGGTGTATAGAGTTGGTGTGAGAGAACTGTAAGATGTAAATTAAAAAACATATTTTGACCTTGACTACTCAGACTTTGATTATTCAACCCTTCCAGTTATTATAAAAGGGGTCAGGTCCTCTTATGTCTACTAATTAAAATTAAAAGCCAAATTGATCCAAATTTGTCTGAAGCCTTAAAACAAATTTAGTATACCAGCAGAGTGCAAGAGATTAAAAATGTGTGAAGGGGGGAGGGAGAAGAAAATGAATGTCCCAATTAATCAGAATGCTATTGATTTTGACACTGAAATGTTGGAGGCCATTTCAATATTTTAAGCAACACATGAAGCCTTGTGGTCATTCTACTGGACTGCATTGGAAAAGCACTGGAAGTCATTCCCCTCTGGCCTACCAAGTCATTTTGCCTCCCTGTGCTTTTGTGTTCTCCACTGAATAGCACTGACACAAACCTTCTGCCCCCCCAAACCAAAGCTAGCTATTTTCTGCCTGCACAATATGCTGAATTAGCTTGTGGTGGGATCAAAGAGACACCAGATTCGGTAATTCTGTCTAAAATGAAATTGCAGAGGTTAGGTAATGGGTCAGCATTTTTGTCTGGATGTGACCAACATGACTTTCACCTCAGAAACACAGGACTAACAACTCCATTTCAAATTAGGTTTAAATTGGGGCCCTGCATCTTGTGGTATGTCTTCTAAGCTTCCTCTTTTCTTCTGGATGTCCCATGCAGCCACAAACTGTGTCCTCAGATCATCTAATCACAGAGACCTTATCTGCAGTCAAAATTACAATTGATTTTACTTTGATTATCCCTCCAGTACACCAGCACTATTCAAACAATGAATATTAGAGGACATTGCTATTTTTCACAGGCAGTTGAATCACAGACAGCAGCAATCTTCATCTGAATTTTTCATTAAAAAATGAAGGCTTTCATGGGACTGACTAAGCTGTCTGTGTGAGCCACCAGGAGACAGGATTGATGGATATCACAGGGACTGTGCAAAGTCAGTGATCTGAAGCACTGAGAAGCACAGAGCTCATGGTCACACTCTCACTGAAGATACTGAGTTAAAGCTGTCAGTTTACAGCTGTGCAGGCCAGCAAGTCTTAAACAGAAGAATTCAGAGTCAGGTCTTGTTAATTAGGAGTCACATAATTATATAGTATGTTTTTCCTTTAAAGCCATTAGGGAAGATCTTTTGGAAAAGAACTGTATTTTCTGGACTGAATAAGAACAGATACAGGCTCCTCATCCAATCCAATCCAATCCAATCCAATCCAATCCAATCCAATCCAATCCAAGTTGAGTCATATCCACGTAGTTGCAATATAGTTGGTGTCCTTACAGCTGTCAGCTTTCCTGGGTGCTCCTGTTAGCTTAGGTAAAACCATACTCAAATAAAAAGCTGAGCTAACCTATGACCTTGCTAGTGCTGTAAGCACAAATGCATGACACTGTAACTCTCCTAACAGAGTAAGATGTATTAAAATAACCATTTGGACTCTCTGCAGTTAGCCAGGCCAAAGAAAAGGCTGCTGCTCCTCCTATTACCTACACATCTTTCATCAGCCTGTGATTTAATGGAATACTGATCTTAAGGCCAAAAAACTAAATTCAATTGCAAAAAGGAAAGCTTTAGAATTAGGCTCAAAACTTCCTATTTTCAAGGCATTAGAAATGTAGTTTATCCATATGTGACATTTTCCCTTATGAAATTTCAGACAAAATTACAGTCCCTATTCACTCCATCATACTAGTAATTTTCAATAAAATATGCTATAAGAATTATCCCCAAACCAAGAGGTTTGAAAATCTATAATGATTACATGAAGATATATTAAGATTGTTAAATGCTTATCTAGAACATGAAAAAGGATTTAACCCTGTTGTGACAACATAGGGAAATTATCTTTAAAACATGAAAATGCCCTAAGCTAATTGTATTTCTCTTTTTTTCCATAAAATAGAGGGTTGTCTGGGAGTCTTGCTACTTCCATCCCAGATATGAGGGGTGGGAGTAACATCCCCAGCTTCCTAAAAGGAAAATTCATTGGTCGATTCATCTATTGTTACTCTGCCTTGCAGATTTCAGGCCTATTGGCCATCCTCAGCTTCATTTCAATCCTGCAAGTGTGATCCTAAGAGGGCTTTTTACTGAAAAAAACGATAGCTACACAGAGAGCAGACTCCCCAGCTTAAGGACCCCCCTGTGAGAGAAAAAGTGTTCAGAATACAGTCATTTTATTTAACCTGGTCAGCTGGTCAGTCTGTGATGGCTGTGGTGACTGCAGTGTGTGCTCTCCATACCCAGTGGGCATTGCAGGGAACATGGAGCAGAGCTGCTATTAAGGGAGGAGGAAGCACAGTTCAGGAGGCAAAGAACTCAAATCTGTAGGAATCCAGCATTCCCTGTCTATGTCACTCATAGAACAGCTTGAGAGGATTTATCTTCTACACTTCTTTGAGGAATAATTATTGGCTTATGCAATAAATTACTACAGGACACATGTATGAGAATATTAATAATGAAAGCATCTTGCTCCTCTATGCTGTAGCTCACCAAAAGATCAAAATCTTGATCATTACCTGTTTCCTGAGAAGTTGGTAGCAGAGTTCATTTCATTCCAGAGAAGCAGAAGTGACACACGGGCTGTGCCTGCCTTGCCTATGGCTACACAGGAAACCAACAGGGAGGGTTTCAGAAAAAAACAAACCACCCAATTTTTATCAGCAGTATGTGGGACAACTGATGTTCCTGTTGTCTGTGTTTAAAGTGAAGGAAGGACTTACTTGACTGTGTTCTGTTTGAATCTAATGAGGTATTTGCTACCTGGAAGTGGTAAACATTGTTTCTTAGATTAGACCAAGTAGGTGGTGTTGTTATCCTTGTAAAAGTTACACTTACAGAACTCTCCTGAAACCATCTTGTTTCCTGAAGCTTTCCAAGTACCATACTGATAAAAATCATAAAACAGATTGTTAAACATGATATCTTTGTATGATAGTTGCTGTGATACAAGGCCAGTTACTAAAATAAGCCTACACCAGCTATTCAGAGTGAAGTCAGAGTTGAGGCTCCTATTGACTTGAATGGAGCTGAGACTTCATGTTAATACCTTAGTAGAACATTAAGTTCTGATTTTACAAATTCAGCTGGTGAGACATTAAAAGTTAAGGAAATTTCTTTCATCAGTTAGATAGGAACCTGTCCTTGCTTGCAATGCCTGTCCTCACACATCTTGGCATTTTTGCCACATTTGGGTTTCTTCAGCAACCAGCTCCAGCATCTGTCTTTAGCCTGGCTCTCCACAGGAAGGGCACAAACTCATTATGTCCAGCAGGTTGGGATCAAGGAGAGGCCATGTCCGAGTCACTGGCAGTGAGCCTGGAGCAGCTCTGTACCATGCTTCCTGTGGGTAAGTGCTGCAGGCTGGGGGGAATGCAGCTCTCTGCTGAGCAGCGATATCCAGCATGGCAGGCCCACAAGGCAGGTTGAAATCACATTTAATTTCAGAAATGGGAAGAGAAGTCCACGGGGAGTCAAGTGGTTTTGAGTGCAGTATAAAGACTGCTGTTCAGTTTTCTTCACCCTATGCCATTCATTATTTCAGGACTTTGCCCTCATTCTCAGTTACAATGTGGGTATTAATACATCAAATCATTACAGATAGGGAGAGGATCCACTCTGATATTGTGTAGTGATTGTAACCTCTTGTATCTGTTTTTATAATTATATTGGCCTCAGTGCTATTCATCCTGCACTGATACCTGTGTTAGAAAGAAAGAAACTGCACATATTTTAAATTTAACCTGCACAATTTTTTCTAGTCATGTACACAGAATGCATCCTTCCACCGCCAGTTTCTTTTGGGCATTTAAATTAGAAAGAGAGCCGGAAAGAAAATAATAAGCATTTTTGCCTAAGATATTCTACGATTTTAGCAAGGTGTTGGACCACACGAGCTCCAAAAATCCATTCCAACCAAAATTAGATTATGATTCTAGGCCTGACTTCTGTTTAGAAGGAATTGCTCCTTCCCATGGACCTGTGTGTGTTATTTACTTTGAAGCCCCTTGGTGATGGGGCTGTTTTGTACCTCCAAGCTACAGCTGCTGTATCCAAAGAAACCAAGTCCAAAGTTGCTGCTGTGCCTGGACAGCAGGGTATATGTGTGTGCATTGTGTATGGGGTTGTCTGCTCCTCAGAGATCCCTTGTAACACCAAAATTTGGGGGGGAATGTGGGGTATGTGTGAAATGAGGACAGGATGACAATGTTCATAGCAGAAATACCTCACAGTAATAGTTGTCAACTCCATTACTGTCAAATTAATTCTGAATTGTTGCCCATCATACACTGCTTAGCTTGAGGGAAGTGAAATGGTGGCTTTGCCTCCGTGGCAGAAATGAGAGTAGCTCAGCCCTCTGAGGAGCCTTGCAGACTGGCAAAGGAAATGTCAAATATCATTCGGTCAGAGAGTGTTTTTAAAGTCCTCCATGGAATAGTCCTTGCTCTATACACTTTATCTCCACTAGATATTTGAAACAGAGGGAGCTCTTCATTTAGGAAGATTCAGCTTTCAGACAAAGTAGGAGATGTTTGAAATTGAGGCTACATTTGGACTGAGACAATGTAATTTGATGTTACAGACCAAATCTGCACCTCCAAGCAGCTAAACTTCTGACTTGAGAGCAGCAAAGAACAGTCGATGGAACAACAGACTGAAATTCAGCACAGCAGGCTCAGTTTCTGGATCAACAATTAACCTGGCATGTGACACCAGGCAGGTCCATGGCATTATCAGCACTCATCCTCTAATCTGGCACAGTGAGAATCAGTGCAGCAGACCTAATCCAAACCAACTATCTCAATATTTGTACTCTTAGGCAATATCTCAACATGTTTACACACTCTGGTCAGTGAGATTGCATGACAATGAGTGTTAAGGACCTGAATAAATGAAAGATTGTCTATTTAGATGCCTAGTTAGAATTTAAATCCCCAAGAAGTTTGTTTCTACCTTTGTAGTGTGCGGTACTGTGTCTAGAGAAAGGAAAAGATAAGGACAGGCTGAAAACAACGGAAACTGATCCTTCAGTGGGCCTGAATAATTCCCTGGATGCTTTTCTGTCAAGTTTCTGGTTCATTTAATTTTTTTCCTTCCCTCACAAGAAAAGATCTATATGAGCTTTTCTTGAATCTCTAGGCTTACCAAACTGAAATTTTGTGGAAACACATTGAAGGAGACACTGGAAAGGTGCAGTGCAATTCTGTCTCTGTGAGCCATGTAGAGATCTTCAGAAAGAAGCTGAGGGTGCTGAGGGAGTTGAATGTGATGGTCTTGTCTAGAAGGTGTGACCTTCTTGTCTAGAAGGTGAGAGCTTCCAGATCTGTACATTAATACCAGAACTATCTGAGATGTATAGAGTGTGAGATAATGACAAGACCTTCTGATCTGTAATGTTACTGATGAAAACTCTACTGGTACTGAGAAAATTAAATGTTTATGAATCATATACTTGGGGTGATCACACAAAATCAGGATTATTCTCTGAGGTCAAGCAACTGCTGTTGTCACTTAGGGCTTCACAGATTAATGGTTGTTCTCCATCTTGCAAAGTGATCTTAAAATTGCAGTCAAAAAGGAACTTAGAAATTACAACGACAGTCTGCACTAATTTCTCTGTTTGTGTACAAGTATTTTGCTATCCATGCATTCTGTGTGCCAGGCTAACAACAGTGCAAGATCCCGGCAGGTGCTGATGAGAAAACAGGTGTAACTGGTGGGGTAATCTCAAGGAGAGAACAACTCCTGTTGCAAACTCCTCTGGCAAGGACTTTACAGACTCGACAGGTTTTGCCCTCTCCCTTGCTTTCTTCTCTGGGCTCACAGCGGTGGCCGTGTGGCTCCCTGTGGCCAGAGGGAGAATTGCTTTTCCTGAGCAATCCCAGTGAAGATTTTATTTGCGGGGTCACTTTGACATAATTCTAGGAGGTGGCATTGTAACTTTTGACTTTTAAATGCTTCACTCTTATCCATATAAAGCTTTGGAGCATGACTAATTAATACAATAATCACCTCTTGCAGAGAACACATTAACTCCCTGAACTCTCAGGATCAGAGAGAATGCTGGAAGTCGCTGAGAAATTGAATTAGCAAATTCTCAGGATGGCAGCCAGTAAGGAACTTCATGCACTCATGTATGCTGAGGGATGAGCACCGTGCCCCAGGGACCCAGGCAAAGCTGCTGTCTTCACTAGGATTATACCATGTGGGTACTTCCCTGAGGACAAAAGGGAATGAGCTCTGGAGAGCTCTGGAGAGCTTTGTATTTATTCAAACTAATATTCTGTGAATCAAATGATCCAATTAACTAAACATGCATTTGACCACAAAAATGTTATGTTATTTTTAGCTGGCATTGCAAACCTACATCAGGGTTGCATCTTTTTCTCACTGAAACTCTGCATCTATTTTGTACAAAATTCCCCTATTTCTTCCACTTTAATTCATCAGTGATCTGCACGACTGCTCTTGAATTTTGATTCTCAGAGCCTGTTATGTCTCTTCATCCTTTTAATGACGAGATAAGCTTCTAACAGAAAGATAGACAGAAGTAATCAAGGTGTTTGAAATGAGTTTTACCCAACAATACAAGTAATGTTTTCTTTCTGTTTTTAAGTAGAATAAAGAGGGCAATTACAGATCAATGTGATCCATAAAATTCATTCCAATCTGGATTTTTATTACAGGTTTTCAGGCTTCAAGGTAAATTCGAGATGACACTGCAGTCACCAAGATGGAAGCAAAAGTCTCAGATTCTGAGCCTCAGCCCCTCCAAAACTGAACGAGGTATCTAATGAAATTCAATTTCACATTCAGAAAGAGCAGTTCTCCATGGCTTTAAGCATTTGTTTGTCACATACCACAATAACTGTTATGACCCTAATTTTGCAGACTTGGGGACTGTGGACCGCCTGAAGTGTCAGCAGCCATTACCCTAAACTGTCTCGTGTATACTGTAGCTACTCACAGTATATCACCCTATTGTGTAGCATCACTGACACGTTCTGTTCCTTTCTCTCTTTCCAGAAGGATGGTAGCAATCTGGAAGAAAAAACCCCATAATCAAAAGCTGCACAGATGGCTGTGTAACAGCTGATAGGTAGCTGCAGTTGCTGATGAGTATTTTGGAGGTGGCAGACAGCAAGGGCAATGTTACTGCGAGCATTTAAAGGGACACTACCAGGCCATTAAATAATCCTGATAAAAGAAATACTTGTCAATTCCTTCCTTCCTTCCTTCCCTCCTTCCTTCCTTCCTTCCCTCCTTCCCTTCTTCCTCTCCTGTTTTGCAGAAGCTTTCAGAAATTATTACCCTGGAAATAGAAATGTCCTAAGTGTCTTGCAAAAGCTTTTTGCTGCTTCCCACTCTGAATAAGCTGCAGTGCGTTGTAAGAGCCTGGATTGTGACAATAACCACAGACCCCATCAAGTCATCTTCTGACGGACTGCCATTCATGTATCACTGCAAGCTGCAGAAAGGGCCCACTGTGTAGTCTGTTTGGCACAGGAAGGAGATCTGTGTTGTCCTTTAGGAAAAGCCCTGGCAAGCACCATGAGACCAAAACCATCAGCAAGTGGCTGTTCATACCCCAGAGTGCTGCTGGCTCAAGGCACAGTCAGCCAGACCAGAAGTGCTTTTCATGTTTCCCAGCCATCCTTAGCAGTGGGTTTGGAATGTGATGTAACAATCAGATATGATTCTGACATAATTCTCTCTCAAACATTTAGCCCTGAATGACAAGGACTGGTGTTGGTTTAGGCTTGTCCTCACTCAAAATTCAGAGTCACTCTTGATGCATTTAGCCCCTTTAGGCAGTCCTGCTCATTTTATAGGTGTCCTTGCTTTGTCTGAGGGTCCACTCTGTGCACAGACAAGTGAAGCATAGCCATAACCTGTAATTGAGTTCTGTTCCTATTGGGCATTTTCCTTCAGCACTCTGAGGTGCCTCTAATTTCTGACAATGTCATCCAGCCTTTCCAGGAAAGCCTGAAAAAAGATAGCCAAAAATACAGAACTACTCTCTGTTGCAGTGACTCTTTTACCCACTACAGGCTGTCACAGAACTGAGGGCAAATAATCCAACTGACAGGTAATTCCCCTGTAAAATCCTGAGTAGAGATCTTCCACATAGCAGGTTCTCCCTCTGGTCCCAGATATTTCCAGGTAGCTTTTGACATTTTCTGTTGCTGGATTTGCTGAGTGCCAGAATAACTCCCCTTCGAACATGACAGGAACAGCTTCAGTGACCTGGAAAATCATGATCTGTTTCTTCTCTTCCACTTGGAAGATTAGCCTTGAACTTCCTGTGCTGCCACCAGCAGCTGAGTTCCAGTTTGGCACATTGTGAGAGGCACCCTGAGCCACCATGCTGTGACCTTAGTGCTGAGCCTGCCTGGTGCCTGTGGCTACACAGAAACTGCAGAAGTTCCCCCATCTCTGATCATAGGTGTCCTTAGCTTGCTCATTGAAGCACTCTGAGCCTGATTTCCCAGTCCCAGCCTCACACCTCTCCTCTGCAGTGAGGGTAATGTGCGTCTAGTCACCACATCAGTGTGGGCTCTGAGGGGATAAATCAGGCAGTTGCTACAGGATGGCATTCAGGATCATGGGTGAAATATAGAAAAGGCAAATACACTGTGAGTATTGGAGAGTCCTTCAGGAAAGGGCTGTGCTAGATTTAAGAAACAGCCTAAATTACTCCCACTAAAGGCAAATAAATTTTTGGTTTATATATATATATGTATATGTATGTATATACTTTTGGGGTTGAAATTCCCTTCTCAAAGTATTTCTATATGAACAAAATGTGAAGCAAAGGACAAGCTTTCATAACCATATTGGCTGTACCAGTCCTGAAATTGCTGGCTCCCTGCTTTCTCTGTTAACCTGAATGTATTGTGTCTGTCTTTTCCATAATGAGTTCCACTCAGAAGCTGGTGCTGCCTAGGCAAGAGGTCACATTGATGTCCTTGAGTGTCTTCCTGGAAGCCTCCTACAGAAATAAAGCTTAAAAGCTGTGAGAAAAAAAGAGGGTAGCCACCTTGCTCTTTAAACACTTATGTCTAACCACAGTGTTTGCTGGTTGTTTCAAATCAGGACAGCTGAAAATATTTAAACATATACAAGCATGAAGGCAAAATTTGATAAGTGTAAATGTTCTAGAGGCATAGATGAGCCCTGCCTTACAGAAGGGATGTGATGAGGCAGTGAGTTCCTTGAAGTGTTATATGCAGCCAAGTTATTTCCCTTCTGCTATTTCCATTAATGACAGTGTGCCTACAAGCCTCACTGCCCACCTCTTGCTTGCTTATAAAGTTTAAGCCAGAATGAAACATGCTGCCATCTGTCTTAACTTTATGAATACAAGATTTCACCCTAATATATATCTATATATCTGCTAATATAGATACAACTTTGGTTAAAGTTTATCTTTCAAAAAGGAACATTGTCCTGATTAGTAAACATAAAAAAATCAGAGAATGTCCACTCACATTAGTTGTCTGCTCCTACATTTACTTGCTCAACTAAAAATCTGATTTCATCCTCTAAAAATCAGTTCATGTTGCACCTTTCTCCATTAGTTTAAAGAGTTTGTAAGTACCAGGCATTTTCTCCACATGAAAGCACTTACTCACTGTAATCAGCTTACTGTAATATCAGTAGAACTGATTTCAGTTTCATTTGAGAATAAAATGGAATTTATCAATCACCACAGATTGATAAAACATGTAGTTCAGGAAGCAGTGGAGCTAATGAAGTTCATATTCCTGAGGATTTATATCTCATAGTTAAATTCTCTGGTGTTTCAAGAGCACACAATAATCAAAAGTTTTCCCAGCATTGAACCCATCCACCATCATCATCACCATCATCCATGTGAACCCTCTGGTATAATAATATAGTTGAGTGCTTTGGGATGTTTCTTCCCTCTCTGCTTAGTTATTTTCTTGGAATTTGTAGGAGGGCAAGAGACATACAGACGGAGTGAAATATATAGGCCGATATGATCAGTTAAGATGTATTTCCATAGGGAACCAAACAAAAAGACCCCTCAAACATTTAATGCAAAGAAAACACCAGCTATTAAACCTTTGCAGTAGAAATTACCACTCCAGATGCTTCTATTTGAACTGTCTTGTTTTCAAAACCTTTTTTTGTTATTGTCATCAGGAAACCCACATACCAAGATCCTCACTAAGGCTATGGGTGTTACACTTGTATGGCAGCCCCGAAATTCAAATATTCCCTGTTGAAAATCAGCAGCCAGTTTCTTTTAATTTGAACTTTGGGACAACAGGGAGTTCTGCACTATATGGTACTAGAATATTTGCATTCTGCAAAAGATTTCTGTCTCCTCATCCTCTGCTAAAACCACATGGCCTTTTTTCTCTAATGTTCAGTTGCATCAGATATAACTGATATTCTTGGCTTAAGAGTTTATTCATTCCTCAAAGCAAAGGATTGTTGTGAGGTTTCTGTTGTTTTTACAATGAGCTATAGGATATCATGTGCTTGCATTGTCAGGAGTACCAACAGTGTCAGGTGTCTCCTGTTAAAACACTGCAACAACTGTTTATGGATCTTTCTCCAAGGAAAATACTGTCTCCACCCCATCTATCTCACACACTGGTCACCTTTAACATTGCAAAATCTGACCATGTACTATGGCCAGTGCCCAATTAAATGAGGCATTGCAATTTGAGATAAGTCTGGTATGAAAACCCATTCCTTCAGTATCTGCTACCAAAAACCACATCCGAAACAGGTATTCTACTTGTAATAGATAAGCACCATTTTCTTTTCTCCTTTTGCTACTAAGCAAGCAAAATGTAGAACTGATGAGGACTAAACTCTGTTGTTGTCCAAACAGTATAGGAATAGGGGTCACACCGTGTCTCTGCTGGCAGTTGCTTTTTTAAAAATATATGACCAGTTTTTGGGCTGAGAGATGGCAGTCATCCTGTGTGAAGAGAAATGCCTTTCATTTGATGCTTTCTTCTGGTGTGTACAGGTAACACATGTTGTGAGACATTTTTTGTTCTGTTCACAGCATCCTTCATTGACAGCAGTGGGTGTGGAACTTTGAAAGTTAGATTACAGATACAACTACAGGGAATGAACTAAACCATGGTCTTTATAAGCAACAGGTGGTGGCTAGCTATTTCTATTTCTGCTGACAAATCTTCATGCCTCATTACATGTAGAAGGTAGACTTGACCATTATAGATCATCAGAGCATTTCCCTTAAAGACAGGAATTTCCAGTTGCTCTCCAATAGGACTAAGAGATGAAAGTGTTAACATATTCTTATAATCCTTATTGTTGGTATTGGTGAGTGACTTCAATATTTCTGAAACAACACTGCTAGATGAATTTACAATAAGAGGAGAGGATCTTGCTGTCTTTCCGTCTGGCTCTTCTTGTGCAGCCTCGTTCACTGGGGTTATTTGGGAACATTTCTCACCTTCAGTTACATCAGAATTAGAGCAATGTCTTGTTAAGTTTGGGCTGCTTTGTATCGAGGATTTTGGAAAATTGTGCCAAAAGGAGCTGGAACTCTCTTCCATTGTCATTTCATGGCCATACATAAATTACAGATTGTGTTTCTGTAGCTTGCCTTACTTCAGAGATACTTCTTGCTGCGTCTAATAGTAGTTGCTGTAGTTTAGATGGGAAAAAGGATAACGGTATTGATGTGACCTGGGCTTGGTGTGGTATTTCTAGATCAGGCTTTAAAATTTGTGCCTGAGGTTCTTCAGTAACTTGAGGAGGATTAGAGATTTCACAAATGGATGCTTTGTCCTCTTGGTTAGCATTAATTAGTGAGAAGCCTCATTGCAGAAAGTCCTTTCCAGCTGAGGTTTCATTGCTCTGAGCATTAAAATCTGCTGAGAACCTTCCTCTGTCACCAGAGGTCATGCCCCTATTTTCCAGCATGTTGAAGTCTTCCTTACTGCTCATTTGGTGATCCTCTGGCATCAGAGCATATGTAGAACTGGTACCCATGTCCAAAAAAGATACTTGCAGCCTGGACTTAAACTGGCAGGGAGTTTCTACTTGCTTCAGCAGGAATTTACCCAATTGTGCAAGCTGCTGGTGGACAGGGCCTATTTTGTTTAGATGTAGCATTCCCTCATATAAGAAGATAGAATCTTCTTAGACACAACACCAGTAAACTCAATGCACGCTTTTAATAAACATGGTCTTAACTAAGACCTTTACAATAAATTTTGCACTTTGCTTGCTGAGTGATTTCACTTCAGCAGTCAATCCTAGCCTACACGACTCTCTGCTGTAGCAGAATCAGACCCAGTAGCTTTGTCAAGGCTTTTAATAAAGATGTTAAAGAAAAAATCAAGTTCAGATGCTTATCTGACACATATTGAAACCTACTAAGCACGTGTGCTAGACAAACATAAGAACATGGCTGAATTTATTGTAAAAAGAAACATGAAATTCAATGTGTATCACGAGAGAAAGGCAAAGATTGAATGGATTAAAAACAAACTAGTTGAATTAACTGCTGCTTCTCCAATGGTTATATTCTCCTAGGAATAACCTACTCATCTTAACACTACAGGCTTGATTCTGTAGAAAGGAAACACACACTTGCGTTACTTGCATGTCAATCACACAACTGTAACGTTTTTAACCTTCATAAATATTAAAAAAACCCAGTGAATTTTGCCTCCATAACTGCAGAGGTTCTACCACTTAACTTACAAAAAGAAATATAAGAAAGATAAGTTCAGTGAAACTTGTTTAGGATCGTGAAAATTAAACTTTGTCAATCCTTTTATCTAGTAAAAATTAATAAATTGAAAAATAAAATGGCATTTCCTCCTCATCTAGGCTGTACCTCCTGCATTTATGATGCATGCATCTAGATGTAATCACATAATTCTAGGACTCTAACCAAGAATAATTAGAAATAATTACATCAATTTTCAATTACTTGAATAATTAATTGCACATATAGGAGGAATGAGGCCTTCTGCAGAAGCAGATTGTAAATCAGATTTTTTCCTTTGTTTTATCTGATGAGTGGGAATTTTTTGTTTTGTTTTTCACTTATGGTTTTAGGGATTTTTACCACATCCAGCATTGTGGCGTGATAAAGCTAAGACTGGTCTTCTGACCCAGAAAATCTCTTCATATCTTAAAAACCAGAAAGTCTTAGAAACCCAGAGACACTGCAATTAAACTGAAATGTTTTAAAAAAAAAAAGTATTAAGAAAAATCATGAAAAAGGTTTTGAGACAGACAAATCCTGGTTAACTGTGAAGCCAGCTTAAAAAGCAGCAAATATAGCTGCAGAAGAGAAAGTCTCCTTGATTCTCAGAAGCTACAGCTCTTCTGTGAAGGTTCTGAACTGACTGATGTACTGATGTGGCACATTTGCCATATCTCCAGCTTTGCTCTCTAAGACCCTATGCACCACTTTAGGACTTCCTAGCCAGCTGTCATTGTCAAACAATTCCCACAGAAAGCACAAAAAAATAAAACAAAACATATTTTGACAAAGAGGCCAGCAAAATAGAATCTGAACTATTTGTCACCATGGTGGGAAGGTTTCCTGAGCTCACAGACTGAAGGTGGCTCAGAGAGGGGCAAGCTGCCCCATTCCTCTTCCAGGTATCTAGAAGCCTTGTGAGTACCAGCACTGCTAAAGCACCTCAGTTTCTCCTGCCAGCAGACACAGGGATGCACACTTGGTGCCTCTGCCATGACTCGTGCAGAGGATACACTTTTTGCTCTGTTCATCATAGAGGTGCCAAGTGCCCTTTGGGGATTTCACCTGAGAGAGCAGGCAGTGTAACCAAGAGCTCTGACCAAACACCCCTGTACTGATGGGGCTGAACCTGTGGCTCGTGAGCTCGGTGTGATTCATGCAAACAATCCTGACACAATCACAGAATGGTTCGAGTTGGAAGGGGGCTTCAAGATCATCCAGTTACCACCCCTCTGACATGAGCAGGGACAACTTTCACTAAATCAGGTTGCTCAGAGCTCCATCCATCCTGGCCTTGAAAACTTCCAGGCATCCATAGCTTCTCTGGGCAACCTGTGCCTCACCACTGCCACAGTAAAGAATTTCTTCCCAATAGCTAATCTAAACCTGCCCTCTTTCAGTTTAAAGCTACTTCCCCTTGTCCTGTCCCTATATTGTGTCAGTCCCTGAGTTTAAGAGAGAATCCCTTATGTCATGGATGTGTCACAACATCCCTTGTGTTCATCTCAAGGTCCTCAACATAACTGAAAAAGAATTAGTATATTCACATACATTAAAATGTCCTTATTTACACACTCAAAATCTGTAAGAAATCCTTCTTTCTTCTCACCCTTTGAAACTCACTGACTGCAAAGCAGAACCTCAGACTTAAGAAATAAGCAGCCCAGATTCCCCTGTGACTTTGAGTCCACGGATATAAATCTTTGCCATCTGCCGTGGTCTCAGGATCTGATTGTTATGACTGTGGCTTTCCCGAGTGCAAGGCAAGGCAAGGCAGATCCTTGCAGGGCTCCTCTGTGTCCTCTGTGGACTCTGGCTTTTCACAGCATGATTTTCCACATGCTACTGAGGCACATGACATATTTTGATTTAACAACATTTTGATTTAGGAAACCCAGAGTTTTTGTGAATTTTACACAGTGTAAGTGCTTCATTTACTATGTACTTTCCTGAAAACATAGCTTGTCAACATAAAAATGCTAGAAAGCTTTCTTTCATTTTTTGTTCCTCCTACTCTTGTAATTCTCTCATTTACAAAGCCTTCCACTGATGCATACAACAATTTATTTGGAAGCTTAATAACAGAGACAGCATAGTGGAAAAGACCCTTTAACTAGAGGATTCTGAGAGGCAGAAGAGAGTAACAGAAGGATGAATATCAGTCTTTGTTTCCTGGAAACAAATAAAACCCTGGTGACAGTCTCCCTGACACTGCTCTGGCACTTGTGGAAGCAAGGAGAATAGTCCTTAGCTAAGTACACATTTTTGTTAAAAATATAAAAGGCAAAATACTGTGCATAGTGCATAAAATGTCAGTGATTTTTCCCAAGCTGTCAAATTCGGAACATTTCCCTGGCTACAATTTATCTCAGAATTGTGGTGATAATCAGCACAACATTTCAAATCTTAAAAAAAAATTCATAATCTCAAGCCACTTCTTCTTTTCCAGTAATTTTTATGTCAGTATTTTCAACTTTATCATCAGGTGATTGAAAATGAAGGCCTCTTGCCCCCAGGGTGCTTGCTAGAGCTCCCAGCAAAGGTAGGTGACTACATTTGCCACCAGCTCCTGTGTGTGCCACCTGTTCCCAGAGGCTCTGCCCACTACCACATTGCCTTAGGACCACCCCCTCCCTGTGTACAGAAAGGTGCTGCATCCAGGGAAAGCTGGAGCTGCACAACATTTTGCAGATGTGATGACCTGGGAGAGAACCTGGAAGAGATTCTGCCATCATTGCTCATGATGTGACTTTAGTGTGAATTCTGTGCATTTTTCTCCCACAGGAGAAACATGGCAAGGAGGAATCTTATTACTGGGATTATATCATGGGTTTGTAGACATTGGGAGCTAGAGAAGTAATGACTGACCTTGTAATGAAAATATCTGGGACAATAATGGTGCATGGACATCTGGTGATGGCCATACTTGAAAAACTTCCTCCTAATATATCCGAAGGGACTGTGAGTACAAATAAATTCATGGGAAAAAACCATTTGAGACTGGCTGTTCCACAATAAGAAACTCTACTATTGTTGCTTTTAAAAAAAATTAAGCACCTCAAGTCAGCAAAGTACTTATTTACTGTATCACTTAAAGCAATTTTTGAGCATTTTGAGAGCTCCTAGATACGAATTTTAACATGAAAGGTTTCCCTTTCAAAAGAGGATAAATTGAGGCACAGATCCTAAACTTGTCTGCTTTCCTAGGAATGACTTAGTAAGCAAGCCAAGAGAAATCATGGCTAATCATACTAGAACCCCTCCTTAGACAATCCCAGTTCTTTCAATTTTGACGTCTTAAGGATTTAAGGACACTCCATAATTTCACTTTTGAAGTTCTATACACGTCAAATAATCAGTCTTTTAATCAGTTTAAACAGTGGTCCTTAAGATCAATCCAAGCACTTTCTGTCCTTAAGGTTAATGAATGCTATTTTGAAAATTAGCATACATATGAAGACATATATAGGGCTGTTAGTTTCATTACAAGAAAGAGAGCGAAGTAATTACATATTTTCAAAATGTCTAGCTGTGCATTGTATTTAAATATTACTTTACAGAACATAAGGAATGGATAATAAAAACCCTGGAGTTAGTAGAATTCATATGCTCCCCTCTTTGAATGCAAAAATGTGTATTTTCTCCTCAGTCTCCTCCTCATTGATTCCCATCCTCTTAGCTTGTCGATTTTACAGTCCTTTGTGTAAAGACTTGGCCAGCTGGTGAATTTATTTTATGTGGGTTAATGTTTTTCTCACCTGAATGGTTTGTAATGCAAAACCTTCAAGGTACAGCTGCTGCACTAAACAGCCTCACTGGAGCTTGCCTTGCTGCAAACATTGCTCTTGGAGTCTCACTGGCCTTTCAATCCAAGCATTACAGAAGATGAAAACCAGCATGGTCTCAAGTACTATCATTAATGATGCTAAATTTTGTTCCTTTGCTGTCCCATCCACGGCTGTGTTGTGCAGAATTTCTTCAATGAATGTGCTCTTTGTTTCCCTCACAAAGCAATAGAGGGAAATTTTATCCTCTGGTACTTTTTAGAGTGTTTCTCTCTAATTTCCCAGTAATTTATATGCTTTTGTTGATCCTGTATATGATTTTTGTCGTTAAAGTCAGTAATAATAACTTTACCAAAAGTTATTATTATAGTTAAAACAGTCGGGAGTAAATGTAAAATGTCTGGGTGTGGACAAAGTGAGAGAAAGTGAAGGAGAAAACCCAATGGGCATAAAGACACATAAGGACAAGTGCAATTGAATATTAAAACCTCCAAACTACTTCTGTGGTGGAAATGAACTCAAATAAAACATTCATTATCTCAGTCACTCCAGTATTTATAAGTCTTCTTGTTGTCATGTAAAAATATTTCTAAGATCTCTTACCTGTCTGGCACTGAATACTTAACTCCTCCTTTTTTGCTAGACTTTGGCACATTTCTGAGATCCTGGTCTATGCCTTTACATGTCTTTCACCTCTTTGAAAAGAAAAAAAAACAACATTTTTCTCAGCTTTTTTTTCTATTTTTATAAAGTGCATTTATTTTTTATTATTAATAATTTTTATGGTTTTATTTTCAGTAATTTTCTATTGAGCTTATTTTCACTTTGTGAACCTGTGCAATCTTCTCTGATTGGAAAACAAAAAAAAAAGCTGCCAGAAACATAATTTCCTTTAGTATTTTACCACACTTTTTGACTATCAATCTGTATAATTACATTGCATTGGACTTTCACAGCAAAGTGTTACACATTTATTTTTAACTATTTCCATGTGCAAAAAAGTAAGCATCTTTAGAGAAATATCAAATTGCCTATCACACTATTTATCTTCAGCACTTAATATTTTGTCAGATAACTAGGTCCTGGAATAAGAGAAAATGTACTCCTTACAGCACAGATGTCATCAAAACTGAAAAACTTTGGTGGGCAACTGCCAAAGAGTACTTTTATTTTGTTTAAGTTTTGGAAAATCATTCGCGAAATTTGATGCTAAAAAGAAAAAAAAGCAGAATATAATATTAGAAGCAATATTATAAATACGTTATTAAGAACTATTTGGTGGCTTTCAAGGGCCTGAAGTCAGCAGATGTATTTTCAGGACTAGAAATCTGAGAGATGCTCCTGAACTAGAGACCAGAATTGAAAATACAATACATGACAAAAAAAACTGACACATATTTTAGGAATTATTTGTGTCTGGGTTCACTTGTCCATATATAAAAGGAAAAAAAACTTATAAAAACTTATAATTTTTTTTATAAGTGTGAAAATCAGAAAGAAATAAAATGGAGTGCCTGTTAAAAATTTTAATAACCACTTTTAGAAATGCATTTTTCTCAAAATTAGCCACCCCTTAATAAATATAATAAAAAGTAAAATGACCCTGCTGCTGGCTTTTGAAGCATGACATTTTGACATTTCTCTGATTGAAACCAACATTTCTAAAGAAACTTTTAAGATAGTCCCTAGACAAAACACAGCATTGAAATCCTACTCTATTTCTTTTGAAATATAAATAGAAAGGCTCCCATTGATAACAGTGGGAATGCACAACGACCTTTTGCTAATTTGAAAGTACAGAAGTTTGGAATGGAGATATTTGAAATCAGTAATGAAGCTTACAGCCTGAATAATACCTACTGTACTGCTTGCCATTTTTATTGTGTAATGCCATAATTTATTCACTATGCTAATGGTGCATGTGAGGATTTTCTTTCAAGGTAATTGAAATCAGTAATAAACATGAACACTTTAGATCAGCCTGCTACTCATTAATTAGAAAACTAAAATGTCTTTACACTGTAGAATTCGTTTGCTCATTTTTTCCTGTAATGACCACACATTCTCTACAGATAGAAGTCCATACAATTTTTATAATGAATAGCAGGAGTTTTTGTGCCTCCTGATGATAAAAGTAAAGGTTTCGATTTTTCTAAAGACTAATAGAAGAATATTTCATAAATATTCAGCCATAGCATGACACCTACTCAAACCTATTTCAAAGCTGAAACAAAATTGGGAAATAATGGAGACCATGTGGAGATGCAAAAGGAGGAACTACTCTGGCTTGTTGCTGAATTTCTAGGTCAGGACATACAACTGTTCCCTTTCACACCTGATTCAGGAAAGGTGTCCCTGACCATGGCAGGGGTTTGGAATACCATGATCTTTAGGGTCCCTTCCAGCCCAGGCCATGATGATTCCATATCATTACAAGAATGTTATGATTTGCTGAAGGAATTCCTGTTCAGTCACACCTATTGCCACACAGACAGAGATTAAACTGAATCCTCAACTGCACCTCGGCATCATTCCTGATCATAAGTGATGCTAGAAAATGCACTACATTCTTCTGGATATTTATATAATGCCATTAGTATATTGTGGTGTTAGTGCCATTTAATGTAAGCACAGTAATTGTTGCCTCAATGTTTGGATGTGGACTCACAGTTTGCTGTTTCCAAATTTTATGCTTTAAGCCATTACATTCTTTGGTTTGTTTTCAGCATGCGGTTTGTGTATGATATAGCCTGGGTGTTCATATGTGGTGGGACAGGAGAGCTGCCATGACTTTGGTAGTTTTTCATCAGCAATTTTTTGAATAATTATGAGAGATTTTCCACACTGGTTTTAAAGAACGATTTTCACAGAACATGCTGAGTTGGAAGGGGCCCACAAGGATCACCAAGTCCAGCTCCTGGCCCTGCACAGGACAACCCAAAAGCCACACCACGGGCCTGAGAGCATTGTCCAAATGCTTCTTGAACACTGTCAGGCTGGTGCTGTCACCATTTCCCTGGGGAGCCTGGCCAGTGTCCAGCCACCCTCTGGGTGAAGAACCTTTTTCTAAAATCCAGCCTAAATCTGCCGTGGCACAGCCTCGGGGCATTCCCTCAGGTGTTGTCACTGGGCACCACAGAGAAGAGATCAGTGCCTGCCCCTCCTCTTCCCCTCACGAATAACCTGTAGACTGCATTAAATCCAGACTAGGTTTACATTATTTTAAACAGCTTAAGGGTTTTCTAGCATTTCTGAACAGTGAAAAACTCTAAGACGTTCCAACTTGCTGTGGCTATCGATCCAATAGATGTAAGCATTTCAGGAAAGGCGATTATTTACTGTTACTTTTAATGGAAAAAACCCCGCCCCTTCCTGAGGAGCTATGAATATGTGACTTATTTATACCTGCAGCCCGGTGATTTGTCTAATCAAGGAGAAGGGAAGTAAAGGGAAGCAAAAGGGAAAGGGGAAAAGTCGGGGAAAAGAAAGCGAAACAGCTGGAAAAGCTCCGGAGGGCGTATCCCTCAGCCCCAGAGTGGGGTGGGGCGGGGCGAGGGGCGGCCCCGCCCCGGTCTCGCGGCGTGCGCGGGCCCCGCCCCCGACGGTAACGGTCGTACCCGCCGGGCTTCGCGGGCGCTGTTTACGGCGGCGCAGCCAATGGGCGTGCGGGGCGCGCGGGCGGCGCGGCCAATGGGCGGGCGGTGCGGTGCGTTTGAACGGCGCGGCGCGAGCGCAGGGGCCTGTGTGCCCCGGCGGGGTCCCTGCGCTGCCCGCCATGCCCAGCCGCCCCGACGACTACGAGGTGCTGCTCACCATCGGCGCCGGCTCCTACGGGAAGTGCCGCAAGGTTCGCCGCAAGGCCGACGGCAAGGTGAGGAGAAGGAGGAGGCGGCGGGGGTAGCGCAGCTTTGCTGCTGCCGTGCGTCCCTGCACGGTGCCGGCGGCTCTCCGCGACACGCGAGCGAGCGGCTCCGGCAGCCCCTCTTCCCCTCCATACCGCCCTGGCCGCTGTCCCAGTCACTCCCCAGGGTGTCTCTGCCTCCGCAGATCTTGGTATGGAAGGAGCTGGACTATGGCGCGATGACGGAGTCGGAGAAGCAGATGCTCGTGTCGGAGGTGAACTTGCTGAGGGAGCTGCGGCACCCGAACATCGTGCGATACTACGATCGCATCATCGACAGGAGCAGCACCACCCTGTACATCATCATGGAGTACTGCGATGGGGGAGACCTGGCCAGCTTGATCGCCAAGTGCGCGAAAGAAAGGCACGTGAAATGGGTTTTTTTGTGGCGCGTTTGGAATGTCTTGCACGAGTCTTGGGCACTCCAGAGAGAAGGGAACTTATTTTGTAACATTTGAGCAGTTTCGGATTTAACCCTTTGGACTCAACCACTCTCGTCGTATGTGAAAGTTTTTGTACAAAGTTACAGCAGCGGTGGGAACTGTGCTATTGAGTGCATCACCGGATTGGATGTTGGTGCTGAAGTAGTAAAAGCCCCAGAACCCTCCTGTGAGGCTGAAACTGTTGAGGAGTTTCTGAGTATAAAAGGGGTTGAGAGCATAAACCAGGTGGTCACAGCCGTTTTTGACAGGCAGCTTGGTCTCTGGGTTCTGGCCTTCCCCATGAGTAAAACTCCTGGGACCCTGTGTTTTATAAGAACACCAAAATGTGTGGAAGGGAGAAGTGATTTTGAATGCAGTGTGAAGAACTGATTTATCTGCCTGTATACAGAGCGTGGAGAGACATCAAGTTGATAAGGCATCACCTTAGTATAATCTTAGACTTAGCAGCCTACTTAAGTATAGTGTCAATTTTCACATTCTTAGGTCGAACAGGTACATGGCACCACCTGTTTTACTTTGTGAGGATAGTCTGAAACAGTTCTGCAGCTGCCCACCAGCATCAGTGTTTTCATTTAAGGAAGTTTGTATTAAAAAATCGGCCCTATTTTGGTTGTTATTGTATGTTGCTCATTATTAACAGGTGACAACATATTATTTTAAGTGATCAAAGGGACGGCTCTCATCACAAAAGCATTAGATTGGTATTTGTTGTGGGAAGTGAAAATGCTATCTGATGGTTTGGGGGAGGAAGGAAATACTGCAGGGATTCTGCAATGAAAGCCTCAATGTCTTCTAACATGTTCACGATGACTTTTTTTTTAATCAATTTTAGAAGTTGAATATGTAGCTGCCTGTTGCTGATAGTGGTTATTTCAGTGGCGTTTTATGACAGTAGTATTAAAAAGGTGTGGAACTAAAACTGACAGTGACTAATCAAAGTGATGTGTGCTCAGAAAATCCATTAACCAGTGTGTTCATTTTTCAGGCATTTCTTGGATGAAAGCTTTGTTCTCCGAGTGTTGACTCAACTAACGTTGGCCTTGAAGGAGTGTCACCGACGGAGCGATGGTGGAGTCACTGTGCACCGTGACCTGAAACCAGCAAATGTCTTTCTAGATAGCAAACAGAATGTGAAACTTGGGGATTTTGGACTGGCTAGGATATTGCACCACGACACCAGCTTTGCCACAACGTTTGTTGGCACTCCATATTACATGTCTCCAGTAAGACCTCCCTTCTATAGGTTATCTTCCCTTTCACCCCTCCAAGGTGTGCTGTGTTGGTCTCAGAGTCCATGAATGTTTGGGAGGTTTTAATGAAGCCTGATTGGTCTTAAATGCAGGTGACCTTTTTCATAGAGTATGTATGTTCTGGAGACAAGGTTATTTTGTGGTTATTTTCATTTCCTTTCCTTTCTTCCCCATACAATCAACTTCCTTCTAATTACAGTTGCTCTTCACTGTGTAAGTTTTCTTATATTCTTAGAACATTAGAGATGTTGGAGTATATTGTTCCTGAAAAGGAACAGAAAAGTTAAGAAAGCTTTTATGCTTCATACTGTTAAGGTAAGGAGCTTATTAAATTACCTCCCAAAGGTAGGATTTTAATTTGTAGTGGAAATGAGCAGGAATTACTTATTTCCCTGATACAAGGCACTTTGTGTGGGAAAGGTTAATGTTGACTGGAATAGAGTTGCATCAGCTAAAGATTGGTGCAACATTGCAGTCTTCTACAGTGTAATACTGCCACAAATAGTTAAAATCCTTCTAGTAAGAGTATCTATGGATATTAATTAAGATGGAATATTAGAGGTTGCTCCAGTATTTAATGGTTTATATTGGGTTTGAATAGTAGCTGATTATCCTGCAATAGTGGAACCATGTCTTTGTCAATAAACCTAAGATTGTTCTCTTTCTTTAGGAGCAAATGAACTACATGTCATACAATGAGAAATCTGACATCTGGTCGCTGGGATGTCTCGTATATGAATTATGTGCTCTTTCGTAAGTATGGTAATGTGATAACAAATGTGGAAACATAACTGTTAATGTAGGTATGATTATACTGTGTATAGATGAAAGCTTAGAGATTTCAGAAACTAGTCCTGGATTTTTATTCCTCTATTAGCCTTGATGTTAGCTAGTCAAAGCAAACCTTGACTGCAGAGTTTTTTCGTGGCCTGATACTTTTTTTTTTTTTTAACTGAAAATACGTCCTGTAAAACTAGTGAAAGAATCCAAGAAAAATTTTCTTCTTCAGGCCTCCATTTACAGCTTACAACCAAAAGGAGCTGGCAGAAAAGATACGGGAAGGGAGGTTCAGGCGAATACCGTATCGTTACTCAGATGAGCTGAATGACCTTCTCAAGGAGATGCTGAATGTAAAGGTAAGAACCAATTGCTAATTTTTACATCTATAATTTGAGCTAGATCTGAAATACTAGTTTTTCTTCTCAATTATAAAACAAACCAACCTGGAGTAGTGGTTATCGCTTTGTCACTGGCAGTGTCACTTGTAGAGGAAGAAGGGAGGAGTTGTGCTGAGTCCATCAAACAAAGGCAGCAGCTCAAGTGTCATGCCAGGGTCACAGGATGCCAAAAGGCTGCCTCTGTATTGGCTCACATGGGATTTCCTGACTGCATGCTTATTGAGGTTTTATAATTTCAGGGTTAAAATGGTTCCAGCGTGTTTGGAATCTGGAAGGGGCTGTTTTGCCTTCATTTTAGGGTTTGCTTTATGTGGTTAATGTAGAGCTTGTTCCCCCATGGCTGGTGTGGGGGTCTTGAGAAGAACATGGCATGGGACAACAAAGCTGTAACAAGCATCCAAGCCTCCAGCAGGCATGGATTGTTCAGCAGAGTGTTAGCTGAGGAGTCTGCTGACAGCTGCCTGTGCAGGCTCACCCACCCCCTTCTGACTGCAAGGAGAGGGGTCCCTGGGCTGGGAGACACAGACTTGCAGCTCTGGATCTGAAGGCTGGTAACAGCCTCCTCTCTTAGCTTTTATCATCTGGTTGTGGTACTGCTTCCTAACTCCACTTTTCTCCAATCTCTCCTTCACTTTGTAGCACCTCAGCTAGTCTTGCTTGGGAGTCTCTGGCCTTAATGTTTCTTCTTACAGATGGAACCTGTTGGTAATGTCTTTCCTTTAGGATTACTGCCGACCTTCTGTTGAAGATATTCTGCAGCACCCCTTGATAGAAGATGTGGTGACAGAAGAACAAAAACAAAATTTTGATAGGAGATGCTTGAGACCATGGGTTCCAGAAAGGCTGCAGTTCTCGGATGTTGCAGTGCATGAGCTGAAACGGAAGGAGCAACAATTACAGGAGCGAGAGCAAGCCATTAAAGAGAGAGAACAACGTCTGGAACGTATGCTATTCCATTTTGGGAAGGGGGTGGCAATGGGTTTCTGATTCAGCTGGAGGAAGAAAAAGTAGAAAGTGTTCACAACCCTCATTCTAACAAACTAGGATACTGTAGTCCTGCATTCACCACTAGAATTATGTCTAAAGACCAAACCAAGAATGCTCAGGGCTTACTCTGCTATACTACCTTCTGTTTTAAGTTACTAAGATAGAATTGGCAGTTTAGATATGAAGTGTGGTTTGTGAAGATTATTAAACATGAGTGGCAGTTAGGAAAGTATACAGAAATACAGTGTAGGTTGCTTTTCACTGTCTGTGTAAGTAAGCATTGCCTTTACTAACATGTAAACTAAGGTGAGCCTGATGCTGGAGGAAAAAAAAAACAATCTTTGAGTAAACTGTCAACTGCTTTTATAAAAGCTGCACCCCACAGGTAACTTACCTGTGAGTCTATAGATTGCTGGTCCTCAAGTGTTGACATTTCCTGCCCACATAAAATAGCTCTCTGCACATGCAGTAGGCTCTGCAATACAATTTTTAACCATATGTATTTTTTATCTGAGCCTGAATAACAGGTGCTACTGTTGTAAGCAGGGTGTTTAATCATAGCTGAATTATCTGAGTATCTGGTATACAAATATTGAAATCTGGTGTCATGTGTGCCATGAGTTAATGTGCAGAACAGAAAGTTGCTATCTCTTAGTTGTTGCAGACATATCAGAGTTTGGGACAGAAGCGTGCCTGGCAGTTCAGAATGTTTGTCAGTGCTTTATTAGTGCATTGATAAAGGTGTATCTACACAGCAGTTACCTCTGTTTAGAGTATAGAATCAGAAGTGTGGGTGCATCTGACTGGCTCTTACTGCTGTCTTTCCCTGTAAGAGAAGCCCATCATGCACAGTCATTCTAACATTTACATGTTCACGCTGCATACTACCATGTTTCTGCTTCCAGAGAGAGAACGGGAGCTCTGTGTTCGGGAGAGACTGGCAGAGGACAAGCTTGCTAGGTATCTTACTAACCTATAATAGTCTGTTAGAAACTCCACAGTCTTACAACAAAAAGCTTAAACTTCTCTTTCCAAACCAGAGCTGAAAACCTGATGAAGAGGTGCAGTTTCCAAAAGCAGCAGCAGCAGGAAGTAACGTGCGTGGAAGGTCCAGGTATGCAAATATGCAAGAAGGCATTTGCACAGGTCAATGTATGCTGGTGTGAGCAGAAGAGATCCCCTGGTGCTCAGCATGCTTGCCACAGTCCCCTTGGGGCAAGGCACAGCCCAGTTTTGGCTGCATGGTTGAGAAGAGACTTTTGATTTTCTGCTTTGCAAAAGGACTTAATGAGTGATGCTCAACCATAAGTCTGAGTTAGCACTGTTTGCACTGCAGTCTTGTGCTGTCTGGGAAATTAGGTTCTTGTGGTGAGCTAAGGGAAGTGCCTCCTTGTAACCCAAACCTTCCTCAGAGCTGCACTTATTTTATGTATGGATGTCTTTTTTTACAGACGTTTGATTTAGTTAATTTTAATAAAGTTGCACATGTCTAATAAATTCAGCTTTCATTAAACTTCCAAAAGCTTCGACATGGGAAATATTATTTGTTGCAAGGGACCCAGTTGTGCTTGGTGCGTGCATCATATAAACTATGAAGAATACACACTGCTATTATAGAATGAAAGAAACTCATATTTGAAAATGTACTAAAATACTTCCTGACTGCTTCTAGTCCAATCAGTTTTACAGCAGTATTTTATACTCACTTTGCCCTTGGTTTTTGAGCTTTGCTGTCATAAGGGTATCATCTGTTAATTGCTCCCATCTTTTATTACTAAAAATAGTATGCAAGTAGCTAAATGCCTTTTTAGATAGTGGTAGGAATAGTGAAGGGCTGGGTCAGAAGTAGTAATATAGAACAAAGACATGTGAACACTTTAACATGCAGTAACACTCTCTTCATTTAGTTTTGGTCTGATAAAGCAAGATAAGCATATCAATGCCTCCAAAGCAAATAATACTGAAGTAGCTTTTTTTCTTTTTTCCAAGAAGAGCCTATCAGAGCAGAAAAAGGACAAAGTAAAATGCCCCTAGAAATTGCTCCTTGAGCTGTTTCTAACATTTCTGTCAACTTTGAGAATTCTACCCGTCTCTCAACATCTTGTCTGACATCGACACATTAAAGAATTTGAGAACGAACGTGCTTTTGGCTTTCTGATGTTGCATCTAAAACTGGATGACTGAAGGCAAATGAGCTTCAGCTCTTACTTCTGTTGTCTTCTGCCTTTCTCACTCCTTTACATGATAGTTTGACCTTACCAGGCATATTAGCTTTTGAAGATAGGCAAAAGCAGTTTGGGTGGTTAATACCTCAAGCTAGATAATGCAGCAAAATGAACACAGTTATTACAAAACTCCAAATTTTGCAGTAGCTGTAAAGCATATGCTTTGCTGCTCTTCCATTTCATTTCATGGTGTTCTTATACCACTATTTCTAAAATTATGCCTGTTCTCATACAACTGCATCAAATGTTTCTCCATAGTGGTACCAAGGGTGCTTGCTTGTATTTTCAGTTTTTCACTACTGGATTGCCTCTCATACATCTCTTAGATCCCTAATTTCTCCTAGAAGTCCATTGGTTCACTTGACAGTGAAATGGAATACCAAAAATCCTGGGTTTTGAGACAGTGTTCTAAACACTACCCTATTTTTGCAGGGATATTCTGATTCTTAGTGAACCATTTAATGTTAAAACAGATTGACTTACACTAATGAACCTAAAAAATGCTGAAATATTTGCCAGCTTTTTAAATTCCTTCTTGCTCTTTTGTGCTTATTGCATTCTTACTGTAGCCTCAGAAATTGACAATAAGGCTTCAGTGTTAAGATTAGAATAGTTAGACCTTTGATTAAATAAAAATCACTCCTTAAGTTGGGCTTTGTGAAGTTGGTTCTTATGTGAGGCACCTCAGCTGTTATCATAGCTTTTGATGGCAGTTTTTCTACCCTTGAGTCATTAATTGCCTTTTGATAGTGGCATGCTATAGGATACATTATGAAAATTCCTTTTCTGGAGGCTGTAGTGAAACTAGCTTGTTAATTTTTAATTCACCTAAACTCATTATTCATCAAGTCAGAGCCTAATTTGTACCCCAGTGACTTAATACAAGGATAGAGTTGGAACAATGTGGGTAAAGTACAAAGACCACTGGACAGGTTGAGTCTGCCCCTGCTGTGAAGCAAAGACAAGGTTTATTCAGTAGCTGAAAAAAATTGAAAAGCTGAAAATTCATTTTTCATTTTCTTTTGGAATGGGTTCATGTTACTGTTTATTTAATTCCTGTCCTTCAGAAGAAAGATCATGTCTTTTCTTCTTAATCAACTAATCTTTCCTTAGGTATAAAATCTACTATAGCATATAACCTTTTAGCACTGTCATTTAAAAATACATTTGATTTTTTTTCTCAAAAAATGAAAAAGACTTGTTGCTATTAACTGAGATACATTTAGTTAGATCACTTAAAGCCATAGGTAGATGACAAAATGGGCACCAGGGTTAAAAGCAATAAATGCTGAAAGATGCACTAATGCAGTACTTTTTGATTTCTTAAGATAACGCACTCCCGCTTCCCCTTTCTACAACCAAGAAGAACTCACTCTTAGATGGAAATGAAGACAAAGCTGTGCCTCCTCATAATATGGAAAACTATCTCCTTTCCAAAGGGAAAAGCTCTGATCTCAAAAGGCGTCTATATACTGCAAATCTACGGGCTCAAGCACTGGCTGAACTGGAAAAAAACTATCAACAAAAGAGCAGACAAATTTTGGGCATGCGCTGAAACTGTAACAGATATTTATCTTTAAAAAGAAGATTAAATGTGTAGGCAGATACTTGTGCCTCCCTCTCTTAAGCTAGAACCTACTGAAAAATTATTTTAACAGTTGTACAAACTCTTAGTTTATCACAGGTAGTTTATGATAAATGCATAAGATGCTATATGATGAAAATAGGTACTTTTGATACCAAATAAACCAAACTGAATTAATTGTATTATTAAAGAAAAATATTTTGGTCCTCCTGTTTACCACACTATACTCTTCTAAAAATATAAAGAATGAATATATATAAATGATTTGTTTAAAATCTGTTGTGAAAAACTTTTCAGGTGAAAAATGTTCAGAGATTCACAGTCTGTAGGTTAAAATGCTGTATGTAATGCACAGTTGTTGATAAAGGAAGTGTTGATATTCTGTATATGTGGGAAAACAGTGCCTTCTTTTCTGCAGTTGTAAATATTTTTTAACAAAAGAGCACAAAGATTTTATGCATCTCTTCCTACTATGTGCTTTATCAAAGCAGGTTACTTTTAATGTTATGTTTTGGCTAATGAGTGGGATGGGTCAGAATAACATAATTTCTGCGCTTATACTCCTTTCTGCCTGAGCAGCTGAATGCCTTGTCCATCCTCCTACAATGCCTGTGTCAGGGCATGGCATTTGAAATAACACTTTCTTTGCCTTGCCTTGAAACTGTGTCATAAACTGATCCCCTGAGACTGCTGTCCATGATGGGACACCATGCAGCATATTATCCAGCATGCGTGTTTTGGGGTGGGGCAGTTGTCCTTTAAATAGTAAATCCTTACTTTCTTGAAGCTTAGGAGGTATCTCCGTCTTGCCCTTAACAATTCTCTGCTGATGTAGGAGTTGCTTGCTTAGGGTGGTGTAAGTATCATGCACTCAGAGCCATGAATTTCAAAATATCCTTTGAAACTGTTGTGTCTGGCATGTGTTTTATATAAAGATTTTTCTTCTCTCTGGATTGGAATGCCATAAAACATGCATTCTTAGAAAACAGCTTGTTTTCAAGACATCTGTTTCCTTATTGGGCTATAAATGTTATCTGAGCAGGTATTCTAGATAGTTTTTACTTCATAAGACTAGGTGTGGTGGGAATGTGCCATGTGGATCAGTGCAGCTTTCCTCTGCATTCTTTCATATTTCTGAAGCTTCTCATGTATGTGGAGGGTAAACCCCTGCTTTGTCACCATGTTTGCACAGTCAGAAAAAATACCAAGGATCCAACAATGTTTTGTGTGTAAAATGCAGGTATCAGTGAAAGGAGGAAAACAAGCAGCCAAGAAAATAAATTAATACTGATTCATGAAAGACCATGGAGTCACAGAATGGTTTGGGTTGGAAGGGACATTACGGATCATCGGCTCCAACCTCGCTGCCATGGACAGGGACATTGCACTAGACCAGGTTGCTCAGAGCTCATTCCAGCCTGGCCTTGAATGCTGCAAGGGACCATCCAGGAAACATCCATAACTTCTCTGGGTAACCTGTTCCTCACCTCCCTCACAGCAAAGAACTTCTTCCTAGAATCTAATCTAAACCTACTCTCTTTCAGTTAAAAGCCATTCCCTCTTGTCTTGTCATTACAGGCTCTTGTAAACAGACTCTCATCTTTCTTGTAGGCTCTGTCCAGGTATGGGAAGGCCACAGTTAGGTCACACCAAAGCTTTCTCCAGGCTGAGCAATCCCAATTCTCTTAACCTTTCCTCATAGGGGAGGTGCTCCATCCTTCCAATCATCTTATGAAAGGGCTAGTGTTTACACATGCTTTGCTTTTGACACGACCAACGTAAGGAAATGGCTTGGGGGTATTTTTTTTTTCCCTTGGAACAGACATTTCTGCATTTAAAAGTGTTATGCCTTGGGAGAGCACTGTCTGTGGCTTTCCTCTTCCTTTAATTCTCTTGTAACCTCAAGATGGCACTGTTGCCTTGTCATTTATAAGAACTTCCTCTATTATACATTCATCTAGAATCTAATATCTTATTTACATTTATTTTTACCTGTTTTGTTCTAAGCACGTTGCTGCAAGATGCTGACTTTCTTTGGCTACGGATGCTTTAGTACTTGCTGGTGCAATTAATTATAATTATCTCCGATTTGCCATTTTGCATCTTTTATGCACGCATTATAAAAACAGCTGAATCAAAGTCCTGGTTAACAACTATGCTGTTATGAATCTGAACTGCTACAGAGAGTGCAAACTGTATCAATCACAATGGCAGTAATAAATGAGAACAGCTTAGGTTACAACTGTAGCATTAAGCTGCTTAACTGCGTTACTTAAAGGATCTTCTTGAAGTATTATCACTAACTAATATGATAAATGCAGTTATTTCTTGAGGTTTTTGAAAAAAGAATTTCCTACTAGTATGTGTCAAACATAGTGAAAGGCATCCTGGAGATGGTCTTCATTCTCAGGATTTTTGCTTTGGAATCCTGAAATTCACATTTTCCTACAAGGGTGTAATTGTTTTTCCAATAGAACGTGCGTAGCATTGGAATCACACTCAGGATGCAAATTTCAAACATATTCAGGAAATACAGCATTCACAAATAGCACATTTATGAGAATGGTGACTGCTTATGGAGTGCTTCCAAAACATTTCCATCATGCCAATGGATATTCCAATGTCTTAGAAGAGAAGTATGTACATATGGATATGGTACAGCTTAAGCCTTACAGGATGATAATAATGGTGTACACTGTGGAATGTTGTGAGAGAAATTAATTAATGTTTAATACAGATGTCAGGAATTTTAATAATATGATTAGTTGTGAGCACCTCTGAAATTGCAGAAGTTTTATATGCATAAGAACATGAAGGATAGCCTGGAGGAGAAGTTGCATCATCTTTGAAAAATTACAGATGAGTCTCCTGATTTTCAGCAGTCATGCCCTGTCCCCTTTGCAGCTAGCTGAACAGCGTGAAAGCTGGGAAGATAAAAAAACCTAATGAAAATCAGACATAAATATAGAGGACCATCAAGCTTCTTCACAAAAATGGGAGGTGCCTCTTGTGAGTCTCCATCTCTTTGGGTCCCTGTGGCAAGTGTGGCCTCTGCACCCCAGAAGAGTCTTTTCCACAGTGGTAAATCTGCATTTCTCCAGCTGTGCCAGACCTTTGGCTGTTGCTCATCACGCATTCCAACAAAGGGATGTGGAAAATATGTGGGAGGATGACAATGCCATCAGTGGAGCTGATGCTGTGCCGGAGATCCAGTACCCCCTGAATGGGGTGTTAATAGAGTCTAGGTGTAATAGTACATAAAACTTGTCAAAAACACCATCTGAAAAACAGAACCCACTGTTCTCTGTCGTGTTCTCCACCTCAAAAAAAAAAACTGTAAAACACCAGTAGCAGCATTTCCAGGTTTTCACCCAGCTTTAGTGGCTATTGCTTAGGGTTGATGGTTTAGCCTTCAGTGTTTGCCACAGATTGCCAGGAGTTTGTGGCTTACAGGGTATCCCTGTGGTCCAGGGCCTATGGTTTATTGATCCCTGTGCTCTCACACCTCCTGCTTTTTTCATTTAAGATTGATAGCTGATGTTTAGTGTTTTGTGGTTTGCTAGAGGAAATTATAAACTCCTGAGAGATACAATTCTCAAGTTCTATTCCTGAAGTAAGATTTGTAATCTTTCTTCACTGCACAGGGTTCATCTCTCTGTGATCTGTATTGGTTGACACTGGGACTCCCCTTAGTTTAGCTAATGAAGCCCACAGAACAGATCAGACATGAGTGAGGGAAGGTGTGGATGGGTGGGGAGGTGTCAGGTGTAAACACAGGATGGGAATGTCTCTTCATGAGGAGCTCCTGTGGATAGAAAGGAGAGGCAAGAAGAGACTTCCCTATCTCCCACAATCCCCTTCTTCCTTCAGTATCCATTTTCTAATCAATACACACTGCAGTTTACTTGATCACTTCCATGCCAGGGGGCACAAAGCACTCCAAACTTGCTGGAGTCCAGCACTGCCTGGCCATTTTGCAGGGGCCTACAGGTGGAAGATGAAAAATTTGGGCAGTGGTTGAGCTGAAATGGCATTTTGCCACTTCTGATTTCCTCCCAGCTTTCACAGGGTGTGAGACCTCTGTCCCTGCAACCCACTCGCTTTTCACATTCACACGTGTGCCTGGGTAGCAGTTCAGGGCCACTGAAGTGGCTGCTGCAGTTTGGAACAGGGGCTGTTGTTTCATTCTTTGGGTTTCCTAACCCCTTCCTAACTGCAATAAAGCTGGTGCGCAAGGACAGAAAAAGATTGCCTTAGAGGAAGGGGACCAAAAGCATAAAGTTTATTTTTGACCATGAATAAAGTGTTTCATCCTCATAAAAAGTGTTTTCTCCTAATCCCCTTTCTTCAAACTCACAGTCTGAGTGAGAATGTTTTGATGTGGTGAGGTGCTGGCACTCCGGGGAGAGGGAGAAAAGCCAGAAACTACTGTCAGTAGAAGAAAACTCCTGCCCACCCTCTCCCAGTGTCCCCAGTGCCCCCAGTGCCCCCAGTGATCAGGCCACACTAGGGCGGCTCAGACCTGCACCCAAACATCCTAACTGATCCTACATTCTGGAGAAGAACAGGATGAAGGGATATGTGCCACCTTCTCCAGAGTGCGAGAATGGGATGCTTGTGTGTCACCTTCCACCCTCCCAAGACTGTTGTTTGCTCTGTGCCATGAAGCCAGGTACCCACCCTGAGACTCCTGTGGGGTGAAGAACAGCAGCCCTGGATGGATGATGTCCTTGTCGTTGTCCACAGGAAGGTCCCCACAAACCATGTCATAGAGCAGGATGTCCAGGGACTGGATCATCCCCGAATGGCCATGGTAGCAGTGGAAGCAGATCCGCTCTGGAGGGCTGTACTTTGGCATTCCCGCAGGACACAGCAGAGCTCATCAGATGGATGCTGCTCCATCTCAGACCCTCGTTTGTGCAGGCATCCCTGGGGATGTGGGGCTGCACTGGTGGCACAAGGCACACCCACTGCCTTCTCACCAGCACTTGACTCTTGTTTACAAACTTTGGGTTATGAAAGAAAGCCTCTGGTGCTGGAAGAAAACAGCTGAGTAGGGAAAATCCTGCCTTTATCCCCTTACCCCCTACACCTGTATTGCCCAAGAAAAATACTATAGGCCAAAGCTGAAAAGGGGAGTAGAACAACCCAAATCCTTCTGCGACTGAAAACAAAACCAGAATCCCTGCTCCCCCAGGACAACCCAGAAGTCCTGAGTTCACCCTGGATGCTCCATCACAAGCACAAAGCCGTCGGGGAGCTCGAACCAGCCCAGGAGCCTCACGACGGCCGCGGAAGCCACAGAAGGGCACCGTGAGGAGCAGCTCCGGTTCCAGGGGAGGGGGGCACCGCGATGCCGTCAGCGGGGCTGATGATGCCCCGGGGGTCCAGATCCCCCCCCATCCCCTAAAGGGGATATCCCGATGTCCCCCTGCCCGGCCCCGCCAGTGCTTGGCATTCCCGGGGCATCGGACGCTCCCCGGTGACCCCGCACCGCTCCCGCAGCATCCCGGGGAGAGCCCGGCAGAGCCGAGACCGCGGCGGCGGGAGGGCATGGGAGGGATGAGCGGGATAGCGAGAGGAGAGGGGGAAAAAACCGCTCGGGAGAGTCACTGCTCCTGCTGCTGATGCTGCAGATGCTCTATTGGTCACTTGCTTTTTTAATTTTTTTTTTTTCCAGTTTATATTCCATCTTCAACGCCGCTCTCCTGGAAGTGAAGTAGCACTTTCCACCAAGGTCAGTTCTAAGCTCGGCATTATTGCCGTGATTTGCAGGTTTTGCACGTGGCCTGCCATACTTTCATTGCCTCATTGCATGCAAGACTCGCTGTCAAAAATGGAAATTGATTCTAAAGCCTTTCTGCAGGTCCTGCCCCTGCATCCCTTATCGAGCTGTTTCTCCACATCTTCAGCTCGGGAAAACTCACAACTTTCTCAAAATCCGCCCACAAAACATCCCAACCAAAAACCCCAAAACCAACCAACCAAACAAAACCTACCCAAACCCAAAACAAAAACTCCCACCAACCAAAAAAAAGGCCACCTCCCTCCTCCCTCAAACCCCTCACCTTTAGAAAGTGGGATTGAAAAAATTACTATGCTGTAGTGAAGTACTTTTTGAGATCTGTGCATACTGAATAATGCTATTTAACTCTTCCTAGTTAGTAGTGGATAAGATACACTGTATGTAAACAACTGGTACAAAGTTGGAGTAAAACTGTGCGTGTTTTGCATGGATTTATTATTGTTATTATTACAAAAACATGTACTACCAAATATGCTGCCAACTTCAGCCCTAATCCAGTATCCCACAATATCGGGCTGTGAATGAATATTTTTAACAGATCTTACACTAGAATCACCAATTGTTCTCTTACAGAAAATCAGAAGCATCGACAAGGAAAGCACTGAATAAAATCGAGTCTCTGCAGTGGTGAGGACAGCTTTCAGCATATGCAAACACAGAATTGTCTCCTACTCTCCTTGTTAGTAACCAAACACAGAACAATGATCGTCTTGCCCCATTTACAGGCTCATTCTCCCTGGTGACTCAGCCTGGAAGAATAGGAGCTGCTCACTTCTTTAATGCCAGGAGGACTCCTTACCATGCTGTAAATCCTCCTGTGCTGTGCCAGCCCCAGCAGTGCTGGGGTTGGGGACATGAACCCAGCCCCACACCACATGTCCCCAACCCCATCAAGACCCACGATTAGCAGTGAGGCCCCTTCCTGTCTTTGGCAAGTAATAAGTAATTAATAAATGCATTAAATAAGCATGAACATAAAATGTAATGCATAATATTATATTTTCTGTATAAAAATATAACGTATACATGCAAATATTAAAATCCAAAATATAATGTCTAATTGATACACCTATGTAATGTAGATATGATATAATAAAATAAAGAATTAAATAAAAGCATGTACTAGACATTTCTCAGCCCGGGAGTTATTCCATGGAAATTCCTATTTAGGACTTGCATTATCTGGCAGTGAGTTTTTGGTCTGTTTTAAGCATGTACCTAGAAGAAACAACCCCATGCTGATATGTTGTCTTTGCACAGCTATTGGGTCCCTCTCAACACACCAACACAAGCCACAGGGTAAACTGAAAATGTCTCTGTGGCAACATCCAACCTTCTAATTTTATTACTTATATTGAGCCCAGTAATTGATGAGAGGAAGTTCACTCTGAATTAACAGGGTCAACCTGTCTGTATGTGCACTCAGTGCTCTGCTTCCTCATCTAGGTTGCTCAGAGAGGTGTCACTCTTGCTTATGTGTTTTATGAAGTGGTTACTTCTTCAAGAAAGAGGAAGGTTAATTTTAGGTAATCTCACATAGATTACTGAGGAGGTATCAAAAGACTATATTTGATATACTTTCCATTTTTAAAATTTTGTCTAAGCCAGTTGTCCCTTGGTATGCGAGGGAGAGTGGTTGTTAAAACAACAGCAGTTTATTTACAGATGTTTGGATTTTCATTGTAATTTTCCTGCAGTGGTAGAAATATTAACCCAAATTCAGCATCATTGGAAGCAAAGGATTTCCATGTAACTGCCTTTTCAAGGCATGTATTATAAGTGGGAATTCTAATTTAGTACCCATTTCACGATTACATCGTCCTCTGTGAGTTATGGAGAAACTTTTTATAAAAATTTGGGCTTAACATCATAATAAAAAGTCCATTGACCCTCAGCTGTTTATTAGGGTCATCTCTTTGCAGTGTATTATTTCTGAATTTTCTCTTATATTGATCCTCATTAATGTTTTATTTATCTACTTCTGAAACATTTCCAGTGTGTGGACCTGAGTGATTGGGGCTGCTCTTGCCAGAAGATGCCAGTAGCCAGGGGATAGTCAGGCTGCAGGCCTGAGATAGTGAGGAATGAAATAGCTTCCCCACAACCTGAAACATTTCCATCACTGCTGGATAGGTTTCAAGAAGACAGCATACAATTTAGGCAGGAGTCCTGATGTGAGAATCTCTGAGTCAGGGTTTAAAGTTGTATCAAAGCCACAGCTCCTAATAATCAGCCTTTGAGCAATAATTTCAGAACCTGCCCTCAAGATTTTCTGTAATTTTTTTTTTTAATCTTCCTTAGAGCATCTGCAAGGTATGGAGAACTCCTAAGAAAACCTGTCCTTTTTCACAAAATACAAATCCTACTAAGAACTATTGTAGTAAAAGCTGTTGACAAATGCATTTCCCCCATCCCCTGCTGGTAAGTCCTTTAAGTTTGAGGAATGAGTGACATCAGAAGAATGACAGTGTGGGGGCTCCACAGCTCTGGGAGACATCTGCCATGCGTCAGACACTGATGAACTGAGGTTTGCAAACTACCAAGGAAAGTTGCTGCAGCAGGAATTGCGAGGGCAGGATTATTAGGTTTTGTCCTTGGATGGTAAATGCAGGAGGAATTCTGGCCCTGTGGGAGCCATTGATGCCATTGTGGCCTGGGTTGTGCACAGAGTCCTGTCCTTTTGATTTAGAGTGTTTATTTGTTTCCAAATTGCCTTTCCCGCCATCCCTCATTTCTACTCTCTCTGGGGATGATTCAGTGGAGTAAAGCCACATGGTATAACACCCATCCAGCAAAAACACTTGAGGACACACTTTAAACTGAGCAAGAGTTTTATTACTTCCTGAAGAAGAGTGTTTTTACAAAGTGATACCCTTACGTTTATTACAAATAATATGTCTTATAAACAAATCATTTTAACTAAAGGGAACTGCCCCTGTTGCCCAGCAATCAAATAAGGCTGAGAGAAGGAAGCAAGAACTTTGGAATGAATAGAAATAACTAATTCTAACTCTGCCAATTACTTGGTTTTGATTTTCTTTTCCCTCTTGCTGTCTTTGTTCCTTCTTGACTGTCTGCTCCACTTCCTTTGTATCTTTCAGTCACTCTGTTGGGGTTTTTTTACTGAAACAAACAAAACTCAGAAAATCGCATTGTTTGTTTGACCACTGTGCTGAGAACTCTTTAGAGGGCTGAGGAACTCAGTTCACTGAAAGCATCAGAGTCAACAGATAGCAGCACAGAAATAAGTGTGCTCAGTGCAGGCCAGTATTTACTTTGGGTGTCTGCATATTCTTTTGATGTGAAAGGAGCATTGTACTCTCTTCGGTGCTTTGCCACAGAAGCATTTCTCCAGCGGTAAAACTGAGAAAGCAGGTTTAATCATTAGCCGGTTTGCACCTTGGTGGCTTCAAAAAGCTGTGTGGAGGCTTTGCAGATCATGGCACTCAGGCACACCCAGAGGCTGTGCAGGCAGTCTTGAAAGGAAGAGCTGGAGGTGAGCACTGCCCTTGGAAGGCTGCAGCTGTCCCAGATAAACAGCCGTGCAGGAGTGAGGAAGGGGAGCTGGGAGCAGTGCTGCAGCTGGGAGGGTCCCCAGGCACATGTGCTATCCTGCCGGCCCAGAGGGCTCCCTCGCTGGGTGAAGCAGATAAGGCAGAAACATGAAACTGGGCTGCCTCCAAGTTTGGGGTTCCAGTGGGGCCTGTCAGTCAGAGGGTACAGCTCTGGGCTCCTGGGACTGCTTGTTCCCTGCCATGGGCAGGCCGACACTGGGATTTGGCTGCCAGAGATCCACGTCCACACTCTGGGATCTGTGTCACCATCCCTACCAGCACAACGAGCAGGCTGTGTGACACAGCTACAGCAGGTCAGAGAGAGACTAAGGAGGCCAGGAAGGCTGAGGAGGTCAGGAGGACACTGTGGTATGTGGGGCTAGGATGAATCACCTCAGCACAGGGAAGGAAGGCTCACTCATGCCCTGGTAGGAAGTGCTGGGCTCTTGCTGCCCCGACTGCTGGATCAGGCCAGAGCCAATGGCAGGAATCCATCACGTATGAGGAATTATAATGACAGAGAACAAGCAGCTCCTCCTCTCCCTCCTGTAACACTTCCCAGCCTACACAGTGTCTGCATGTTGCCATACAGAAGATCTCAGGAGCGGCCACACATGCACACCCAAATCCTTGCTCACCCACGCAGTGTCCTAGAGGGCAATCCACTGGAATGGTTGTCTCCCATGTAGGACTGTGTCAGCCCAGCCTGTTACAGCTTCTTGGGGATATGTGAGCACACAAACACTATTGGCTTATAGGAGGTAACCAAGTCTCTGTGGATCATTCTCCATGAAACATTTTTCCTACTTAGGATTAGATACGAAGTTGTTGGATATAATTATCAACAACACAGAAGCTTTGAAGACCAGTCTGAAAATTATCTCCTAGTTAATTGATTTTTAACAGTTAGTGTCTGTAAGTGTTTTGATAATGTCTATAGTGATTTTATATCACTATAATGCTGTAAAATGCATATAACTGGAACTTCAACAACACTGGCATGCTATGCTACTGGTCCTCAGATACATATTTTGCTTATTTATATATTTCCCTTTTTACAAGGACAATATCTTCCTGTAGCGGAATTTCCAAGAAAGAGGTAGGTCCTGGTTTATTTAATTGGCAAAGGCACAAAGTTTGTCTATTTTATATGGCTAATAAAAACTTAAATAAGCATATTCTTAGAACTTTAGTTGGCACTGTTCAGGATCCTAAGGTTATACACAGTTTAACTGCAGCTTTTTTACACAACAGCTTGACAAATGACAGGGAAAAAGACCTTTATCCCCACAGTTAACTAACCAGATAATATACATTGTTAGTCAATAAAGGAGATGGAACACGTATTTCACAAACAGATTACTTGGAAACTTGACTGACAAGTCCTTCCTTGGCCAGCCACTGGATTTAATAACTGCTTTGTCATTTTAGCAGTGATAGAAATGGGTTCCCTCCATTGGCTCTGCAGCTACTGTAGAACATAATTTAATCCACCCATGCTGATCTGAATCCTTGTTTGCCCAAACATTAAGGCAGAAACATCTGTCTAGATATAAAGCAGGTTAACATAAATAAAGCTTGCAAGAAGTAATGTTCACAGTCACTATTTTGCTATGCAAATAGCCATTGATAATGAGTTGTATAGAATTAGCTTGTAAGATTTGAATGAAGGTGTTTTGAAAACTCATGCCCCAAGTGAGGCTCCTCTGTGCTTAATCACCTACACAAATGACCTGCTTTCCAAAAGCAGCCACCCTTTATGTTTGCTTCTGAGGGAACTGTCAACTGCCCAGGGCTGATTAAATCACAACACCTATGCCGTGCCTGTGAATTTTAGCTTGGAGACACAGCCTTGAACATCACATTTCTAGCATATTGGTATAGCCATAGGTCTTGTCAGGACAGGCTGCTGGACTCTGCTCTTCCTGCTGGCATTACTCAGTTTGTGACGTTAAAGCACTCACTTAGTTCATGCTCTTTAATGTAAAAATAAGGAAAATCCTTGTCTTATAGTGGGCAAAACCAACGGTGGGGGCAGGACTCCCATCATTACGCATTGACCTAATCTCCAAGCAATTTACACCAGGCTTTCTTTATAATCCAGGACAGAAATGCGCACTCTAAAGATGGAATTCATCTAATCAAGTACATAGCACTGCAGGAGGAGATAAACCAGGTTGCAGACTCCAGCGACAAAGTTGATTAGATCTCTGCTGACTCTAAAGGGAGACTGGTGATCACAAGATGTTTGTGTATCAGCTACCAATTCCTAAACATGAATCCTTCCCTTATTGTCCAGTTGAGGCTGTGGTTTCATGACCAGCATCAGTGGGTGCCAGTGTATAGTCACACACTTTCCCTTGCCCCAATCACATGGTCCTGTGTGTCAGATCTAGCAATCCTGCTGCCCTTGGTAAATAGGATTGGCTTGATGAACTGGCTGAAAAGCAATGCAGATAAAAAAGAGTTTGGTTTTTGGTTGCACTGGTTGGCAAAGGTGATGCCCCTCATGGCATCACATGCCCTAATTGCTAGATCTGAGGCCTGGTTGGGAGCAGGAATACAATGTCTGAAAGGGATTTGCAGTGGCCCCTTTTGGCACCATCTTTTAGCTGGACCAGCTTAAGCTGAGAATAAAAGGGCCTCTGTAGAAGACAGTTCTGAAAATTAATAGATGCAGCTACAGAACATAACATGTCTATGCTTATAATCATGTATCTGCCTTGGGATATGATTTGACAAACATCAAATATAATTGATCCTTAAAAAGAGGTCTTCAGGTCTCCATCCTTAAGTGAAGGCCACATGTGGTATCTGGGAAAAGCAGCAGCGTCCAGCAGGTCTCAGAGTTGGGATTGCTGCACATTCCAAGTCAAAGCATCAGTATTTAGTGTGTAATAAAGGCAAATTCACCCACCTCAAGATGACACAGTAAATATCTAATACATACATGGTAAAATGATGAGTATGCTATTTTTTGTGCCAGGACAAAAGGCTGCAGCTCTTGCCTGGTGTGTGTTGTGGCAGCAGGAGCATCATGTGGGTAGGTGAGCTGGCTGGAAACACCAGGAGTACCTGGGGTGCCAGGGAAGGTGAGCCTGGGGCTGCCCTCCAGATCAGACCTGTTGGCGCCAGGTCAGAGCAGGAGCCTGTCAAAGTGTGCAGCACAGGGGCCCCGAGTCTGAGCATGCCCTGCACATCCTGTGCCACCAGGCTCTTTGCCTGCCCGCCCAGCTGAAATGATAGGATGCGCCGTATCCTGTGCTCATGGCTGCTCCAGGAAGCAGCCTGTAAACTCTGCATACACACAGCCAGGGGGAAGCTTCCTTTCCAATCTGCCTGGGGATCTTCCTCTTCTGGTACCATGTCCTTACACAGCCTAGCTCAGTCGCTGGGACCGAGGTCTTTGCACAGTGTGTCCTTGGTGTCCCTGAGCTCCCAGGAAACATGAAGATAAACCAGCATAGCTCCATTCCTCAGGGCAAAATGTGCCACCAAAGGGCATTGCTTCTGAGCAGCACTACATGGAGGTGCTCTGCAGCCTCCCACAACTCAGAGCTGCACTTGTTGAACTAGTTTTGAACTGCCTTTTCCAATGCCAGTACATGCATGTTTATGAGTTCCTACAGTATTAACTGTTCCTGTAGGGACCTACCTCAAAGGACCTGAGTGATCTTCTTCCAACAAGAGACCATCTAGAGATCCTTCACCAGTGAAATCCAGCATCCTACTGTGACAGAGGAAATCCCTGCCCCCAGTTAACCACCTCGGGCACCAGAAAGTACTGTGAGCTCTCTGGAAGGAGCTGATACTGTAAATAGGTATCAGACACCACAGTGATTAGCACATATCTCTCTCAGTGTCTGTCCCCAGCAATTACCCATTGATTTGTTGATACTCATTACCATGGCTCCAAGATAATTGGCTTGTTCTCATGTTCTTTCTAAAGATAATAAAAGGCAGAGCTTAACAGTATGATTTATTAAAAATGCCATATGAAGGATAAGAATTTATTTTGGTAATAATTAAAAAGGTTATGAACCAATCAGATGCAAAGACATTTTTTCATTCCCGAATTCCATATTTACAGAATTTCCCCATTCCTGTTGAATCATTGTTACTCTTTCCACCGGAGAGCCACGCCGTGTGCAAAAGTGAGTAACACCAGGTTCCCTGCCGTTTTTCCTTTAATGATTAATATAGTGGTGATTTTTCTAGTTGGATCTGCTCAAGCACTGGCTGAATAAGGCATTAGCTCTAACTAATACCTTATCATTATTAATTTTGCAGCTGATTAGAGCAATTATTTTTCCTGCCTACCTGTGGATTTTAAGAAAAATATTATTAGTATCATAAGCTGATAAATTGGTAATCAAAGTAGCCAGGAAATGTGCTTTAGTCCACCAGAAAGGGCAGGCCTGTTCATTAGAAACAATTACAGATTGGCCATACAGTCAATTGTGCCTGAAGTTCTGGAGCAGTTACAGGATACTGAATGCCATTGAATGAAATGAACAGCTTGAAAGTAAAAACACAAAATAAAGGAAAGATCAAAATTGGACATTTCAAAAATCAGCTCTTTCTTCATTAGGGAGAAAATGTTTTGGAATGGGAAAAAAGGGGGTTTTAATCTGCTTTGCAAGGTTCAGAAGAAGTATAGTGGATGATATACTGATCCCCTCAACTTGCCTGGGGTTCTGCCACAGACTTCCAAAGAGCCCAGATTTCACAGACAAAGTAACCAGGTAGAAGAAGAAATCACTTCACAGAGCAAGGTGTCCTTCATTTCCTACCTCAGTGCCAGTTACTGCTGTAGTCTTTCTTAACATGTCACAAACAAAAGCATGTAAGCACATGCTGAACTTGCCTCTGTTCAAAGAAGGCCTTTTAATTAATTGCAAACACGTGCCTAAGTCCTTTCCTTGATAAAGCTGCTTTCCTGAATCAGTGCATAACAGTGAATCCAGCCTAGAGCTACATGAACAGTAATACTCACCTTTCATTTGTGTTGTTTTTCATCTCAAGGAACAACCTTTTTTATGCAGGTAACTGGACAGTGAGTGCTCCTGTTGGCTTTGGTGTTGCCAACTGCATCTAATTTGAAGAAACCTTGTGAGGACAGCTACCAGAGAGGGAGACACTGTCTGCGAGAAACGCAGCCCAAAATGAACACTGACAGCCTTGAAGTGGAACAGACAGATGGAGTCATGTTTGCCACAGTCCCACAAGCCCTCATTAAAAGCCGACAGGTCTGATGACTGCACAGAAAGGGGAAGACTTAGGTGTTTAAAAGGAGGCAGAGTGCTCTATAATATGTGACTGCATTGGCGGTTTATAGGCAGTCCTCCTTTTCCCAAGTGGAAAGGCACAGAATGATGAAGAGCCCTCGGTGAAGATCTCTCCACTCGCAACCCTGCTCAGAAATTCAAAGGGAAAAAGCAGTGACTTTACTTACTCAGCAAACATGCTGAGTAATAGCAGAACTCCCAGCCAAAGTCCTGTTCTTCACACAGCACTCGGCTGGCTCAGGAGTGCCCAGCAGGACCTGGTACAAAATGTTTTGCTGCAGGACAGGTGACAAGCAGCAGCTCTCTGTTCAGACCTGTCACCTGGCTCTGAGGGGGAGGAAGCTGTGTGCCAGACATCCACAGCTACTTCTCCCCTCGGAACACAGAGCATTTATGGTAAGTAAACAAATTTTAGATGGGTCCTTTCCACATCTGTGGGCCGGAAGCTGAGCCGAGAAAGAATTATTTGAGCCATGAACAATGCCTGGAAGCCTAAAAAAAAAAAAAAAACAACAACAAAAAAAACCCAACAAAAAATCCAGAGTCCTCCCTCCTCTGAAGACAAAGTATTCTTCCTAAAAGCATAAGCGGGAATATTGTGTCTCCTCTAAAACACCATTTATGGCTTCATTAGGTACCTGTATCTGTCAATTTCCCATTAATTTTAAAAGTGATGATGTTGCCAGATGGACAGCCCTAAGTTTAGGAACTATCCCCATTCCTCTTGGCTGCTGGTGTATGCTAATACAATAGAGAAGCCTGGAAACAGCAGCATACAGCCCACTGGTTTACAAGAATGAATGTGGGGAAGAGGTAGCAGTGTGAACTCCTGTGTGGTCTAGCTGCCAGTCCATGCCTGGCACGTCCAGCAGCAGGACTGGGCTGCCACAGGGGATCGTTCATCAAAGTCCCTGTGTTTGAAGCCCATGGAGACAACAGTGGCTGGGTCAAAACTACATGTCCAGCCCTATTCATCAGGGAGCAGTGGAAGGCCTCAGGAACCATTTTTCTTCCCTGCCTGGGAAGAAATCACACCCTCCCATTCTCCTGGGGTGTATGGTCCATGCCTTGTGGCTTTTGGTCCCAAGTGGAATTCAGCATCCAGCCTTGTATAGCAGACAAAAAGCTGTCCCTGGACATGGCTAAGGATCAACAAGATGGCATCCTGTAAGGGGAAGACTGCAGCACACTGATCAGTGGTGTGGGTATCCTTGAGCAGATCAATAGGTCTTACAGTGAAGAGATGCTAGAAGTTTCACAAATTAATCTGGACATCATTTGCATACCAAGAAAGAAGCCCAAAAAAACCCAGCTTTTCTCCTTAAATCAGGCAAAGCTCTTGACACAGTTTATAATGAAGTTTTATTCATCAGGGTTCTACTGATATTGATATCCTGTTTATTTCTCCCAGGAGGGGATTGAGTACTTTTAATCAAGAAAACTATGATGACACCCCAGTGGCAATCAATTAAAACCCAGTTTCACTAATTCCTGAAGCTGAGCCAACGAGAGACACCAAACTTGTTGTCCTCCCCTCCTTCCTAGCTAAATTCCATTGGATTAATAGCAATCCCTGTAAAATGATGACCCACTTCACCTGCAGGAATCAAAAGAGGTTTGAGTTGCACCAGTTTCTTTGACCCATATATCCTAAATTTGGGCAATCCTTTCTCGTTAACTAATGGCCTTGTGTGGGAGTGAGGATGGCACAAAATGGGCATGTTCTGTTTGAATGTAATTGTCATTCAGCTTCCTGGTTATTTACTGCTTAGCAAGTGACGTTAGGGCATACGGGAAGCCAGGCAGGTGAGGGGAACGGTAGAGCAATGAGCAATCTAATTGTGGACTCTCTTTACAATGGTCATTAAAGAATTCTCTGTGGGCTGCTACCGCTACGTCCAGTGTGTAGCACACCTAGATTTTGACACAAGGACACTCTTACAGAAACCAGGGTTCAGGGTCACAGGTCAGCACAGCAGTGCCTGTGGTGCCCAAGCCAGCTCTGCCATGTGAGGAAGGTTAAGCAAAGGTGAGGGGATGGCACACATGGATAACAGTGTGGTATCCAGGTGTGGGCTCATGGGGATGCTGCTGAGCACAAGGGGAGCCTGTCCTGAATCATTGCTCTCTGTTATTCTCATTGACAACGCTTTCCTTGTGGACATGTGAGCACCTTCAGTCATTTTACCACCAAAATGAAGTCAGGAATCTTTGTACAGATCCTGAATCACAACCCCTTTGAAATATCCGAGTATAGGAACAACACTTTGCATTCTGGCTAGGTCTTCCCTCTCAGGGCACCAGTTCTGTTCCTGCCTCTAAGGGTCCACACACACAGAGCTACACCTCTACAGCTGCACAGAGCTAGGGCCGCTGTCTCCCATCCATGTTCTGCTCATGGAATATTCTCTCACACTCTTCCTCTTGTTCCCGTGTCAGTTGGTTCCCTGGAACACAGTGGGCAAAGTAAGAGGTCAGCTCTGCCTTTTTGTGACTTTAGCGTTTTTGGTTTTTTTTTAAATTTTGTGGTTACGCTTCTGTAATTTTTCTGGATGTCTCAGCTTTCCCTTTCCTATCTACAAGCGTAACAAACCAAACTGTGTCCAGGGACTGAACTTTAAGCATTTACGTATTTTCCACTTTAATATTATAAAACAATTAATATAAATTTTAATAACGAGTATTTAATATTACAGCAATTATATAATTATTTTATTAATGGGTTATTATATTACACAGCATTTCAAAACTCGAAGCAAAACTTCTTTCTTCTTCTCTCCCAATTTTTTTCAGCCGCTCATCAGATCCCATCCGCACTTATCTTACTGCCCACGATGTCAGGAAAAGAATTACACAGAAGCCCCCTCACAAAAAGTCACAGAAAAAGCGCAAATCGCACCCAAAATCCCCGCTCAGGACGCGTGACGTCACAGCGCCCCTCACGCTGCGCCCCGCCCCCGCGGCCCGCAGGGGGAGCCCCGCCCCCAGGCGCGCGCCGGGCCGGGGCCGTGTGAAGCGCACCTTTTGCACGAGTCCCGCTCGCCGCGGGCGGGGCCTGCGGGGGCGGGGCGGGAGGGGGAAAGCCGGCGGGGTGAGCCAATGGGAATCCGCCGTTCCCCGCCGCGTCACGCTTGGCCCCGCCCTCTCCCCGTTTCAGGCGCGGGCGGGCGGAACAGGGCGGTCGCAGCTCGCTGGGCGTTACCGGGCGGGGGTGGGGCCCCGCTGTCGCGAGGGTGCGCGAGCCAATGGCGAGCGGGGCCGGGCGCGGGGGCGGGAGGGCACGGCCGGGCGGGCGGGGCGGGCCGGCCAATGGGGCGACGGCGGGGGCGTGGCCGAGGCGGCGCTCGGGTTCCGTGTGAAAAGAGTGAGGGGGCTCGGGTGCAAAGTTTGCTCGCCCGGCGCCTGCGGAGGGAGCGGCGGCGGCGCGGGGGGAGCGGAGCGGAGCGGCCGCCCTAGCGCTCGGGGCTCCGACGGCCCGCCGCGCTGCTCGCGCCCCCGCCGGGGCAGCCGCGATGTGCGGGGGGATGGCGGCGCAGGGTCCGGGCGGGCCGCGGTGCTGGCAGAACCGGCGGGCGCGGCTGCTGTGCATGCTGGCGCTCACCTTCCTGTTCTTCGTGGTGGAGGTGGCGGTGAGCCGCGTCACGTCGTCGCTGGCCATGCTCTCCGACTCCTTCCACATGCTCTCCGACGTGATGGCCCTGGTCGTGGCGCTGGTGGCCGTGCGCTTCGCCCAGCGCACCCGCGCCACCAAGAAGAACACGTTCGGGTGGGTACGGGCCGAGGTGATGGGCGCCCTCGTCAACGCCGTGTTCCTCACCGCCCTCTGCTTCACTATCCTGCTGGAGGCCATCGAGCGCTTCACGGAGCCCCACGAGATCCAGCAGCCGCTGGTGGTCATCGCTGTGGGGGTGGCGGGGCTCATCATCAACCTGCTGGGGCTCTGCCTCTTCAACCACCACGGCGTCGGGGGCCACGGGCACGCCCACGGCCACGGGCACTCGCACGGCGGCCGGCAGCAGCACCCCCGCGGCGGCCCCAAGCCCGAGCAGCCTCCCGGGGACGGGGAGGCTGCGCTGCACCGCGAGGAGACCAGCACCTTGGTGGAGAACTGCAGCAGCTCCAACGGAGTCAGCCAGGAGAAGCTGGGTAAGCCCCGCGGGGAAGCGCCGCTGCCCCATCCATGCGTAGGAAAACGGGAGAGATCCTTTCCCTGAGCAGGACGGTGGCCGTGCTGGTCCCACCTGCTCAGCGGGGTCTGTCAGGGCTCTGTGGGACCATCTGTCCCCAGGAGTGGGGACTCCTGGGAAAAAGGCGAGAAACTTTCTTAGCAGTTCTTGGGGCACATGGCTGGCGCACCTCTTCCTCACGCCTTTCCTTCGGATGCTCTAAGTTGTTTGTCTTGCAGACAAGTCAGAGTGTAAAAGAGTCTTAGGATAAAGCAATTTGCCCTGGGAAAAAAGTTGGTTCTGCAAGGGAAGGCACATGACAAGCGTTTCTTGCCTAGCGACACGAGCTGTCACAAGACGGTCTCCTAAGGCCATCCAAACTGGCTGCACATCAAATGGAGCGCTGCTCAGTGCCTCGGTCCCGGCAGCTGGATTGCTCCATTGGGTCAGTTATCAGCTACCTGGGAAGCTACTCTCCATCTAAACCAAACATACTGAAGTCTATTCCACTGTAATAACGTTGTGCTTCTTCGTAGCATCGATATTAATAGGAAGAAGTCTTGGCAATTGCTGGTCAGAACTGTGGAAGCCGGAATGTGACACCATGCTGGTGTCAGGGCACATGTGTAGTGTCTTGGAATCAATTTTCTTTAGCTTTCTAAAGCATGTGCTTTCCCACTCACTTGCACACAGACATACATTAAAATCTTCCCTTCCCAATTGTAGTTAAACGGTTTCATGAGTGGGAATTTTTGGGTTATCTTTTAATAGATCCAGAAGCCAGGATAGTTCATTTTGAAGCTGCTTGGTTGAAGCCAAGTGTTGCGTGCAAGTATTTGAGTGAAAGGTGTATGTGATTGCCACCTCTCTATTACTAGGACAGCCTTGCCACCAGGAGGAATGGACTTCAGGCTTTGGAACCAATTTCTCTCCTTCAGTTTCAGGGTGACATCATCAGACCATTGTTGTAGCTTAGAGGGAGCTTTAATTGATAGAAGTGAACTTCGCTACAGTTTCAGGTTTTCTGTGGTCAGAGGGTCCAACACGCCTTTGAGAAACTTAGTTTCTGCTTCTTGTAGTCCATATTGGCTTTGGAAAGGTAGGTTTTTTGAGAGGATAGGAAAGTTCCTCTGAATACACTACCCCATTTACTTGACCATGTAATAAGCTCTTAATGTTGGCTTAGTTTCCAACAAAGGTATCCTAATAATTAGTTTCAAACAATGTAAAATTCCCTTAACCCTTGGTCTCATACATATCTTGGCTTGTGAATTATTCTTTAATGGTGAAAAGTTGGGCTTTTAGCCAAGTTTTGGACTAGTTAGACCAAAAGGTTATAGCATGGATTAAAATATATATTGTTATGAGCTAACTTGTCTGGAATGTCTCATGGATGTGCTTCTGGCAACAACAAATAATTTGTTCTGGGTATTTAGGTGGTAATAGGGCATAATTTTGGTCACAGTGAAACTTTGAAATATTTCCATTTCCTTCTGTGCCCTGTCATGATTATATAATGGATAGAGCTATTCATAGTTTGCCTATGGAAAAGTTACAACTGAAGGTGATTGGAGGCTTGGGAGAAGATGTAAAGATGAAGACAAAGCTGGTCCTGTGCCTTCATTAGAAATCACAGAGTAGGGTAGTCCTGATTTCCTAAGGTGGAAGTGAAAACAAGGTGTAGCCTTAGGGGCTAGTCCTGCACTGACATTTCTGTGCATTCGTTTTATGTAAAACAGTCAGTTTATTAGTACATTTCAATGAACATATTTCAAATGGACATGTTTTAACCATTTGCCATTAAAAAAAAGTTCAAGAGCTTTCTGGAAACTGTGTTTCCTGTTATTCGCTCTTACAGATAGCTGTACTGACTTTTCAGATCTCCATTATTCCAAGTATTTGGTACAAAGTAGAGTGAGCGTTCCTCTTTCCTTGTTGTCATCATGGACCTTGAGGTCTGAACTCTGTAACCTGACATATTTCCCCTTAATGTATGTACTTCTCTGGAAAGTTACAGGTCCCATGTTCCGTAACTCCTAGAGGTAGTGTGGAAAACGTAGCTGGAGCTTCAGGGCAGAAGTGTACTGGATGAGGTAATGAGCTGGGGCTTGGACTCAGCCCTGGTAGGAGCCCACTCCTTCTTCAGGGAAGAGAGAACTTGTGCACACCCTGCAATTGCAGAATTGCAGCCATAAGGGTAGAACAGCAGGAGCTGCACGTCTTGTTAACGTGTTAATGTTTACAAAGGTCTGAACTCAATAACCTCAGAAGCAGTAAGAGCTCCTTGTTTCATTTTGTTGGGCCAGGGGCCAGTGCCTGTCACGTTTCTTTAGCATTGGAAGTATCCAAAGAACTTCTGAAGAAAAGCAGGAGGTTAATCATGTACAATTCTCTTCAGTTTGAACATTGGAAGATGATTTTCTTTCAGAAAGGATTCTTCTTTGTAACGATGTAGCTTTGTAACGATTTATTCCCATGTAGCTGGTTAGCTGTGTTGGAGTGGTAAATACTGCAGACAGTTGTGACGAAGGAGGGCACTATGCACAGTCCGTGACATACAACTTTGGACATCAGAAGCTTTATGTCACTCAACAACTATATGTCACTTGCATAAAGAATGTAATTTTACTATTATTTATTTATTTATTCTGAAATATAAATAACAGTAGTTCATATCCTCAGAGAGTTTCAGTGGTAACTTACACGGCCCTATAGTCAATTCTGCTGGTAAATTCTACATTTTAGACCTAAAATTTCAGCTGATTGTATCTCACTGTCTTGCTAATTCCATGCACCATCTTGGAAGAACTTCCTTTTCCTTGAATTCAGAAGCTTCTTGTAAAGCCATTGGTAAACTTGAAAAGAAGCTACTAGACAGCTGTATTCATACAGCTTTTGAGCTTCTAGCTTCAAATTTTAATATGAAATAGCAGTGCAGTCCTATGGTTAAAGAGAGATTTTTAACGATGTGATCAGTCTATCAGTGTTTCAAAAGAAGGAACAAACGTAACTAACTGAGCTACTTAAACCAGCTTTTTTATATATCCTCTGTAGTTCTGCATTTTGTTTAAGAAACAAGCAGTGAATAAGCAAATGTTTAAACAGCTGGAAAAGGTGAAAGTAGTTTTTCAGCAGAGAACGTGGTCATCTTCATTCTTTGGCACTCTTCATCTTTAATCTCCATGTAGAAACAGTTGCCCTCTAGATTATTTAGATCACTTACTGGGAAAAGTGAATTTTCCTCAGCCAGAGAAGATGTTGCTAAGTATGTGGGTTGAGTTGCTTTTTGGTTTCATACTGAGTGTGCCGTGCTTACCGTTGGATATAATTTTATAAGGAATTACAGTAAGATGTTGTATTATAGCTCATGCCTAATTGTTTTATTGTTTTCTTCTCAGGTGATACGAAAGACAACATGAGTGACGTACAAGTGAATGGGAATGCTGGCCATTATCCTCTGGATGAAGAGGAAGTTGAAGAAGACTCTAGTGCACAGCTTAACATGCGTGGAGTTTTTCTGCATGTTTTTGGAGATGCCTTAGGTTCAGTAATTGTGGTATTGAATGCCTTGCTCTTTTATGGCTTTTGGAATCCATGCCCTGAAGATGGGCCTTGCTTTAATCCATGTGTCAATAATCATTGCATGGAAAACGCTACTTTATCCCAAGCACTTGGCAGAGCTAACAAGTCCGAGCAAGAGAGCATTACGGTGGCTGGTCCTTGCTGGTTGTTGTATTTAGATCCTGTCCTCTGTTTGATTATGGTCTGTATACTCCTGTACACAACTTACCCGTTACTTAGGGAGTCAGCCCTCATCCTTCTACAGACTGTTCCCAAACAAATAGACGTCCATTCTTTGAACTCAAAGTTACGCACCCTGGAAGGAGTCGAAGCGATCCATGAATTACACATTTGGCAGCTAGCAGGCAGTAGGATCATTGGCACTGCTCACATCAAGTGTCCTGACCCTTCCACGTACATGATGGTGGCCAAGCGCATCAAAGAGATCTTTCACGACGAAGGGATTCATGCAACTACCATTCAGCCCGAGTTTGCCAGCGTTGGCTCTGAGTCAGGGAGAGGGAAATGCGAGTTGCCTTGCAGGACTCAGTGTGCTTTGAAGCAGTGTTGCGGAACAAGAGAAGATTGTACCGCCAAGAAGACAGAAAAATCCTCGTCACTTAGTATTTCTTGTTCAGAAGTTGTCATTGAATTTCCGAAAACGAGGAGGACTAAGTCAGAGAGCATCCCTTCAGTGAAGCTGGAGGCAAACACCGATCAAAACGAGCAGTTTGAGTCGTCTTTGTAACTGCCTGAAGGGTGCTACCTGAGTTGTGGAGACTTTGTCAACAGCTGTGTTGCAAGAGGAAGAGACAGACATTTGAGATGCAATTTTGCCAAATAGTGTAATTGCTGAAGTCCTTGTTCTTGTCATATTGCTAAATATAGAATGCTTGTTTTAAAGAATATAATGTCACTGTCATGATACAATGTGTTTGTGTTGACTTTGTTTGACTGAGACAGACAGAAAGTGCACCCATGCTGTAACACTTCAGAAAACCAGTTTCAACATTTCAGCAGACACTTTTTGCTGTGCTTCAAATTAAGATACTTTTTTCCAGTGAGAAGGTATTTGAGAGGTAGCATGTAGGAACTCAATTTGTGTTACAGATTTCTTGGACCTACTTTTTCCTTTAATATTTGATTTGTAGATATCTTAATATATTGTTTATTTAGAAGCCCTAAGAAAACCAAAGTTCATAGAACATTTTTAAAGTTATAACTACTAAAAACTGGAAACCACTTTGCAGTTTCACATATTTTTTCTTAAAGCTATGTAATAATAATAAAAGATGTAAGGCTTTTCTAAGGAATTTATCACACAGCATAATTTAAAGACAACATCATGTGATTGTCAAAAATTTTCCCCTCTTCTTTTGGTAAGGTAGCAAGGTAATTGAAAACAACAGATCTGAAAGAGTGTTTTTTCTGTCAGAATGGCATACATTATATTTATAATGTATGTATATATACTGCTCTGTGATCAAGACATGAGTGTGGGCTATAAAGTAACACAAACTTCTACATTTTACGGATTTTCTGCTGGTTTCTGTTACTTCCAATTTGTGTCTGGTCATGCAAGTCTTCGAGGTTTAAAAAACCCTTGACCCAACAGTGCTATGAATAAATATTTAGCTGATGCTGAGTTTATTAAGACAAAATAATTAGTTCTGTCTGTAATGCTCTGTTGGGGAAGGCCTGCAAAGCACCAACAGTGTAACTCCTGCTTCCAAGCACAGGCTGCAGCTCCCCAACAGTAAGGTAATGGTGCATTTTGCTTCTAGGTGAGTGTGTCTGTAAACACTTGCAGTGACTTCAGTCCTGGTCCCCCACCATGTCCTCAGGAGCCCTCCACTGACTTTTGAGGAAGTGGTGCAAGGAGTAAGATTTCATTCACTGTGTTTCACACTTTGAGATGTTTATGTATCACATAATTTCACTTAGGATCTGAATCTATGGTTTAAAATCTTGACTCAGTTAATTGAAAACTGGCTCTAAAGAAGCTGTTACAGTATGCTGCCAACTTACACCTTAGGAAAGGAAACTGCTCTGTGGACTCTGTGAATTTGGCAGAGACAAGATGAGAGTTGAAAGATAAAACATACAAGAAATCTAATCTAAAACCCTGGCCCTTTTGATCCACTCTCACATTATGTATGAGAACTAATGTCTTGTGATTAATGGATTGCTCCTGTGTGCAAAACTGGAAAACAACCCAGATCTTCCATTCTTTGCTCTATGACTCTGGACACGATAAACACTTTGCCTCAGTTTCCCTGTCTTCAAATGGGGATAATACCTACCTCACAGGGGTGTTGTGAGGCTTAACTATTGTGTGAAGAGCTCTGAGATCTGTTACTGGAAGGCACTGGAAAGAGGATAAGATACTAGATTACTTGAGATTTACTACTTCTACAAATGTATTGCAATACCTAGGCACAACCGGAGAGAAACTGAGGATAGTTTTGGCCTTACGAAATTCTTTGATGCTGTGGTTTTCAGGTTTTTAACAGTATTTAAATATAGATTTTTTTTAAAGAATGTTTTGTTAGTGAAGGGAATGTAGCTGTGCCTCCAGATACAGAACACCTCCCTAGTTTGCATTTCTAATTTGTGTCTTGCATCATAATTGCTCCTAAACAGTACAAAAAATAGTCCTGCTGCTCATCAGACCTGGATTGGCACAAGTTGTGTCAGTGGTCTTACCCAAGCTCTCAGCAGAGCATTGCAGTCAACTCTCGATTATCCATGGGTGGATTGGCAGTGTTGTGCATTACCTGTGCAGTCTGCGGAGCCAACACCAGCCCCCGTCTCACGCCACGCTCTGGCCAAGCGCTGTGTGCCAGAGCATGGGGAAGGTGGAGGTGCTGGCTCCACTTCCAGGGAGCCCCACCACGGGCTGCCTTGCCGGGGTGCATCACAGCACTGCCAGGGGTTTTGCCCCTTGGCTGCTCAGATGCATCTGCAGGAAGCTGTGGGCTGCGGATGGGTGGGCTCGGCTTTGTGCTGACTTGGGGTGTTGGTGCTTCGCAGCCACCAGGATTGCTCACCTTTTCCTGTGTTTATGCTTGTTGTATAGTCTCATAAACTAACTTAAATGTGTCAATATAGTATTTATATATGTTTTTGTTTTTTTCTGCATTAACTCTTTTTTCTGTTACCTGTATATGATCTAGAGTTGACTGTTAAATGAGATCTTGTATGAGACTACGTTTGCCGAGTATGCTACCACTGCTACTATACTACAGAGTATTAACCAAGTAAATTTTGAAATTAACAAAGTAGTATTTTTTTAACGTGTATTGTTGCTTTCTGTGGTAAACTTTCACTAATTATTTTCATCACTAGTTTAAAACTCATCTCAGTCATTAGTATGAATTGTTGAGTTTCTGCTGTATATCACTAATGCACCATAGAACTACTGTTCTTTAGTTTATTTAAAAAAAAATACCAACAAATCAAACCATGGTAGCAGTCTGATTGCCTTCTCTCCTATTGCTCTTATAAAAAGAAGGCAACTAGTAAGTCATAACACTTACCATTATTGGTTAATAGTATATGCATCTGAATAGAGGCAGTTGTAGTCACTAATTCAATTCTAAACTATTTAATTTTTTTCTTTTTTTTTTTCTTTTTTTTTCCTGTGCCAGAAGTCGTATTTTTCTATTTCTGTGTCCATTGCAGGCAATGGCTAGCTAAAATGACAAAAAGCTCTCCCCCTCGTTATTTTAAGTATCAGGACAGGATGCAGAGGTGACAGTGATGATGGTGATGATGATGGGGGCAGGAGGGGGAGTTGTGTGGCCTCTCTGTCATGTGCCCTGTTGCACATGCAGCACCAGCTGGTGTTACCAGGGCCCTCTGTAGTGTCCTTAGCCCTTGATGGTAAACTCCCTGAAAGCATAGAGTGAGGTCAAGGTGGTGGCTGTGCAGCAGCAGGAACACAATTCCTCTCTTCTGACTGTAGGGACCTGACTGTAGCCCTCTAGCTTGAGAAATAGCTCGATTTTTAAAAAATTTGATTTGTGTGGAGTTATAAAGACTTAATTTGTTCTGAAGATCACAGTTTAAGAATACTGAGAGCATTCAAAAGCACTGCACAGTCTCTTATTTTTTTTCCACAAAGCATGAAACTAGTGAATCTCATGTAAGTGAACACTGCAGTGGTGGGGAGCTAATTGTATTGTGTATCACATTCCTTAATTTTTAAAATAAAAACAATTATGTAACACTGATTTTAAGGAAGAATAAGTTTGTACTTCAGTGTCTAGATTGTTTAGGCTTCTGATTAAATGTGTCAGAGATCTACCAAACATCACTGGATGAAATATTTTACCCTTGCTACGTCTCATGCAGGAACATGCTATTTTAGAATCACTTCCTAGATTATATCTGCACCTAAGGTGCAGTGCAGAACTAATTCAGACACTGAGCTAGCCACAATACCATCAGTCTTCCTTTTTAGCAGAGTAAATTGTTTCTGTGGAACTCCTAATAATTGTAGCTCAATTGCTTTCAACACCCAGTGTGGGCTTCAGTAATATCTGTAGTTGCCACATCGCAGTGCTGCGGTATGGACATACACAGAGTTATGTAAAAGAACCAGCCCCAACTTGTGTATCCCCAAAAGTCATGGCAAGGGCTCAGTCCTGAAAATTTCTGTATTCTTAAATAGTTTCATCAGGCTGACGAGTATTTACTTGCACGCCAGGAATTACTTGTGGGAGTGAGTCCAAAGCTTCTGCCAGTGTTAGCCTGGCTTTTAAAGAAAAAAGTACCTAGATTTTATGGATGTATTAAAATCAGTACTGCTGTGGTGTCTTTAAATTTGCTGCAGAAATACTGTCAGTGTGGTATAATTCCAGGATTTATTCCTTTTCCCCATTCTCTAAAAAGAAAGGGAAAAAAGCCCACTGAGTGTCCTAAGATTTGTTAACAAGTTTAGCTAAACTGACGTTGCTGTTAGCTTCTGAAATCAGGCCATCTGAATTTATTAAACACTTCCTGATGGAGTCTGGAGAGGAGGAATAAAGATTCTTGCCGTTTTCCTTCCCCTGCCCCCTGCTTTGACTTCACTTTCTAATCTCTTTAGCTATGGAGAGACCAGGGGGGATGGAGGGGGTGAATTTTGTAAGTAGATGTTCCAAGTTCCACATGGAGGAGATGGGAAATACTGCTAACTATATTTAAAAGCATATAAATATGCTCTGACTATTTTAGTTCCATAGCATAGCATCAGTTACACCCTTTTTAGGTATGCATTTAAGTGGTTCAGGTCCACAGTATCTTTGGCTTTTCCTTTCTCTGCTAGACAGAGAGAGGTGGATGCTCCCTTTGCCTGAGCTAAAGCCAGAGTTGACAATTTTCCAAATCAAACGTAGCTTTGCTGATAACAGGAGGTCTGATTATTCCTTGTGACCTTTGCTTTGTGTGGTTAGCTGCGTGTGAGGTACAGCACCATGTTTTAGCAGACTCACATTTATATTTTGCACTCTCCGTGTTGTCTAACTAGTTGAAAAGCAAAACCATCAAGCTGAAAAATACCTTTCATCTGTATGTCTCCAAAAAGCACATGGGACTAATTTGGCTTCTATTTTTTTTCATGTCCTGGATCCTTTTTCTGAACAATGTTAAAATATAATTGGCATAGCTTGTTCATTGATGATATTTCTTTTTGCCTCCTTTTAAAATAAAGAATAAAGTTTTTTTCTGTTTTTTTCTTTTTTGTTTGTTTTTGTTTTTGTTTTTTGTTTTTAAGTATTAAAGTGCTGAGAGAATAAATGGAGCTCTTGACTATCAAATACATTTAGTTGGGATTTCTTTCTCAGATCAGCTCCCAGGAAGGAATCTAACTAGTAGAAATGCACATTCACCATCTCCCAGAACATCAAAAAGAGATGAAAAGAGCACAAATAGAGGAGATGGAGGTTAGTTAGTAGGTTTTCAAGTCCTGGCCTCCAACTGTCTGGGTCCCAGGTGCAATTAAAAGAATAGTTGCTCAGTTCTAGTATCGTGAAGAGTTAATTATGCAAAAGGCATTTTTTTTTATCTCAAAGGAAAACAGCTTTTGAAAAGAATAAAAAAATCTTCATGACCTGTTAATGGGCTGTGGTTGAATCTGACATAAGGCCAGTAAATTAGGCTTCCTTATAGGAACTCTATACTGTTCTTTCAGTGTCTTTGGAAGAAAGCTGCTTTAGAGCAGAAGATGCTTTGGTGCTTTTCAGCTTCATTTGTTTCAATTCAGAAACACTGCAGTTTGCACAGTTTTTTGGGAGAAAAAGACTGACTGCAGCTGCCAGCACTGATACTGAGGAGGGCAGGATGGTGACCATTGCCTGCCTTGAGCTGCTAATAAGCTTGCAGTGGTGAGTTCATTTTGGAGCCCTTCAGCAGCTCCTTTTTCTGCTTCAAGAGGGAGAAGTGATCCCACATTATTAGTTATATGTGCAGGAGGGTATGTTTGGTTGTGCTGTAAGCACTGCATATAAGCTGGAGTTCTGCCATTTTCCAAAGCTGCTCCTACCTCTTCATGAAAAGATGTGATTTGAGCTTACTGTGAACATCCTTTTTGAGACATGCTGGCGTGAGAATTTTAAATTAGCAGGAAGGGAAGCTTCAGGTCTATACTTAATTTGCTACATGTACCTTCCTCCATGTCATTCCTAGACCTCCTACCCCAGATAGTTGCCTGACCACAAGGACCAGATCCAACTCCCAGAGCAACTCCTTGCTGCTTTTCCACTGGAGGAGCTAATACCACAGGAGAAGGGTGGGATGAGAGTGTCTGACTTCAGGCAGACAAGCACTTTCAGCAGGCACCTTCTCAGGCTGCTCTGTGCTAGCATGCCAAACCTGGCATGAAAGCCTTGCTACTGAAACTTTGGCTAACATTTATATATATTGGTGGTTTGGTTTATCATGTGTTTGTTTGTTTGGTTGGTTTGTTTGTTTGTTTTGTGGCAATCAACACAAACCTTAAAGTATTGCTGAGACCAAATGGCAATCCCGCCATCACCCAAGCTCTGTTTCTAGTTACAGCATGGGTTGGCTTCCCAGCGTTTTCCTCCTGCACCAGCTCCTGCAGCTAAGAATAGCCCTGGTGATGCTGTGGAACAGGATGTGCAACCTGCTGGGCTTCCTGCATTTGTGCTTGCGTTGCTGGCCTGGGCTGAAGCCTGTCCTCGTCTTCCCCTGAACTCACTGGGTGAATTTGTTAGATTTAATTCCTTGAATTAGGTTTGCTGGGGGTAGGCCCACACTTGCTCCAGTTGCATTCTGTGCTATAGGCAACTGCATTCTGCAGTATAGGAAAGACCTCAGCCGAGGGAGGTATTTACTTGCTGCCAGTCTTCTGTGCTTCAGAGTGTGTCTGCTGAGTGTAAGTGGATGCTGCTGGCCTGCTGCAGACCTGGATTCAAGCTTCACTGCTTGGTTTGATGTTACTGTGTGATCCCTGTAGCTGAGGGTGCAGTGAGTACAGCACAGGGAGTGTGCAGGTAACTGGGTCACTGCTGCTTACCTGAGCTAGGTGCTCATAACCTAGTTCAGGAGTGAACAACACTGGCACAGATAAATGCTGCACATATTGCTATATCCTCAAGATTTTTCATTAGGCAGCACTGACTAGAGACAGTCCACTGTTTTATCCTGTGCTGCCTTGGGCTCTCCCCCAAGAGAGAGTTGCAAACAAGCACGTTTTTCCTTGAGAAAGGGATTATGTGAATTAGCAAAATTTGGGTGATGATTTTCACTTGTATTTTTGTGAGCATGTGGGGTTGATTCTGCATGCTGAGCATTAGGAGGGGTTGGGCTAAGTACCAGGTAAAATCTAGGCTCAAGTAGTTCATCCTAAATATCCATACTGGCAGAGGTCTTAGAGTTCTGTGTCATGCTAGTTTGAGGTGATTTTCTCTTCATATTCCTGTTCAAAAAGAAAGAACTGTGTTTAATTATCACAAGAATTGTTACCCAGCCTTGGTGGGTGTCTTTCCAGTTTGTTGAAAATCTCCCTGCATGCAGCAGCAGCACAGTAGAGACACTGACGAGTTAGTCGGCAAGTATTGCTAAAAATGAGGTGTTTGGTACATATGCTTGAGCTTGGAAGTGGAATGACACTTGGCACCATAGTGTCCCAGTTATCATTTTCTGAAGGAGTAGGAAAACTGCAGAACTAAATATTGAGTTGAGCTGCGTGGGCAGAGCTTCTGTGTCAGAGCTGCGCTGATGTCACAGCCGCAGTGTGACATCACGGGCTGTATGTGAAAAGCCCAGAGCATCACCCAAGCTCTAGGTGTTACTGAAAACTTCAGTAACATTTATTGAAAACTTGCATGGGTTGGGGTTTTTTTCCCCTTTTCTCATTCCCTAAATGCTGAGAAGTTTAGCCACACAGCTAAGGGGAGACTGTGTAGCTCAACTGTCTTGAAACACTGCGTGCTGCTCTGAAAAAAAAGAGCCATTGAACCCAGAGTTTGAAGGCCACTGCACTTGGTGTGCCCTTTCTAAAAGTATCTACAAAAGCAAAATATGTCAAAACAGTGTTTCTCTACTGAAAGCTGGTGAGATACTCAAGTATACAGCTTCTGCAGTAGCTTTCTGTGATGCTCTTATTTGCTGTCCTCTTCCCAGAGAGTTATCTGAGTTATTACTGCATGTGCATGCAATAATTAATGTGGCATGGAAAAACACTAGCGCAGACACTGGAGTTCTTTAGATTTATTCTTTAAGGATAGAAAATCTGATCTAAAAGATTTTTGCCAAAACTTCTTTCATCTCTGGTAGTATCAAAAACGCAGGTCACTTCTCCCGTGGTGATCACTCTGGTTAGTAAGAAGCAAATGAAATTATGGCATCGGTGGAGAAAGATGAGCAATGGAATGTGTATGGGTTTTTATTTTGGAGTGGTTAGATTTTCCCCCTCCTGCAGCTGCTTTAATGAGGGTAATGGTTTCCTTTGGTTTTCCTCTATAGCTCTGCAGCGCTTAACAGCTTGTTACTGAGGGACCAACACTTGGAGTCCATGAAAATCCAACTTAGTGAAAGACATGGAAAAACATGTTTAAACAGATCACAGCTGAAGCTGAGACCTTAATCTTTCTGAGACAGAAGGTAGCCAGCATAGCCTCAGCTGTTCCATCAGGAAAGGTTAGTGTGAAGTGCCAAGCTTAACTCACTGCTAGAGAAATGGTGTAGAAAATCAGGTAACAGCAGTTTAGTTTCACACCCGAGCATATGAGAAGTAGACTCTCTCCGCAAGAGACTGCAGCTTGGCAAAAATAATGTCTTTGCATGGGGGTTTGTTGCTGGTAGTGGCAAAAATTCTGATAGAGCAGTATTTCTCCAAATGACTTAAGGTAAAGTCAGATATGGAGGGTTCTTATGCAACATGAGAGTTCCCCTTTCGAAACAGTGGTTTGGAGAGAAAAAGTCATTGGTCTGGGCTAGGACAAAGATTAAACAAGATAAACAAGGATGGACTGCTGCCATCTTCCCCTTCCCCTTTATCTCTAAACCTTAACCTTAAACTGCAAATTTGAGGTTAATGCAGTGCAGAGTATCTGCAACTCCTGAAACCAGATATGTTTTAATAGATCTTACTTATTTCGATGATGATAAAGGTTTGGGAGTTCCTGTAGGTAACAGAAATATTTCTATGCTTTAACGTTCAAATGCAAGTATTTTTTAATATTACTAAGAATATTTTCAAATTAAATAATTAATTTGCCTGATAAAACGTTTAATGAATTATTTACTTATTCTGTGTCCTTGTTTCTAATCCAGAGAACATAGAAATAAACTTTATTTACAAAAATCTGCCCAATTTTGCTAACATATTATTTTTCTTTAATATCAGCTAAAAAGAGAGCAAGTGTCAGTTCACAAAAAGTGGGGCTAACCACACAATTTTGGTAGCAGGTCACTCGCCACTGACAAGTACTTCAGCACTTTGCAGAGCTCTGAGTAGCTGTAGAATGTACTGTGGACCACAGCAATAAATTAGGGTGGAAAAACGTTTGCTTGAACTTCAGGAAGAAAAAGTGTATCTGTTCCTAAGTTGCATCTTGGCTTGTACTATACAAAGCATTCTGTAAAACCAATCCTTCAAGATACTGATGATGTGATGGTGACTTTATTCCATAAATACCAGATTAGATCCTGTCCTATGCACTGGTTTATCCAGCCAGTTACAGTATGGAAGGGGAGGAGTGGAGAGCATGATATGCGATTCTGGACTGTATCTCATTCAGCTACTCCTTCCAGTAAATGTGATCCTTCTTTTAAATAATGTGAGAGTTTGTTGAGGATTTTACCCAAATATGACCATCCTACTTTTCAAACCGGATTCTGACAGGAACTTTGTTCTGACAGATTCTTTTTGAAGGGGGTGCCTTAACCAAATTGGCTTCAGGGTACCTTGCTGTGACAGTGCCTTCAGGGGCCATGTGCTGGCTGGCTGAGCCAGTGACACTGTGTTTTCCTGTGCTCAGTAGGAGTGCAAGACTCTGAACCAAGTTGAGCTGGATGGGGGATATTAAAGACCTGGAAATATGGAAGAATGTGCTGAAGATAGCTAGATTAATTCTCAACACTTTAAGCCTTTGTTAAGAAAAGTTGGGCTCTTGGATTTTGGTGGGGTTTTGTTTTGGTTTGGTTTGGTTTTTTTACTTTCTGCATCTGTGACTAACCCCAAACAGAGCCACTCATACACAGAGGAGGAAAACTTAATATTCATTGAAATTTCACTGAGGTGCTTTTTGGTAGGTCCAAGATGTTTATTAAGTAAATTGAATAGGATGGTGATGATTATTGCAGGATTATTACAGCATAGCACTGATGATAGAGGTAGGTATCCTCCAGGCAGGGCCGCTGGATGCTTTCTAATCTGGCAGGGAGGAAAAACACCACCACAAGAGAGTTTACAGTGCTTCACTAAATAATTAATAGATACTAAAGTCTCCAGGACTTCAGAATCACATGGACTCTGACTTTTCATGCAATGTTGTATAGTGTTTAGGTAAAAGCTTAAAACTATACCTACTCTAAAACAAATCTATACCACAACATGGAGGCAGAAAGACAGAATTAGTAGTACTGCTTCCTCCCTTAACAGGAGTCAAACTGAGCCGGAAATAGAAAGTTTATAAATGTTTTCTTTTTTGGTTTTTTCCTTTGGTGTGACTTCTTGTTGGAAGGCTGGAAACAGATTTCTGTTAACTTTCGATTATTAAAAACCAAAAAGCAGTCTTAGAAAGAAATCGGGGTCTAACAACCCAGCAGGGTAATGGGAAACTTAATATCCTGTTGTTATAACATCTGTCATTTTAGCATTAACAAGCTTATGACTTTGTTGTAGGATCACAGCTCCACTCTGCAGATTAAGGGAAAGGCTCTTAGACCTTTAAAGTAAAAGATTTCTGCCCAGCAGGGTGCTTTAACCTCTTGTATCCTGAAGCAATTTAGCTAAAGCAGCTTGAAAGTGATATAGAGACAGACTCCTGTGCAGGTCAGTTAGGAGGGATACAGAAGAAGTTGGACTCAAGGATTTTCCTAATTTTGTTCTCTTTGATGTCCAGAAAAACCAGGGAAAAAACCCCAACCAAACCCAAAAGAATGTAGTGGGGTTTTGTGATTTATTCTTAATTTGGTCCCACTTTGATTTTCTTAGAAGTTGTAGAGAGGAGATTAATTTGGTCACACTTTGATTTTCTTTATGATTATCGAGAGGAGATTTAAGACACTGTCTTATTAAATGGATAAACATCACTGCAGCAAAGCTATGGTAGATGCCCATTGCTTGTAAGGCAATATATATATGTCAACCACAAACATGGAGTGGTATTTTGGTTCATTTAAAACAGGCCTATGTAAGAACCAGAGCAACTGCATAAATACTGAACTCCATACAGTGTCTCTCACCACCTGTTTCTGAGATTTCTTTAGCCTGTTGACTCACGTTTTTCTTTTCTGGAAGCTAAAGAAAATGCCTGCCATGCTGAAAATGCTCCTGGTTTGGTTTTAATCTCAGACAAAGTTAATGCAGAACAGTTCCATGGTGATAATGTTTCTGACTTCTTTATTTTTTGCTTTTATGTGTCAGGTGGTGAAATGAGAGCCCTCCATGATCTGCATGCAGCCAGTGCTTCCCTAGTACTGGTACCCAGCTTCTCACACAGGCAGAAGAAGAGGGGCTGAAAGAGAGTAGTTGTCTTGCTGCTCATGAGGAGTCTGTAGCGTTTTAGGTGTGAGCAAGAGCTGCGGAGTTCAGAGGAAAGTAAATCCATCTTGTCCCAGGCCGCTCGGTTGCCCCCCCTCATTGTTCTCTCTCAGCGCAAGGAAGCACCACATCCAAGTCACAGCCACCTCCAGGATTGCTGTCAGTCTACAGAAGTATCAGAAAAGTATTGTGGATCTCATTGTCTCACACGACCTAAGGACAAACCACCATGTTCTCGCGCTGCTTACATGCTTCTAAAAAGCCCAGAGGCGTAAGTAGCACTCACAAGTGCTTCCAAGCCCCTGTGTACTTTAGATAAGGGATCTTGCATGGAATTTAGGATCCTTAAAGCAGGTTTGTTTTCTTTAGACAGACTGAGATTGTCTTGACAATGTTACTATTCTGTTTGGGGAAAAACTCTCCTGTCTACAGCAGAGATGCCATCTCACGTGGCGTAACTGGAAAGCCCAGACATGATCTGGAGCACTGGGACACCCAAAGCCCTTGCTCAGGTCTTTAATAAGCAGATGGTTTACTTTGTGTACTTTCAGTTTCTATTCCTTTTAGTGATGCTAAGGCAAGAAGAGAAATCCATACCCTCCCCCCAGATTTTGAAAATATCAGCACAAACATTTCAGTAGCTGGTGGTGGTTTCACTGCAGAGGTAGACTTGAGGGATGATGACTTTTTGTTTTGTAAAACGCTTTAACTTCCTGAAATAGTTATTTAAAAAAAACCTGACTCCAAACCACTTTCCATTTTGAAATACTTGTGTAAATAATTGCATGTTCAAATTCTCTCAGTGTTTTTAGTAGAACAAAACATTTGGACCCCAGTAGCTTTTGCTAAAGACTCTCAGAGCTGCTAACATCTAGAAAGCCTGTTATTTGCATGGAGCTAATTAGACCCCGTAAAAGAGTAAGAGAAATTAAACCCAACAATGCAGTTCAACTGTAGTGCTAGGATCTTGCAATTGAACTGTGCTGTTGGATTATGCATATTAGCACATGAATTACTCTTTAAGTGATAAATGTTGAACCAAGTAATTATCTGAAGCTTTTGGGAAGGAATAATCAATAAGGTTAGGCTGAGAAAAGAATGTACTTTAAAAAAATAGTAGTATGGCTTGATGAGAACACAACAAATTGTTCCCTGTGAACGAACTGACAGGTTAGTCCACATTTCTTTTTGAAATATGGGTGGCACCTTATTTTTTTCTCTTTAAAACCGGGCAAAAATTAGAATAATCAAGACCTTGAGGAACGCCTGCTACATCTCCAGAGGCGGGTGGTAAAAACCCACGGAGGCGCTAATTTACGTCCCTCTCACTCCAGCAAAGAGGGTGCTGGGAAGAGCAGAGGCCGGCTGTGTGTCGGGGAGCGTGGCTGTGCCGGGGTGTTGCTCTCCCTTTGATGCCAGCACAACCTCATTGACATTTCCATCTCTCTGCCGTGCCTGGGCTTGTGAGCGCCGCTGCCTCTGGAGGGGCTGCGCTGCTGCAATCATCGTGCTTGGCCTCAGTCTTTGTGCATGGTCACCTTGCATGGCTGCAATCCTCGCGCCCAGCTGTGCTGGGATGGCCATGCACAGGTGCCAGGGGACAGATTACAGAGGCCTGG
>VZSR01001479.1:9793601-9915134 GCA_013398615.1 Brachypodius melanocephalos
AGAGGAAGCCAGCGTGAGGGGTTTTGTGGCAAATGGAGCGGCAGCGAGGCTTGCCACAGGGCCACTGCAGCACCCCAGTGAGGAGAGCCATTGCCCTCACGCTATTAAAATGCAATTTGCTGAAAGGAAACCGCTCCGGCCACATGGACCCAACTGCAGAGTCCAAGCAGAGCTGGAATCGCCGCCACCACAAGAAAGCAGGCAGCCCCTATTAGCAGGGAAATTCATCTTTTACAAGAGCCACAATGGACCATTAGCTTTTAACCAGGTTTTAGGGGTGGGGAACAGCCTTCCTGTTGGGCAAACCCTAAGAAGGAAATAACTGGCTCCAAACATCCAGGGGCGGTGGGGAGTTCAGAGCCGAGTTTGCTCTGAACTCCGCAGCTTGAGCTCTGTGGTACAATGCCGCCAGCTCCTGCGCGTGGATGAGCCGGTGGCGGAGCTGCAGGGAGCTGCCCTTATTTATTTGTTCCTACGGCACAGGCAGAGACAAGGGCCCCTGTTTTATGTTCCCCTGCAGGAAGGTGATAAAGTGCCCGGGAGCTGCTGGAAACCATTCTCCAATAAATTCAAAGGGAAAGGCCGTTTTTTGTGCCTTGGAAGCTTGTGAGGGCTGAGGGATGCTGGAAGGCAGTGAAAACTGAGGCAGCGCATCGCAGGCTAGCATGGCAGGAAGCCACCGGAGCAATTTTTCTGGTTTGTTTTGTTGCTTGTTCTTTTTTTTCCCCTCAATGATTTTTACTCTGCCTGTGGCTAAGCAATCAATATCTCTTTGCCAACAATAAATATTCCAGGCTTTTGAATGATGATGTATTCCAGGGTGAAACAAATTAGGTGCGTTTTTGCTGCCCTCTTGTACTCAAACTACTTCTGTGGGTCCAAGTGGAAATTCAGAGAGAAATTCCTGAACCAGGCTCGCTGGTGGCAGCAGATCTGAGCAGGTCTGGCTTCAGCTGTCAGCTCTGTTGCTGATCTCTCTTCTTTCACTTAGATGAGCAGAAATTCAGGAGAGCTGTGTGAGTAGCTCTGCAGGCTGAATCCATCAGGCAGATGCATGCAGCTGAGCATGAGCCTGCCTGGAGCACTGCAGCGCCCTTGTTTCCCTCGGCAGGAGGCTGCAGAGCCGGATTGGTGTGTAAAGTACAGCCCAAGGTGAACAGCACCAGCCCAAATGCTGATGCTGGGGTACCACACCAGCAGGGACTTCAGCTCTGACCTCTTTCTGAAGTGGCTGGTCAAGGAGTGTTCCTCAAGGACCTGGTACTACAAGCAATCCTTCCCTTCTGATACCCACACAGGGAGCCAGGTGGGAACCTGTTTGGAGCCCTGAAAATTCTGTCAAGGCTGTGACAGCAATCAGCCTTATTCCCATGTGTCTGAGGGAGAGCAAATCAGCTTAATTAGGCACCAAGGAAGTGACTGATTTGCTTCTGAAGTGGAGTTGGATGATTTGTGCAAATAAATTGTTATTCTCTTTCGTTTCCCATACTGTTTTGCTGAGGTGGTGGAGGGATTGTGTAACCACTCCTGCTGTGTTTCTCCCATGGCATCAGAGCTGCTTGAACCTTTCAGCAGAGAAACGTCTGACTCCACCTACTGCTAGAAGAGCTCTTGCTCTGAAGGGTTAAGATGACTGTGGAAGATGGAGGGCAAAGACACTGGGCATTTTTGCTAGGAGACAATATTGCATAGTAAAACACAGCCAGCCAGAGCAGGTGGATACTTCATATCAGTGACCATCAGCCCCACTCCCATATCTCCCAGAACTGTCACACCCCAGGCCCTACCTCCCTGTTTATTGGGGAATGGGGATCCATGTAAAAGGATTTCTCTCTTTCCTCCTTTTTTTCTTTAGGGGAAGGGTGCTGTTGTTTTAATATTGGCAATAGTTCGTTTACTTGTGCATTAATCTTCATCAGCTTGTATGTGCATACAGGCAAAGTGTGATGGGCTTGACATTTGCCATCAAGAAAATGAAATCCTCCCAGTTTCAGGTCATCCTGCCCTGTTTTTGTACCAAATCTCTTCAAATCAACAGCCATTTCATCTCAATAAGCTAATAATAACCCTTGCAAAGCCTGTGAATCAGCAAAAGGTTCTCCACAGCTGCAACTGTCAGCACAACAGGAGCTAACACTGTGGAGGGGTGAGTGTTGAAGAAGTTTGAGCCCTGGCCCATGGTACGTCTTAGGCACCATCTCAGCAAGAGCCACACCCATCTCAGGGCTCTGCCTCTGTGCTAGCCCACCTCCACCATGCTTGTGGTTGTCATTTGTGAGAGGAGAGAGCAGCATAAGACCAGGCTGTACAGATAACTACCAAAGTCTTTACTTATCTTTTCTCTCTAAGGAGAGTCCTGGATGCCAGAAGCAGCCAGATAAATGCTTTGTGTCTTCTGCTACAACAGGAACCAGCTCTGAAAAAAATCTGCATTGGAGTCTGGTGGGAATATCTGGAGCATTGGAGCTTGGCCTGCTGCTTCTCATTGAAATCAGCAGGAATTTTGTCACTTGCTTCTCTGCTCCTGTGGCTGGCTAATGCTTTGACCTGAGTCTCCCTGTAGTCCTGAGCACTGATGTGCTTTTTTTTTTTCCCCCTTGTGTTTTGCCCAAGGGAGCCTTAGGTTCGCTGCTGACCAGCAGGCAGTGAGTGCAGCTGGGGGCCCAGGACTGAGGATGAACAGGAGAGATAAGCTATCAGTGAGCACAAAGGCCTGTCTAGCTGTGCACACCTTGTAGGAAAAAGAAGAATTTCTGAAAAGGAGGACATGCCAAGAGAGGGGCTGGGCAGTGCACAGCTTGCTTCTCACTCTCTTCCCATCAGCACCCACTGCTGAGTCCTGTCGGAGGCAGGCTACAGAAGGAAAGACCTATCAGACCCAGGATGGCAGTCCCTAGTGACAAAACTACATTTAAGTGATTTAAGAGCTTATGAACATGGGATGCTTCAGACACCATGCAAACAGAAGAAAGATCCTGCCTAGCAGCTAAGCCCTGAGACCTTTTAATGACCAGGGCTCTTGTGGCTTTCTTCTTGTGACTCCTGGGTCTGGATACCCTGGTATTCCTCTACATGGCATGAGATTTGATGCACACACTCCACAAGCCAGTCTAAGTCAAGAAACAGTGGCTTGGGCAATTTTTCAATCCTCCAGCACAATTTGGAGCATAACTCTCATGGGCTGTAGTGAAACTCCCAGGTGAGGTGGCTGGGAGGTGGCTGAGCCAGCAGAGGTGTTGCAAGGTACTGCTGAGTGCCACTGCTGCAGCAAACACTGTGAGCAGCCAGTGACTCAGGTCTCTGCTGTATTTCCTAATGAAAGTCTGAAGGATCTGGTGTCTTTATTAATCACCACTGCTCATCTCTCCACTGTTAGTATCTTTCCATGGTTTTGTGTATCTTGGCATGGTTAGAAAATGAAACAATTTTTTGAGTGCTCAGATGAGAAAAAAGCACTGGTAGCAGACACCCAGGAGGCAGCACCATGGGCTGAGTTAAAACTCCAGGGCTATTCTTTGTTACACTTGTGGTGAAAAATTCAGGACCACTGCACTGTCACCATATGGTGCTCCCTGTTTCAGGATGAGCCTAACATGGATGAAAAATAAGAGCTGGAATTGCTGAACAAATAGGTCTACAGCTGAGGAGAGTCTGTTTCCACCATGCTCTGTGGAGTTTCTGTGAGTCCAGCAGCTCACAGGAGGCGTTAATAAGCGTGCTGCAGAATTCCTGCTAATTTAGTGTACTGCACTCAGCACCTCTCTGAGAGCCTGTACAGAATGGGCTGCATCTACTGCAGCCAAGGGGAGCTGCGTCCTCTTGCTTGCTACATTGCTGCTTCGGTGGTGCCTTTTGTGTCTAAGAGATTTAGAAGACCTGAGCACCCGGAATTTAACACTATGACCCCACCATATGAGCTACTCTGTGAGCTCAGTCATGATGTCTCCCTCTTTGGCCTGGGAGCATTTAGGTCAGGTACGTTGCTCTGCCCACAGCTGGTGCACTTGCCTCAAGGTCTAAATCACTGCACTGCCTACTGCTTTTATTTGCACAAGTTTTCAAAAGTGTCAGAGTGGTCAGACCTGATGGATTGCCTGCCTGAGGTAGGTGGATAATCAGCTGAAGTGTTTGAGCATATAGATTCTTACTTGTGTTGTGATATTTTAATTGCTGAGTTCAGCCTGCAAACTGAATTGGTGAATTCTCTTTGGTATTCTCTGTTCCTGAAGTGAAACCCCTTTGTCTGTACACTTCCCTCTTTCCTATATAAAAGAAAATAAGATTTTATGTTTGAGTAAGTAGAACATAAAGCACTATCCAGAAGGTCAATTTGATGTGAGATTGCTTTATGCTGATTGACAAGGATACACTTCTGTTTGTTATTCTTAGGTTTTGATGATGTTCTCTTACTGTGAGAAATGAGCACTGCCAAGAGGAGATGAAGACACGGCTTAGCTGTGAAGGGGAAGTACAAAAGGCTGACAATCCAGGAAAAATACACTGCAAAAAATTCACACAGAGAACAGATTCTCCTGAGTTGTGTGACTGCTGAGGCACCCAAAGACTTGTGGTTTCCTTAAAAGGCACCCACACAGATTTCATTTCCCCACAGTGCACGCTCATGACCCCATGGTATTTCTGGCAAGTGCCCATCACGTGCCTGCCAGCAGCTGCATGTGTGAAATACAGCGATCAGATGTGCTGCCAGTCTGGGGAGCCTGAATTTTTCCTGAGGCAGAAGCCTGAAGATATTGAGGTAATGGTCAGAAAGCATCATCCCAAAAAACCATATTAAACAGGGCTAGATGCAGAGCTGGCATTTCTCTCCTCTCCCGAAGTCTCCAGATGCAATTGCAGGTGCTGATGGAGTAGCTGGCATGCCTGGCACATGGTGCAGAGAGGGAATGGGAAGGGGATGTGGTGCTGCTATTGAGATAGCGGCAGCAGAGCAGGTATCTCCTCTCCTGCTGCTGCTGCCAGAGAGGCGGGTAATTACCATATCAGTTTTAGAAATGAAGAAACTAACGCAGAGTGCATAGGCGGAAGGGGAGAGTTTTAGGAATATGTGGGTGTCTGAGATGCAAATGCTTTGGGAAACACCACGTTGCACCTGATTTGCATTTGTAGGCAGCTAAATACTTGTACTGATCTGACCCAGAGGGCTGTGTGTGAGGATGCAGGGAACAGGGTGAGCTCCCCACGCTTCCTCACTGGGGATCCGTCAATCCTTGTGGTACCTGGGCCAGTCACTCCCCTCCTTTGGATCTGCTCCAGAGGTAAGTGTTCCTGCGTTCCCCCAAATGGCAGCAATGATGGGATGGCATGGGATGGGATGAGGTTTCCCTCTTCACTCTGCAAGGGCAGCCCACATTGGCAGCCCTTTTGATCCTCCCAGCTTCTCCTCCATGCTAGCTTTTCTCTTTCAAGTAGAAATCTATTTCAAAGCTCAGCAGATTTATTTTGCTTCAGAACCTACTGATTTTGCCTTCTCGGATATTGCCCCTACCCAGGCTGAATGGTGCTTATCACCTGCCAGGTGCTGTTGATGCTCCTGGGCATGAGGCAGAGCCAATGTCCGCTGCTTGCCCCTCCCAGTCCCTGCAGGACTTTGGACACTCCTTTTTATGACGATGATATAAGTGTTGAGAACTATCACCTGAGTTGAACTGCAAAAGAAGGAGGGAGTTTACTTCAGTGGAAAAAGTTTATAATTATTGGTAACAGACTCAGCAACTGTGTATGCAATAATTTCCTCCTGAAGACCTTGGTACACCTGAGAAGAGAAACTTCCTGGTTTCTCTGCAAAGAAGAATGTAATGATAATTTATCATTACTGAACCATCCTCTTCCTAACCTTCATTTTTCATTTTTCAGTATAGCTCTGGCATTGTTTTCTCTATAGAAACAGCCAGAGTCCACCTCAGATTTTTTGGGGAACTTTAGGGTCAATTTTGTTAAAACATCAAGAGCACTTTTTCAGCTGCAACCAAAGACTTTTCCTTTCTATCTGACACAAATTGGTGGGTTTCCTAACTTTGTCATGGCTCTGAAGTCCACTTGCAGGCATCTGCTCAGTTGTTTTTGTTGGAGCACCATCCCACCATTTTCCCAGAGGCACCAAAACAAGCAGTAGTGCCCTTTTGAAGTCCTTTCCCACTTTTTCCATAGGAGCAAATAAACAAAGGTCTTCACTCCCAGTGCTGGGACTTAGATTCATCTTCATATGTCTGGAAATGCAAGGTTGCAAAATATTGGGTTTTTTTTTCAAGAGTCTTTCCCATAACAGTGATAAAAATATTTTAATTGACTTCCTTGCACTGTGTGACCTCAGTACAATATTTGAATGGGAGTATCCTTTCACCCGTGGCCACTTGCATAAGTCCAAAGTGCAAGTCCTTTTTCTGCAAGTAATAGTAAGATGATTTAAAACCAAACCAAGCCAAAACAAAACAGAAAGAAAACCTGAAAAAAATAATGCCATTTTCCTTTTTTGGGGAAAAAAAAGTATAAAACGAGTGAGCAGTGTGATGGAATAGCACAGCCTCTGTATGGGATAGACCTCTTCCATGGGTGTGTAGGTACTGTGCTGAGGAAGCCAGAGCAGTCAGCACTGCTGTGAACACTGGATGGCACACACTGCCATATGGGAGCCTCACACCAGCACAGGGGGAAAAATGAAAGGACCCCCTGGTGCAACGGGACGTCATCAAAGAGGCTCATTGTCAACTGAGCAGCAGGATCAGTGGAGGAGCTCTTGAGAAATGTGTGCTGCAACCTCAATATTCCATCTCTTATCAGGTTTGAATCAGTGTCTTTCATGGCACAGTTAATGTTGAGAGGCAAGGTGGTTTCAGTGATAATGTGTTTTGTTCCACTGACCTCATTTTTGTTGAATGTCTTGTCTTGGATCTTTTGCTATTGCTAATGCATTTGCTACAATGCCAAGAAGAAGCCAATTAGAAAACCAGTGTGGTCTTTTCACACCACTTTCCCCAGCTCTTTTCCTAGGATCCTCCAACATTCAAAGTCAAATTACAAATATGCGTAAATACTTACTCCCCGGGGCACTGGCTCTTTTGAAGACTACCTGTCCTGCAGGAACCAGTGTTTGTGCTACATGGGTTTAGTGTCACCATGGAAGTGTCCAGGAGAGCTGGCATTTACCTCATCATTCACGGTGTCTGGAATACAGAGGTGGCTGGGCAGGATGAACTGTGCCCTGGGAACAAAGGAGTGAGCCTTGGCTCAGCAGCCTTCACGTCTCTCAGGTCCCCTGCGACGGGTTAGAGGTCATGGTGGGGCTAGAGGTGGCACAGTTAGGAATGGAAGCCCTGGCCATGGAGACGGAGTGCTTCAAGTGCACCTCTCTTCCTGGGCATTTTTTACCCCTCTGATATTTAGCTATATTTCTCTCTTGCATTTCACATCCATCATTTCTTCTTGGTTTTTTTTTTTTTTTTTTTTTTTTTTTTTTTTTTTTTTTTTTTTTTTTTTTTTTTTTTTTTTTTTTTTTTCTTTTAGTCTTGTTTGGAGCCTCTCTGCATGGACAGAGGGGCAGAGCTATCATCTTCCCTCTTCCTTGCCTAGGGCATGGATTACATCGTACTTTTCCTTCAGTTCCTGAGTGAATTTACTGCCAAGTAATAGTGGGTGAAAACCCACACTGTGAGACCAGTTATGTATAGCTGAGCATCGAACTGTCATTAATTTACTTGCTTTCAGGGCTGTCATTCAGAAGTTCATGACAGAGCAGTGAACACATTCCTTGCGGGAGCTCGGAATCAGAAGAAGTTGCAAGCCCCGTCTCAGGAGGAAAGACAAGCACAAGCTGAGACACCCAAGCTGCAATCAGTGGCAGAACACCACTCCAGGAAGGATCACGCCTCATCAGCGGGTGTTGGCTTTCTAAGGCACCTCAAGCACCCTGCCAGGGTAATTAGTAGTGATCTGAATCAGACATCTCTATGTACAGTCTGTCTACAATGGTGACATGTTTCCTCATACATCTGCAGTCAACAGCATTTTTGAGGTGGATACACTCCCTAGCCTGCAGTAATCCCCTGCCTTGTGCTTGTTGTCACTGCACAGGAGTGTTTGTCCCAGATAGATCCTTGCATTGTCTCCGTATTGCTCTGGGATCCCAGGTTAGCTGGGAGCATCACTGAAAAGTGAAGGACAAAGCTGGAGGGAAATGTGTTTAGTTTAGCTGGGACAAGTCAGGCACTGTATCTACAAAAGAAGGAGCAGATTTTGATCCCACTGTGTTTATATTTGTTTTGAAGGAAAAAATTGGGCAGTTTATTTGTTGCAATGCACTCATTTCACTCTCAGCTCCAGAAGCTAGGTAAACACTTTCCAGTAATTTCCCGTAAGAAAAGGCTGGAAAATCAGGGAAACAGTGTTGTTCTTTCACCAAAAACATTAATAACATGCAGCATGGACCCTGCCTTTTCTCTGACTACTCAATAAAATGCTGTGGCATAGTTGTAGCAACAGTTGACCAGGTCCAGACACTGCCTCTCGCTCCGAGCAGCCAGGCTGAGGTCATCTCTCAGTTAATTTTGTTTTATTAATTTGGTTTTTAAATTATTTGCTTCCATAAAAAGGCTTGTAATACATGATGGAAAGAGAGGGGAAATTCCCCACTTTTGTTCATGCTTCCTGCAGGAAGGGACCACAAGGGGCGTGGGTGCCCCTTGTGCCTTTGCAGTGCCAGCCAAGGACAGTCCACAGGACTCCTGAGGCCCATAGGGGGATGCTTGTAAGGAAGACAGAGCCCTACCAGCCTGGCAGGAGACAGAGAGAAAGGGTGGGAGCTGTCCTTTCCTAGAAGGGAGCTGTGGAGATTCAGGCCCTGCAGAGCCAGCAGCTGGGGCAGGATGAGGGATGTGGGTGAGAGGGAGGGAGATGCAGACCAGCAGTACCTGTTTGTGCTTCTTCACTGTGACTGCTCGTGCAACTCTTCAGACCTACCTTTGTGTTTCATTTTTTAATCATCTCCCAAGACCTCAAGTAAACTTGCTTGTCTCACCCCAGCTAGGGCCAGCTCTCCCATCTATGCCCTCTGTGCCAGCCATGCTCTGCCTCCTTCCCCAGAAAGCTCCCTTCCCTCTGCCAGCCTGTGATGGCTGTCCACACCAGAAGTGCACACTGATTTCATCAGGCTGCCTTCTGCCACTTCATCCATATTGAATGAAATGCGAGCACCTGCACACATAGTTGTGTGATTTAGTTCAGCCTCCAATATTGTCACACTTCCAGGATCACTGTGGCTTTCATGGTGCTCCCAAGAGGTGCATGAATGTGTGCAAGGTGTCCTGCAGAACCTCCCAAGCTTTGGACTGCTGAATGGTTTGCTAGAAAGTGGAATATGACAATCCCGCCCTTGGCTGGGATGGGATCACATTCTCTGTTGCTTGTTCCCAGCACAGATTGTGTTTGCCTGCAGTGCTGGTGGCCCAGATTTATTCATATACCTCCTGTCTTGTGTTTCATTTGCTTTGGCAACTCCCTAACTCTTGGTCATGGTGGGACACCACTGTGTGCCCGGCCACCTGCATGACTGCCAGGACAGTGATAATCAAACTTGTCTCTTGAGGGTGCCTTAGAATTACAGCCAAAGAAAAAATATTGTCTGCTCTGTTGGTCTCCAGGCCCAACACTTGTATGTGACCTGCTAGGTACTCCCACATGACTCATGACCACAAAAATAATAAAAAACTAATGGGTAAGCTGGCCTACAAGGTGTTACTTGTTTGCTGTTATTGTCCAGGACTGCTGACTACTGCTGAAGGATTTCTACTGTGTAATTATAGCCCAGCCTTAGCATCTCTGCCAGTGTGGATGGTGCTGCTGAGCAGTGTATGTGCTTATTGCTTCTATGAACATGACTCCAGAAGATAATTACATGCAGGAAGAAGACAGGATAGAAACCTGATTGGGAGGATAAGGAGAACCTGCTTTGTGCCATCATAGGATTACATGCAGAAGTGTAGTATTGTCTGAAGGGAGAACAGTCAAGATACCATCAGCTACTCCTGTTACTACACCCCAGAATTCATCAGGGGCTGAAGACAAAGAGTCAGTTAATTATTCATGATATATGCATAAGAGGGGAAGGCAGAAATGCACAGAGGGCTATTTCATAATTTTTCAGCCTGTTAGTTCATATTAACCAGCTCTTCTTCTTTTAAATCTAATTTTGAAATTGGCCAACACACTCTTCCCCTCTGGCATTGGTCAGGCCAGTGGTAAACTCAGATTTCTGCTCTCCTTGCTTAATTGGTACCTGTGAACCCAGGGTTTATTTTGCCTGCTTGCTCCAGCTTGTCTCAGGCCTTAATTGCAAGGTCTCTGGGGGACGGCTATTGCTGTGTAACGGGACAGTGTTCTTCAAATGGCTCAGCTTTTCCCCTTGGAAGAAGCTGATTCATCGACACGGAAACATTCTGCACAATGCTCTTCACTTTGCTTAAATTTCCAGTTAAAAGAATGACTCATTTTGATATGGCCAAAAGTGTTTTCTCTTGTCTCGTGTTGCAGTGTGGTGCACCAGACCTGCCTGGCAAGCTGGGGGCTGTGCTTCCCCAAAGGAAGTGCAGGACTGTGCCTGAGCATGGGCGGTGGCACAGTCCTGTGTTGTTGCGTGAAACCCCGCTACCTTCAGCAAGGCTGGGGGCTGATGGAACAGTGCTGGGCTTCAGGCCAGTCTCCTGCTCTTCTCAGAGGTCCACCTCAACCATGGCCTTCTCCTGAGAGATGTCATGTAGCCCTCAGGTGCCCTTCCCATCATGTGAGCAGTGTCCATAGGCCAATGTAACATGTGCCTGCGTGTTTTCCTCTGCTCAGGAACAGCTCTCGCTTTGCCTTGGAGCATTTTGCAGTAAAGACTGAAGTAACTCCAAGCTAGTGAAGGAGTGTCTGACTGTAAATTCCTTTCTCTGTCAATTACTTGTTCTGCTCCTGACTGTACCCCCTTTTTTAGACCCATTTCCCAAGAGCACTTTCATTGCTGCATAACAGCAAGTTTTAATGAGCACGTTGTTGTTGGGATTCACAGAGCAGGCTTTGTGCTGCTTCTGAAGAAAGTACATTTGGTAGAGATTATTTTTCTGGAATGGCTTAATAGAGAGGAAACTGAATGTGTCCCCATAGTGGTTTTCTTTCAGCATGAAACTGCCAGAAGGGTGGGAGCCAAAGCCAGCCTGGCCCCTGCACCTGTGAGTGCTGCAGGAGGAGCTGGTGGCTGAGCTGGTCAGAGAGGCTGACCTCTTCACCAGGAGGGACAGTGGCTGGCAAATGATCTCCCCTATCCTGGTTCCAAAGAGATCAGCTTTGCTCTTCTCCCTGAGCACCCAGGAAGGCTGTTGGTATGTCACCATTGGTTTCTTTCTTGTGCAGTGTGCTTTTTTTGAGCAGTTCCTGCTACAGCCTCATGGATGGGCAAGGTGAGCAGTGTGCTATGGAACTGAACACAGTGACAGACTGAGAGCATGGGGTGGCAAACCACATTATAAACTCAGCAGTAGTCATCAAAGTCGGCTAGTTTTCAGAAAGGAACCAGCTCATTCTCATCTGTACGTAGCTACTGAGATGTCAGCCAGGGGAGAAAAAGTGAATTTTGAGTATGACAGACACCACAGCATGGAACTGGGCCAGGGATTCTTCCCTCCCAGGTCAGCCTGAGCAGAAATTATTGTGAACTGAATGTTGCTCCAGGTGTGATGGCTTTTTGTTCTTGTTTCTATTGTGCATGTTGGACACATCAATTAGGAGTCCAAGCATAAAGAACCAGAGGTGAAGGAGTAAGAGACACAAGATCCTCCTCATCCTTGGTGGCATCCTGTTTGTCTGAGGCCTGAAAAAAATGGCTAAAACCTCCTGCACACCTGATGAGTGGTTAATTGACAAAATTGGAACAAGAGTCTTTATGTTTAAGGACCCCGAAACATGTCAGAAACATGTCACCTCCTATTTCAGGAAGTCATGAGTTGAGCAGCTGAACTTATATGAACTTTCCCACAGCAGGGGATTTTGGCAGGAAAGTGTACTATTTAAAATTCGGTGAGTTACCAGTAGTTTGCTTCAAAAGGATCTATCCTACCCTTAATTAATATCCTTAGATCTAAGACTTTTATTGTGTTTAGGTGAACGAATGTTGTGAAATGCCTTTGTAAATCAAATCTAAATCAAGTCGGTATTCCCCAGCTGGAGCCTGGAAACCTGCCCAGAGTGCAGGGCAGAGGAGAGCAGTGTGATAGGCAAGGCTTGATGACAACCTGCCAAAGGAGAGCTGAAAAAGGTGGAGCAGTGAACTGTCCCTAGCAGACAGTGATATTTCCATGCTTTTTTTCTCTAAAATGCTTGAACTCCAGGACACACTGGGTGTGTGAGTTTACTCCAGCGAGCCTGAGGCAGTTTCATTTATGCAACTGTTTGCTCAGCAGATGAGAGGCCCAGTTCTCTCTGATCTCAGTGGTATTCAGAGATCAGACTCTTCTCTAGCATTCTCCAGACCCAGATGGGCATCTGCCCGATGCCAGGTGTGGATGTGTTTTCCATTTTTCCAAGCCATGTTTTTGAGAGGGCTTGAAAATTAATATCTGAGGCCCCGAAGACACTGAAGAAACTGCTAGCATCCAAGGGACAGGATGAGCAGAAAGAAGAGGCATATTCCTGAGTTTTCATTCTGGACATGTGGGAATGAGTCACCTCCAGGACTGGGGTAACACACGCCTGGGGTCCTGGGCAATACATGCCGAGGGGTCTTTGACACAGAGACACACAGCCCTGTCAGCCTCAGCACAGCAGCATCTGGAAGGAAGACTGTTCTTCAGGGTCCCAGTGCATTCCCAAGCCTTCCCCAAGTGATCTGCCACGTCACAGATCTGGCAGCGACAATTCTGGTTGTCTCCCCTAAGCCAAAGACTTGCCCTTTAACCAGGTCACTTTGGAGAAAACCAGGGACATGACCTCTGCAGAAATTTGTGGTGTGGCTGCCCAGCAGCATCATGTGCCAGCAACGTCTGCAAGCACCGGTGTGCTCCTCAGAGACATTGGCAGCCCTGGTGTGTGGCTGCCACGGGCAGGCTGGCCACACAGAGGGAGCTGCAGCTGCAAATTGGCATCTCAGAATGTGCTGATGTCTCTTCCATACTGATCTGCACAGCTGGAGCGACCAGCTTGACTTGACATATGCTAATCCGAGAGGCAGCGAGGAGCCTTCCTGTCCTGCCATGTGTTGTGGGAGTCTGTGGTGCTGGCAGTACAGCGTCATCTGGCACCAGCACTTACCACGTGCTTATTAATGCAAAAATTAGGAGAAATGTACCTGGCACGTCCATTGTGCTGGGCATCATGGGCCTGGCAGCCTTCAGGAAGTGTTGTGGTTCACAAAGTGGAATGAGAGGACAGCATCAGCTCACCTCTCACAACCAAGCAGGTGTGTCCCCAGGCTGAGCATTGTGCCCACACACTGTGTTGAGTGCAGGGGTCTCAGGTCTTTTAGGGAAGGCAGGGAGCCGGAGCCCTGCAGGACACGAGCCTGGAGGATTACCACAGCCCTCAGTATTGAATCCAAAGATCCCGACGTGACCCAGAGCAGAATGTAGGGCAGCCTTGCATCAGGCCCAAAGTACACCTGCCTTTTAAAAACAATCAGCAAGTTTGATTACAGCACAGCGTGGCAGCCTGAGCGGGGAGACAAACAACGTGACTGGTACTTATTATCGGGACTGTAATTATGCCTGGAAGTCCCATGCTGCCTGCACCCTAGTGCAGGAAGGGTTGTACCAGGCATGATAAAAGATCATCCCTGGCCTGAAGAAATCAGAATCTCATTTAAAACATCCCGGGAGGGCAAGCCAAATGGGGATGGTGTAAGGGACTAAGGTTGGGAAAAAGCGGGGTGAGTTTGATTACAGATAAGGCTGCTCCTTCCTGGAGGGTGTCGCGCTCCCGGGCGGGTTTGCTGGCACTTCTGCCGAGCCGCCAGTGGGAATGGGTGTGCGGGGCGTGGAGGCAAGACACGACAGCGTTATAGGCTCTGAGTCGAGGAGGAGGGAGGTGGGCTGCAGCTATATATATGCATTTATATATATGTATGTGCGTGTGTGTGTGTGTGTATCCAGAAGGAGACGGAGGAGAGGGCTCATCCCCCGATGGAGGATGGGGGCACGCAGAGCCCTGTGCCAGCAGCCGAGAGAGACCACGGCCCCCGGCGGAGCAGACGCTGTCCCCGCCGTGTCCCCGCCGTGTCCCCGCCGTGTCCCCGCCGTGTCCCCGCCGTGCCGGTGCCGAGGCCGGTGCCGGTGCCGGCCGCGCGGTGTCACTGCCGGCCCGGCGGCCGCGCAGCGCGGGGCTGCGGGCTGGAGCCCTGGGAGCCCCCTGACCCCTTCCCTCTCGGGGTGAATCCCCTGATCCCCTTCCCTCCCCCGCCCCGCACCCCCGCAAATACCGCGGATGATGCGAGAGAGCTCCCGGGAAGGGGCATCCCGGAGGGCTGAGCGTGGCCGGGGCCGGGAGCGGAGCCGGGAGCAGTCCCTGTTCCGGCCGGGCGCTGGCAGCAGGCGGCAGAGAGGCCCTGCACCAGGAGAGAGCAGCCAGGAGTGCCTAACCCGAGGCCGGGGCAAAGCCGGGCTGTGTGCCAGTGGCTGCGCTTTGATTTATTAGCAGCGTTATTGATTTTCACCTCTGTCTGGGCGCCGGCTTTGGAGCAGCTCCCAGCTGGCTGCTCTCCTTATGCTGCCGCCTCGCCAGCCCTTTTGCTGCACCTTGCCAGAGCGGGAGGCACTGGAAAGCTCAGGCCTCGCTCTGCTCCTGGGGAAGACACATCTGGCGTTCCTCAGGTTGCCTGCTGATAATTATTGACACCGGACATCACAACTTTCTGGTTACAGATGGGACTTCTGCACTACTAGGAAGGTCTCCAGGACACTTAGTGCTATTTTTGGCATATGCTGGATCCTCTTCTTTGGGTAGGGAGAGGCTGATTTCTGCAACCCTCAGGTTGAACACCTTTTCCCCTCCATTTTACTTGGAAGAAGAGTCTGTAGGCTGTAGATTTGGCAAGCTCTGTTCAGGAATCTAGCCATAGGGAGAAGGGAGGTCTCTCAATCCCCCAGCAATCTCTGTGAGCGTGGTATTAACCCACTCACTGAAGAGAGCCGATTTCTCCTTCTTGCCAGTAGCCTGTAGAGCAGGGTTGCTGCAGATGAGTCTTTCTTCCTAACAAACAGACGTATCTGAGCCACTAACCTTGCTCTCACAGTGCACAAAGGGCAGCATTTAACCATGTTACATTTTCAAGCAATCTTAACTTAATTATCCTTTTGAGCAGATTTTAATAGCTTTCTCTGCTTCCTCTGGCTTCGAATTTGCTTTGATAATTAAAGAACCTAAAATTTCATATGTTTCTTTATGATGCCTGAAATTTACTACAGAAACCCATTTTCTCCTCCAGTTTGAACCAGTTACCAGATCTAATATGAGATGACAGGCAAGAATTTTGCACAGCAGGTTATACACCAAACAGTGTCTCTGCAGGCACCCACCCTCTGAGACAACTCAGGGTAGTTTTGGAAGGAAAAGCCCCTTATTCCCTAGGCATACTTAATCTCCAGCACCCCTGTGCTGTTTGTGTGTCTGTGCACAATTGTTCTGGCACATGTTCAAAGCACTTTACAAGCACTAACACCCAGTGGGGCTGGGGGTGGTGGGCAGTCACCTTGCTCCTGGTGTTTGTGTTGGGTGGTGGTGTGGCCAACAACAGTCCCTGGGGCAGGCAAGGCAGCAAAACACATGAGGAACCAACCTCTTCCCTTCCTTAAGCTTCCTACACTCTTCACTGTTTTTTTTGCCTTTAGGGGTATTCCTCAGTTAACAGGGTCCCCCCCTCAAGATACAGGTGTCTCAGTGTGAGTGATATGAGCTGCAGGGGTACAGTCTGCTATCATTGCTTCTGTGCAAGATCTCATAGTTTTTAGTTCTCCCTGAGTGCCTTCACAGAAATACAGTCTTGCTTTTGGATTTTTAAAAAAAGTCAGTTCTGGCACTCATCTTTCTAGAAAGAAGCCTCACAACAGAACTGGAGCACGCCCAAGAGGTTCAAAATCAGAAGAGAAATTAAAATATCCTGAACTTGATTTTATGTTAAAGCTGGCAATTTGGAAAGCACGTTTTAGGCGCAAGGATAGAGAATTAGTGGATTTTGATACATTTTTTGATTTTGATGTTCGAAATAACTGTCTCAGAGCAGGTGGAAATATTTGTTTCCACCACGTGTCTAATGCAGAACTGGTCTGTGCATAATGGTGGGAGCTGAGAGTTGTTAGGATCGTTCTAATCTGATCCAGTTTTAGAGACTTCTGGGCCCAGAGGTGCAAGCTGGCACTGTCCTGGTTGTGCATTATGCCACCAAACCATCTCAAGCAAAGTTCCCTTCCCAAAGGTGGGTATTAACAAACCCCACTTCTTTTGGTGCTTTCCAATGCCTCATTTCACTCCCTCCTCTTCACCAGCTGTCAGTTTGCTACATTGCTGCTGAATGTGGCAGGTGGTTGTGATTTCCTTTCGTGACCATCGCAGCAACTCACACCAGATCCTACTGACCACTCTTGTGGGTGGAACAAAATTAGGTGGTGCTGGGAAGAGTCCTGTGGAGTGACAATGGTTTTGGGGGTTGAAGATCTTCCTCACAAAGCCCAGCCTGAGGCCAGTGCCAGAGCCCCAGCACACAGGAGATTTCGTGTGGTCTCTGTCACCAGCCAGCTTGGGCTGGAGAAGGGCTGCCCCAAGCATGGGACTATCTGATCTCATGGAGAAGGGAGGGAAGGGAGACACTTTCTGGAGATGAGCACCTGGCAGGGATCCTCCTGCCTGGAGGGAGGCTGTGAGAAATTAGTGAACAGTAGGTGAACAGTAGGTTTCTGTAGTATGAAGGAATAATGCCGCATCTGGACAAAACATAAGCCATGCAGTCATTTTAGCTGCCTTAGTGCCTATAGTCCAGCCTGCTTGTGGTATTTAGGAAATGAATCAATTTCTGCACTCCCACAGACAAATGAAATGATGCTGTGTACAACAAATATTGTATAACAAGTTTATTAAAGGCTAGAGAAGGCTTGGGCTGCTATGAACAAAGATGTGGGCAGAGATGTGGATTGATTTGAATGCATCTACGTGATATTTTTGTGTATAGGGGTATTTAAAACCACCTTTACAATTGGTAAAATGGCCTTAAGTTGTAAAAGGAAGTCAGACTGGATACAAGGAAGCAATGTTTCCCTGTGAGGACAGTTGAACCCTGGAGCAGGTTGCCTAGAGAACCTATTTGCTGCATCCTCAGAAGTTTGAAAGACTCAGATGAATAAAGCACTGAGCAGCCTGGTCTGGCCTCATTGCTGACCCTAGTGTGAGCAGGAAGGTGGGCTGGGATCCCCTGAGGTGCCTTCCAGGCCTGAATTATTGCTGATCCTCTCTCCACTCCTGGGAGGGCTGGGTTCTGCCATGCAGCCATGGCTCAAGTGGTCTGTGCGTGCACACCCACGCAGACACGGCTCAGCCCTTCCCTCCCTCCCTGAGCAGCTGGTGTGTCGCTGGTGGGTGATGTCATCCCATTTGCTTACTTAAGAGAGGCATCATTAGTGAGTAAGTAATTTATGTAATGCTGCTGCTAGCGCAAATGAAGGTAGAGCCGGGTCAAGCCGGCCCAGGGCAATGAGGGCACACTCTGCACGGTGGGCTGTGGAGAAAATTGCTGCAGGAGGTTAGAGGGCCGGATTACTGGAGATCAGAGGATCCAGGAGGGCTGGGTTTTTCCTATTCACCACACCCTTGGAGGCAAAGCAGCAGTGGGAGAGGGTTTTTAGTCTGTTGCCATAAGGGAGCTCAGCAAATGCCTCTTCCCTGTCAGTGCCCTTTACCCAAAATGATCTGCTTTTGGTGATCAAATGTAGGCTCAGCTTATTGAAAAAAACAACTTAAAAAAATCTACCACTGTTGTAAGATCACTTTTTCTCCTTGTCTGTGTGGATTTCTGTGTCAGTTTTGCCTTGTGAGACTGGACCAAACCCCAGAGCTACCAAGGCACCACAGCAGCTGAGGACTATACCTTGGGTGGGATATGTGGACCCCACAGCATCAGGAGAAGCTACTCTGCAGACTTGTGAGAAAACTTTGAAGGCAAAACTCAGGAAAAGAGGGAAGGAACTTCTTGGAGATTGTTTGAAAAATAGAGACATCCTGGTGGCTTCTTCTCCCTGGCTTGAGTGCTATTACTGCTTATGCTCCAGTGGCATAGAAATAGTAGTAGTGCTCTTTTGGGGCAGAAATGGTGCACAAAAGAGTGTTTGCCACTGAGGAGGTATCTCAGACCAAACAGAATAGAAGATAAAGGAAAGACAGCAGCTAGAGAGGGCTGGCCAGGACACATGTTACCCTGTCTCCTGACTGTTCCATAAAACTTACCTCTGGAGATGTGAGTCAGACTCTGGATTCTCATGAGCTCTGAGGGAATTTAGATTGTAGACAGCTTATACCTATCACAGCTCAGGTCAGAGTCTAACCCTTCCCACCTCATGTAATTAAGCAGATGATGTTCCTGCCCAGCTTAGCCTACACAACACTGGTTTGCTCATGTTGTTAGTAAAGGTTTTGTTTGGATTGGCAGACAGGACTGGGTGATCAGCAAGGAAAAGAAGTGCAAACACAAAGCCCTTTGGTAGTCAGGGTAATAATCATTGCTCTTAGTCTCACTAATAAGAATTTTGCTGTTGTCGAAGAATAAATGTTGTTGAACAACACCCTAAAAATTATTCTCTGTAAGGAGGGAGATCAAACCTTTGGAGGAGAGGAAAACAAAGCAGAACTGGTGAATCCCCTAAACATTATTAATTATTGGAACCCTGAAATGTTATTAGGAAAGCTGTCACAATATCTCAGGGGGCTGAAGGAAGGCAGAGAGACAGCTTCCAGCAGGGTTCAGGGCACTGTGGTCTGTTCTCCTGCTGACCTAAGACCCCTTGGGAATGTGGCAGCCATGAGCACTCAGTGTGTGCTGGCTGCAGGCGTGGAAAGCCCCCAGTGCCAGCTGCGAGTCAGAGCAGCACTGCTGGGCATGCAGCTGGGGTCAGGGTGGAGCATGAGGTGATGTGACATGCTGGTCCCTTCTGCCAAAGCAGGAGCACAGCGGGAGCCAAGCTGCGAGCCCTGCAAAGAGAAATGACAGCAGGGGAGATGTGCCGCGAGTGCGTGCATTTCTGCAGAGAGACCCTAATGGGATCAAACGAAGCGATAAATGGGAGAGGAACACCCTAGAACCACTTGAGCTCTCAGGCTTTCCCAGGAAAAGAGCAACTGAAAGGGCTGTGGAGGCTTGTTGTCTGCATCCACCCCCACCCTATCCCTGCCAAGAGGCAGCTGGAGAGGAAAGAGGGAATTTTCATCCTGCCAGCATCTGCCAAACACTGCATCTTTGCTATAATTTGGGTTAAGGACAAAGGATCACCAGCTAACCTGGAAAATTCCTGTTCCCAGTGTAAATCACACTGTACAAAGCTGGGTATTAACCTAAGCCTACACCTCAGCCTAATGTAGGCACACCTCTATCAGAAGTTTTGTTTGTGCATTTAATCACATGTTCATTTACCACTGGGAACTGATGCTGGCACCTGATCCTTCTGGGCATGATTCCAAAGAAGCTGGGAGCACACCTCTGTCCCTTGAGCTGGAGCCCACTGAGATTGAGATGAAGTAGCTCAGCCACCCTCTGTGGAGAGGATGGGCTTGGGATCTTGGCTGAACTCCACTTATTGCACTCATCCTTGCTGATGGACACAGCCTGCACCCCCTTCCTAGGGCAGCCTGCCTGATTTGGGAATCCATCCCTGGGCACTGTCCTCGAGGCTGTCTGCCCAGGGAGAGCTGCTCTTTCCTTGGCTTGTCTTTGGTACATTTTTGGGCATCTCCAAGGACTGCACTCCAGTGTGTTCAGCCAGTCTGAGGGTGACGGAAATCATATGGAATTTAAAGTAAAACTATTTGTTACTACACAAACCTAAGTGCACAGTTACTGCTCTATGTATAGTTTTGAAGCAAAACTATTCTTATAATCACATTCATTAGCAATTAACAGTTTATAGATGGAACTCTATCTAAAGATATGCATGTTGCTGCTTGATTATAATGAAAATTTGCAAAAAGAAAAAAAAAAGTAGTTTTCTTTGTTCTGCCTCTCTTACGTGAAGTAAAAACTTGGTTAAATCAGTTAACCACCATCCTACACTTCAGAATAATGCTGCTAAAAATGAAACATAGAATTAGCCTGTCAATTTTCTGTCGCTCACTTGCGATTCAAGCTGTCCTTCTGCAAAGCTTTTAGTTTCCATTAAAATACCTTGCTGCAAATGCCTGGAGCTTTAGCAGCAGCAGCAGCGGCAGCAGCAGCAGTGCTCATCTCCTGCAAGCACACCCTGCCTGGCCATGGCTGTCCTGCTCACCTCTCACTCAGGGGCAAGTTTTGCTAATCCTCCCTGAAAGGACCCTCTTATAGCAGATCCTGTCAGGAGCACAGCCATGCTCTCCTGTCTGCATGCCCAAACTGTGCCCCCTGGGATGTCCAGCCCTTCCTGGCTATGCCAGGGGGGCTCATGGTCACTCCATGGCCCTAGCATGGATTAGCAGGGCTGGCTGCCAGCCCAGCACAGCCCCCAACATTGTGCACTGAGATGGCTGTGGGGCTGCCCATTTTCTGCTGGTGTTGGGAAGCAGGGAGCTGCCAGGTAGGTTTTGCTGGGAGCTTTGTGAGACCACTGGGAACCTGCTGTGAACCTCAGGAGTGGGCCAGGGAGGAGAACAGATGTGACCGAGAGCAATCTCCTCTCCTTCACAGTAAGTGTGTGGTGCTGGAATTCAGCTGGGCTTGGCTCAAATGGCACAAAGAGCAGCTCTGGCAAGAGCCCAGGCATGTGCATGAGAGGGCCAGAATGAGAAAGACATGGGCCACTGTTCTCAGCACATGCTGTAAGGAGCCAGCTTACTCTGGGAAAAGCGAGAGGTGCAGGTCAGATCTAACATAGGATCACCCCTTCCATGCCAGTGAGAGTCCCTCCAGAAACACAATACTGGGATTTCTGTCTCAGGCAAAGAGACCTTGTTAGTTTTCACAGGACATCATAGGTTTTCAGTATGCCTTATCTAACAGATGGGAGGCAGTGCTATTTAGGTTGTAATGCACATTCAGGTTTGTTTAGGCTATTTTTGTGCTGGAGGAAAATTTTTCTCTGCTGGATCATGAAGAGACCTGCTCTGCTCCCATCTGTTTGAACAGGGAGTGTCTTTGATCAATCGGCCAGGCAAGCTGACTAAAACTCCCTCTGAGATTCTGTTCGTTCAGTCCTGAGAACTTCTAAGTTTTATCTTTGAGCTGTTGAGATCAAACAGAGAATTTTTTAGAAGCCTGAGGAGAGTCTAGAGGTGAATTTGTTTCTCCTTTTAGCTGGAAGACCCTGTGTGTGTGTGAGCTGGCACACAGCCATGCTCAAAGCCACCTGAAGCACTTTGCCCCATAGAAACTCTTAGGCTTTTCAGTTTTATGTCTTCAATCCCCAAACTGTCACTCTGGTTTTTCAGGCAGTGACTCTGCTTAATGCTAATTTTAGGATTTCACCTAAAGTTTCTAACAAAGCTTGGCCTTGCTTTTCCTCCCGAGGTTGAAATGTATATATCACATCACTAGTGCCAAGAAACTTGTGCCAGCTGAAACCAGCTTAAGCCATGATGCAGCCTCCATGCAGGCATCATATGCAAATTTCCATGCTTGATTGGAGCAGGCATAATCCAGTACTAACAGCAGTGACTATTCCTAAGGACAGACCCAAGGCAAAGCTATCAGTGTTTGCCACCACATCACACCATCATCTGCCAGAGCAGTGCTTGAGGACATGACAATACAACCGGGTATGGACATGTTCAGGCACAGGTGGGCCCTGGTGATGAAATCTGAGTTGTTTCTAGCAGTTAAATAGCTAGTAACAGGCTCGAAGGTAACTGTGAACCAGGGGTTTTGCCGGGGGGGGGAAGCAGGCTACGAGAAAAAAGGGACATCTTGGTCATTAAAGATGCCACATTCAGATTGAGCAGTAATAATTTTCAAATAGCTAAAAGCCTTCCCATGGTGGAGGGGGCACACGACCTTGCTGTAAAACTGCCTTGCTTCTAGCTATCCAGTCTGTTCTTGTTCCTTTAAAAGCTGTTGTGTGCTTTGGTGCTGCTGACAGTGAGTGCTGGTCGGGGCACTCAAACCCTTTTTCCAGCTCTATGCAGGGCCTCACTTTTGACCTGTAATATTTGGTGGGCCTTTTTTTTTTTTTTTTTTTTTTCCCCAAGCAGAAACTGTCAATCATGTTAAGAAATGTGGAGGGCATATGCTGCTGGTAGGCAGAGGTCATCAAGATTTAGGACTGGTTTGGTTGTTGTCACCTCTAACCTGAGCTGCATCAGGAAAGTTTGCTCACTCCTGAGCCTGCCTGGTGGCTGCACAGGGAGAAATCTCAGCGCTCCTGGCAGTTCACCTCTGCTTGCAGAGATCAGCCCACACTTGGTCCCAAAGAACCTTGCAGTACAAAGAGCTTGACTCTTTGCCTTGATAGCCTGTTTTCCTCTCAAAGCCTGCAGTGACTGCAGTTGAAAGGCATGGGTTTCAAAAATAACACCCCTCCCTGAAAAGAGAGTTTTTAACTTTCTCGGAGAGCCTTAAAACTTCTGCTAGGGTCTCAGGGAGGAAAAGCAGGGGTGTTAGGAATGAATGAATGAGTGAAATGAAACATGCCTTTTCCACCACTGCAGCTCATCTGTGTTGTGCCTGGGACTTGCCCATCACAAGCCTTTGGGGTGAGCAGCGATTCATTCACCCATTCTGCTGTTTGCACCTCCACATCTGCCCACGTGCTTAGCGTGACGCTCCATTGAGAGTAACAGGTTGTTTATTCAGTGAATACAACGTGACCAATGCCTCAAAAGGCTCTGGCTGGTCCTGCTCTTGGTGAATGGCATCAGTGGTTTCCTTGCAGCCAGCATGCAGAATGAAAGGAGGGCTTGATTTTCCACAACCATTTTTCTGAAGTGACCCCCACACTCACTTGAGGCAATGCCTGAGCAGATGCCTAATCTGAAACCTGCTGGTAAAACTACAGGAGCACCAGTATTTTCAGCTTTAAAGAAATTGAATCATCTTATAATAAGTTGAGCACCTTTTACTTCAGAGTCAGTAGGTTCCTCTTTTTAAGTTTTCTCATTGCACAGTTATTAAGAACAGACTTCTGTGACTTTTACATTCTGTCCTCTTCAAGCTGGCTGCTAAGTATGTGTTTAAAAACCGAGGTGTGTGTCTGTAGGTTTATGTGTGGCAGGGCAAGTGGAGTGAGAGCTAGTAATAGAGATCAGCAGAAGATCTTGATTTCCCACAGTTTCCATCACTTTCAGAAACCTCTAAAACAAGGTGCTCCACAGCCATGCAGTGCAATCTGCAGCTCTGAGACTGCACTCTATTTTTGTCATTTCAATTTCTTTCCTCTTTTGCTGACCTGAAGGACTAATCCCTTTTCTGTGCCTTGCTGTCAGTCAGTCCCTGCAGCACAGCTCCTGAGTCCTGTTGTGCCTGAAATACAGTTTAACCAATGACATGAGGTCTTACTCTTCAGCCCAAAACCTGAGAGGACAGCTCAGTGTCTGTAATCAGCTCCCAAAACAATTGTGCATTGAGTATTTGTGCATCTTCCACCTTCCCTGGCCACGTCCATCATTACATGATCCCCAACCATGCTAAGAGTGCAGACACACACATGTTCACCCTGTTACAGAAGAATCACTCATTACAGATTCCAGGAGCCAGCATGTCGCTGGCACGAGGTGAGCAACCCGCCGGGCACCAGCTGCGCGCAGGCTGTCAGCCCTCGCGTCACGCGTCACTTGCTGCGCACTGGTTGACCTCTGCCAAAACGTTCCCCCAGCAGCCACGACACATTTGGCTGTGTAAAGGGTGCCAGGGCCCTCAGCCAAGCAGAGCACTGTAGCATTGCCCGTGGTAAGTGCAGGCTCAGAGAAGTGGCCAGGTCCTGGGCTGCCAGAAATCGTTAGGGCTGTGCTAACCTCAGAGGCGCTACCTGCGTTTAGGGGCATAATCACCACTGAGGAATCGGGGCCATTGGCGGGGCAGATGGTCATAATCCACTTCTTATTGGATAGCTGTGCACATCCCAGGTAAGACTTACTGGACTGTTACGGGCAATCAGCAGAGACCTCAAGGACTAAGTGTCAGAGGAAATTGAATGATCACTGCCTCTGCAGCTGGTCCCTCCCACCAGGCTGGAGCAGATGGCAGGCGAGGAGTTCTCCGTATGGTACCTGTTCGGTCACTGGAAAGAAGGCCATTTCTCAGGACACTTACAGCTTCCATAAAGAAGAAATAAACCACCCAGTGAGCTGAGTAATAGCTCTAAGAGCTATGAAATACCTTAAAGAATAAATGTGCAGGTAAATCCTGTCACAAAGCCTTCTGAATCAGGATTCTGAAACCCATGTGAGAGTTGACTGATGTGTTTCTGCTGAAAACCGCATTCCTCGACGGTGTGATGATTTTGTTACAGTTGGTATCATAACCCAAAACTACATTTATCTGTCTTTGTCAAGGACCAGTATGTTATGGAGGGAGAAAAAAAAAAGATCTGCTGTGTAAGCTCAGTGAACATTTACTGCAACTCAGTCTTTCTTCTTTCCCTTGTACTATTGCCTCAGACATTTTTGAGCTGGCCCTGCTACTTTTTATAGCGTCATAGTGCCCATGGGTGTCTATCTCCACCTTCCAGCATTCTTTTGCAAGCAGACAATGAACATCAGTTCAGTGCCAAAGATCAGGCCCCTGGAGCCAGTGTGATTTTTTGGCCACTCTCTGTGTCCTTTTTCAAATCCTCAGCAAAGCCTTTCAGTAGAGATAATGAATTATTCTGCAGAAGCCAGTTCAGTTTCTGGAACGCTGGACTCAGACATCACAGAACTAATCCTCTTGTAGCCCTATCACTGAAAACACATTAAAGTTTCTTCCCTTCGGATTCCTTGCATTTCAGCTGCTGGTCCAGGACCAGGTTCATTCTGGCTGAGCTGTGTTTCACAAATCATGACAAGCCACTTTTTGTGGAGATCACGATCATTCTAATCTTCTATCATGCCCCAAAGCATCAGTAATGTGCTAGATAAATATCTGCAGCAGAAAAGAGACCTCCACTCTCTGTGGCTGCCCTGGGTTAAAATTTGTCCTTCTATTTTGAGCTCTTCTCCAGTCTAAAGTTTGAGTGTGTGACAGGCACAGATGATTTGCTCAGAGCAGGGCTGACGTGCGAGTCAAGAGAGAATGAAGGTGTCCCAAGCCAGGTTTTGCTCTGATGGATGCATGGGTGAGGTTCCATGCTGGTGTGAACAGTAGGGTCAGCACAGCTTGGTGGTGTACCTTATACTGAATATCCAGTCCTTCAGGGCAATAGTTACTGACCTGCAGCCACCAGAAATGTACTTAATCAAAAGGAAAATATCTGAAACGTTAGAACACCAGGTCTGCTGTTTGGCCTTCTAGAGTGGGACTCAATCTACCTTGCACACATGTGCTCTCTTTCTCAACAGAGCACTAAGTACTGCTGCACTGTTTGCTTTAGCCTGTCTTTCTCCTCCACAGCCACCAGAGCAGCAACAAGGTGTGAAGAGGGCTTTTTCTCCTCCTTCTGTACAGGGCAGCGCAGCCCCCTGTGAAATGGAGCAGCTCCAACAGTTGTGCAGGACCCACACCCCTGGTGGACTCCATGGTCCGGTCCCAGAGCCTCTCTACACCACATTTCATATGAGGGTGTAGGGCTGGGCTTTGAGGAGGAACCAGAGACATCCCGAGGCTGGGGGGAAAGCTAAGATGGCAATCAGTCTCTCTGCTTTGAATGTCATAGCTTCTCTTCTCTTGGTATCTCACTCCAGGAGTTACATTTCCCATCATAATTAGGGCTGTGTGAGCACTTCCCTGTCAGAAGCACTCAGACTGTCAGAGAAAGCTGCTCACTGCCTGCAGGAATCTCTGCTGGACTGTCCTTGCAAAATGAAGATGGTACAAGCTGCCAGGCCGTGACAACATACTGTGTGTTTATACCCCCCTTGCTGACAAGTGATTTTGCTTTAGCAATAAGCAGGTGAAAGTGGAACAGGTAATTTGTTTTGCATTTGACTTTTTGTCAGTGATTTTTCCAGGGGAATCTGTCTAGTTCTGCTACCTGCTGCTAAAATGGGTCCTCAGAGAGGGCATTGCCTGCGGCCTTCCCTCTTCAGGAGAGCAGCCTTGTCCATCAGGTTTCTGTTTTGCCTTCTGCTGGCAATTGAGGCTTGACTGCACGAAAGAAATAAGACAGCCTTGAATCTGATGGAATATGTTATTTGAGATAATTGGGAAAAAGCAGTCTCAGAGCAGAATAAGAATATCCTTGCAGTAGGTGCTCTCAAATGACAGTCTCTTCCTCCGTGTAGGCAAGCTTTGAGCAGAGACCATTTCACAGTAATAGCAGTGCTCAGGAAAGAAAGGAGGCTTCCATTTTTAACCTATTCCTTTCCATGTTCACTTCCAGACAAGGGCTGAGAAAGCAACTGGTGTGTTTTAGCACCAGCACCACTTGCGGGCTGTCAGCTCTTGGTCAGCAGAGCTGCAGCATCCACTCCAAACAGGCAGAGCCATGGGAGAAGCTGTGCCCACTGCCACAAAGGACCTCCATTCCCTCTGATGGACTGAGCTCCAGCCCTGGAACGTGGCTCAGTCACTTGCCCATCTCCATGTGTGTCTTTTCTCTCCAAACTACAAGCACTGGCAGTGGGAGGTGAAGAGAGTGATCCTCTCAGAGACTGGAGCAGCAACAGTATTCACCTGATGCACTTCAAGCCTTTTTCTCTTTTTCCTCTCTAAGTCCATGGAGGCACCAAGTGAGTGTGATGGGACAGAGACTGTCTTTTTACAGAGAATTAATAGAAAGCGATGTTGAACAGAGATGTTCAGTAGTTTTTGCTCACTTCCATGAGGGAATGGCTTGTCGTTTCTTGATATAAGGGGGTGGACAGCTTTTGCATGAGAAAATAACTTCTTGCTTCTACATTTTCTCTCTACACTGCTTCTGCTCTTGTTCACAGAGCTGCCTGATCACCAGTCCTCTCTTTTCCAGCAGCTTCAGTTCCTTTCTTTGGACAAATAATCCCATTTATTAAATTGGTGTTTTCCACACTGAGCATAAGGTACCGAAATCCATCACGTTCTGGGGTTTCCTGCTAGGTAAGGGAAAAAAGGAGTAAAATTCCTCACAAAACTGAGCCTGCACATTCTGAATTTTCATGTTGTAACACTACTCACAGAAAAGAAACAAAATGTTTTAATACAATGGATGCAATTTTCCTGGCACATCTACAGGGAGGGCATCTTTAAAGAAGTCCGTATTGTTTCTCTCTTGTCCCTTCAAATTCATGCAGATGACACAGGTTTAAATCTTCCTCTGAATTTGCAAACAAGTCCTAGCTTCAACCTGGGAGGATGTGTGTCGTGTGCTTTGGAGGCTCTGTGTATATATGCTGAAATGGGTGTCCTGGGAGCTATGGCTGGCCCTGATTGCCTTTGTCCCACAAAAAGGTAGCACTTAGGGGAACATATTTCTCTGCTTTTCTTGCAGTGCTGTGCATTAATGCCACTACTCAAGCTAAGAATAGAGAGTCTGTATCTTGATGACTTTGAAACAGACCAGAACAGCAAATCTTACTAATGTGCAGGCCAGATCCTGCTCCTCTCAGCTGCACAGATTTCTGTGCAACACTTTAGAAGCTGATGATGCACTTGGGACCCTGTGGTGTAGATGAAGCACCATAACAAAGAAATGTTTGTTGAAAAACCACTCTCTGAGCTCTCTCTGGTTCCTTTATCTCAGTAAGAGCTAATTTCAAATAAGGTCTCACAGGGATATGCTGTGAGCCTGTCTTTACTGGATATTTTTACTATTATGTCCAGTGGTGCTAACTGGAGAATGTATTTATATAATTTTGCTGTGACCTCCTCACCTGAAAGGACTAAAAAACTCACCTGGGATAAGGGCCTGAGTTAAAGATCATTTGGACTAACAGGATGAAATTCAGTGATGAGGAAGGTGAAATTATATGTTTAGGAATGTGCAACTACACAAGTGGCACGAGTACTGCAAAATAAGAACAAGGAGGTCACAGCAGGTCATGGGATAAATACGAGTCACAGGTATTCTACTGTGGCAATTGTTCTCCCCATCTGCTTGGTACAAGGTGAGGGAAAATCAGATTGATCTATGTGAAGGAGAACTTAGATTAGATGGGAAGAAAAATGTTACCATGAAACTTGTAGCTAGTAGCCAAGGGAGGCCACAGGATCCCCATCATTGTGTGTTCAGGAATAGATTCGATGAAGAACTGTCAGGGAAGGCCACCATGTGCTTCATGCTGTTCCAACACCCAGGGTGGGTGGGGTGACCTCCCAGCCCCTGCAGCATCAGCCACATCTGCCTTGCAGCTTCTCCAGCAAAGTCCTTTTCCTGTGTTTGGGCCAGCCAGTGATCCGAGCTGGGGAGGGGGAGCACTGATATGGTGGCACTGCTCACATACTGCTGCTTTGAGAAAATAGTTTAAGAGGATTAGATTTTTAAGAATTCATATACATTTTGAACAGGTCTCTCCCTGCAAAAACCCTCCAGATTAATTCAAAAAGTTGTCAAGTAACACAGAGGCCATGTATTGTAAAGTCTATATAATCCAGACGCTTTCATTCCTAAAAAATGAAAACAGTATTTGAAATGACAGGTCAGGAAAATCTTGCTTTTCTGAGTCTCTGTTGGATTTCTTATCCCTCTGCTTCTCGCACACAAAGGACCCCCTCCCCTGTCCTTCCTTGCTTGCTTGCTGTATTGGGAAGAAGATAAAAACGGTGTGGTCAAAAAGACAGAAAAAAAAAATCCCAAAAAACCCTATAAGAGGCAAAGATATTGGAAGAAGCAAAACTAAATGAGATAGCACTGCAGTAAGTAAGGAACATTAGTTATGGACGTTATCCATACAGTTTGCATTTGAGCATTGCCAAATAGATCTTGGTAAGTGCAGCTCAGTTCTGCTACATTTACATATCCCCCTTTTCCAAAAGGAACAAAGGCAGTTGCTGTAACACTCAGGAGAGGAAACAGGAGAAAACCAGATGGATTTGATAGTACGTTTTCTGTAATTTCTTCACTATTTTTGGTTTTACTCTCTGAGGGAGGCAGAGAATGAAAGGCTTTAAAGCAGCTGCCTGGCACTGGTGTGTAAAAGCTGGGGAAATGTATACCTTGTGTGTGCAGAGGGGTGGCATGGACCTGTGCAGAGTATTCATCATGCTGCTCCTTCACTTCTCAGCAGACTAAGCCTTAGAAGCCCCTTCCTCTACATTCTGCACTGCACCCATCCTTTCCCTGAGTCCCTGAAAATGCCAAACAATTATTAGGTTGCTCTCCTTTCTTTTGAATATCTAGAGGTTTTAAACTTCACTTTTCAGAAACAGGTGGTTGGAAAAGTTGTCAGGCTCTGAGATGCAGTTAATCTTTGGACAAATATACTTTCAATGGTGCACTGTTGTCTAGCAACTATACTATAAACAGCCCTCCATTTGTCTCCTGTGGGTAATCACTGATTTCTTGGGGATTAAAGCTTAAGTAACTCTCCAATCTAGGTGCATGCATCAGACCACAGCGTATTACAGCAGATTATGCCTCCCAGTATATGACTTGCTTAACCATTTAGAGTCACAACAGAAGACAGACAGCTGCAATGATAGGAAAATGAGCACTAGCCTGTCAAGTAATTAGTATTTTGAGTTAAGTTGTAGAGCATTCCACTGGCAGGCCCAAAACAATTCCTGTCATACAGAAAGGTGGGGTGTCAGATAAGCATCTCATCAGAACATCTCATCTAGGCTGAGCCTGAGTTATGTCAGTCTAGATAGCTCTCTTGATGCAGAGAATGATCTCTCGATGAATGATCTCTCTTGGTGCCTCTTGATGATCTCCTGCATCTGCTGCCTCCTGCCGCAGGTGTGGAATTTTACCTTGCGGTGGTGTGCAGGACCGTGCTTCGGCGGGATTCTACAACTCGCTGGTGGGCACAGAGGCTCAGGACTGGTTGAACAGACTCCCTACGTGTTGTGAATACAATCTACTAGATGCATCTGCTTCTGTAGATCACCTTCTGCTCAAGAGACTGAGCCGTGCTCTTGCTCAATCACTGCATTTAACACCTTCCCCAGCGAAGCTCCCCCGCCCTCAGCTGCTGACAGTCCCGGTGGAATGCCGGGGAATGAATGAGTGCCGTGGCCTGGGGCCTGCCTGCAGGAAAGACCAGTCCTTTGGTTGGATTTAAACGAAATCTAAATAATTTAACTAGATAGATAAAAATGCTCTAGAGTTAGGAGGAGTCTCAGTATTTTTGGGATTGGAGTTTCAAATGTTGACCTCCCACACTGAAAGAAATATATGTCTGTGCGTGGGTGATGCTATATATCTTTTGGAAAATGGGTGTTTAACTGATGGAATTATGTTCAAGACATTTAAGACTTACCTTAAGAATTCACATTTTAAAGAGAGCAAGTTTGATAAAATCTGGGAAAACAAACTCACGCTAGGGGTTCCCCACCTTCCCCTTGTGATGCTTGTTTAAAGGCTTGTTTGTGACCCACAAGGAGCAGCTGAAGTGTCCCCTTGTCCCTGCAACACTCAGGCTCTCCAGGCTTTAGACATGAAGGCAGGAGGCAGCAGAGGCTGCACACTCACCCAGCCTGTCCAAAACACTGCGTTCAGGAAAGGATGAATTGTGCTCGCCCTCTGCTTTCCCAGCCCATCTGAGCCAGAGTCTCTTGCACCTTCTGCAGCAGCAGATCCCTCCGTGCAGGCTCAGAGGTGAAAGTAGATGGAAACAGCCTCACCAAAGGGAAAATCCTCTCCTGGGCCAAGCCAGTGTGAGGGTTGCAGTATGCCAGCTTTTGCTCCCGGCTGTGCCAGGAGGTATTCGAGGCTCATGGCCAGTGTTGGAGGGCTCAGCAGGTCAGTGGAGCAGTGCAAGGGGAACCCCAAACGCTGGGTTGAAACTTACTTAGCTGCAAGGGCTTCCCATGTGCTGTGTGGGTGACCCTGGAAAGAGGCCATGGATATAAATGATATCTCAGAAAATACGGGCTTAACTCAAATGCCAGCAGGGTGCCTTTCTCTGAAACGCCACCGTTTCAGAAACTTTCATTCTTAAGCAGCTGTTGGCAATGGGGAAGGGCTGACCCTACTTCCCTGACTGTGGAATGTAGGCTTTAAGGTTTCAGGGTGTAATGACAGGGAGATTTTGTACCCTGCATCTTTTCCTAAGTGTTTTAAAGAAGCATTTGTTAGACCCAAGGAGGAATACAGGCACACTCCAGAGCTCTGTCTGTCTCAGAGTGGGAGGGGTTGACTTTCTTTGGGAGCCTCTATACAAACAGGGTGATCCCACTGGCACTTGTTGAGTTTTCAGTCCTTGCCTCCAGAGAATCCTACTACTGTTTTGTCCTTCAGTTTCGAATCCCCAAAGCAGTTACTTGGGTGTCCTTGTCTTTTTTCTTCCTAGTGCTCTCTCCTGAAGGAGATATATATGTTAAAGTTTCTTGCATAACACATCCCATGAAGTTTCTGTGGTACAGTGAGGTTACACACTGAATGGAGCAATAATTAGATTCCCTCCATATTTGTATTCAGAGAAATGAGGGCATTATCATTACACTCCCTCCCCCCTTTTTAAATTCCTTTCCAAATCAGCTTAAATCTCTCCTCCCCCTGCATTGATTTCAACAGGCTCTGGAACAAACTCTAACAGAGCATGGACAAAGTCTTGGTCCTGTTGAATTTAATGGCAAAACTCCTGTTGTACTGAATTTTGAACAATGAAAAAAATCACTTTTGAATGAGAGAGGAAAATAATTTTAAGCCTCATGGGCTAATGAAATCTGTCAATTGCTATCAGCTGGATTTGCATCAGTGTAAGATAATACATATTTTGGTAAGACAGAGACAAAAGCCCTTCAAATATGGTGTGAAAGTAGTTACATGTCTAGTACTAGAGAAATTTTCCTCACATACTGAAAATTAGTATTTAAAAAATTATTACGTCTGCAAAAGTAACATCATGCACTGTGTCGGCATCTGAGATGTGGTCATTTTAAAAGCCAACAACCTTGGCAATGCCCTTTGGAGATTATTGTTTGTCAACAGTGTACACTAGGAATCAGGCAATCACAGAGAGTGCAATTAAGTGCATAATCACAGATATTTTTGACATCTGTCTGCTTATAGGCTCCATGGCATTTTTTTTTTTGCATCTCCCTCCCTTTGTGTCTTCAATTAATTTATCATGACCATCTGTGTTGTATTTTTTGCTGCTCAGCTTGCCTTACTGCATCTGTTTTTTGGCTGAGTATTTCATGACACTTCATCATTTTCACTCAGAGCTGAAAGTACAGAATTTGCATTTATTCAGTTAAGTCGCTTGGTTAAGATAATCAGCAATTAAACAGACCACTACACTACTGTTAAGTGACTCTGAAGTGGTGAACAGAAAGGCAAGAAGGAAGCAACCGCAGTTGGTGCTGCACAGAGTTAAAACCATCGGGGTTTCTACATGGTGCTCACTCTGGATGCCCAGCTTAGAGGATGCTGCAGAGAGCAGGGGGCATGTCATGGCAGGAAGGGTGTTTGTTCCTTGTGCTCTGGTGCACTCCATGAGTGTAACCGGTTTTGAGGTGCCCAGCTAACTCCACTCACTGCGTGGGAGTGAGGGATGCTCAGAAGCACACGAGGAGCAGCGCAGACCCAGCCTCCCTTCACACACTGCAGTCTGTCAGAAGGAATCAGCAGGGAGAGCTGACTGCCCTGAGTGGGCAGTGCCAGCAGTAGAGGAGAAACGTTTGTAGGTTTTTATTTCCTAGTGCCACTGAGGTTAAAGATATAGTGCTCCTCACAGGCAACTCATTCCATCTTCCTACAGTGATGCAAACATTTTCTATTGCTTTCCTAGAGTCCTTTGAAATGTTTTCCTCGGGGGCTCATCCACAAGAAATATTTGGCTATGATACAAGTCTTTTCCCTGAAGTCACTGCTTATGCCTGATTTTCTGTCCCTAAATTTCTTCCTTTGCTCTTGTTAACACTAATTTTAAGCAATCTTTTCCCACTCCTGGCATTGTAACACCCTGTGATTCTCTTTTCTATGGCTTCAGAATTCTAGGTTTTAATAAACCGTAACTATCATCTTCTCCTAAAAAAGGGAAGGAGAGCAAAAACCAGCGTCAGAGCCTACTCAGATACAGCAAGGTGCCTGTCACTCAGGAGTTTGTAGAAGGTGACAGTAGAAAGGCTGTTCACTTCAGTCACAGCTCTCCCTGCAATAATTCTATGGTAAGTTTATCCAAGGGCCCTGGACAAAGTACAGCCCACTCTGAATAGTTCTAACTTTTCCTGAGAAAGACCATGCCCATCATCCAGCTGTGCTCTGGAACAACACATCTAAGCATCTGTCCTTTACTGACTCAGGACACTCCTTTCTGAGCTGATTTTTAAAATCTCCTGGCCAGTGGTCCCTGACAGCACACCTCCAGCAGCAGAGATATCAAACCCAAATGTTTCAGCCTTTTTGGGCACAGACAACAACCCACTGACTCAGCTATAAGATGTGGAAGGAGAAAGGGGACTAGGAGAGGGGAGAGAAAGAAATATGTGCTAGAAAAGACATGGCAACATTACCAATTATTCTTAAATGGGCCTCAGCCTTGCATAGCCTGGGGACTGCTGCTGGAGACTGAATGAACTTTCTCTTGTTTTGCTCCTGGTACACATCTGTGTGGGTGGGCTAACTGGATCTGAAATAAATAGCATGAAGATCTTTCCAGTAAATGAAAAAATGTTCTGCTGAGGGAAAACAAGCACTGAAAAAAAAATGGTATATAGCTATGAAAGTGGCACTTTTCTAAGCAAGATTGTAAGTCTGTGAAAAAGCAATGTTTCCTCTGTGAGCCCCATTATATTAACTAGCACGCTTCAGCAAGTCAGCCAAAAACCAGCAGGCCAAATATAATCCTACCATATTAAATTTGCTTTTTGTCAGTGATTGAGTGATATTAATTGTGGTTGGACCCATGGAGAAGATAGCAGCACTATGATTTTTACTAGTTGGAGAAGTCCATCCTCAGTGCCATTGTCAGAGGTCCATGACTTGAACACCAAAATATGGAGGCTCTGCAGGCAATATCTGCAGTGTTAGCAGCATGTTCAGGTGAGTCAGGGCAGCATCTGACAAATGGTGAGAAACAGCAGGCCCAAGTGCACTACACTACACACTCTTCAAATGCACTACAAATTGCAATATGGTGAAACCTGATTGTCGTGGAGTGTCCTGGAAAATGTACCACTGAATAAATCTTCCCTCCATCTATGTTACCAGAGTGTTGCTACCAAGCAACTGATGATCTGAGTGCTAACTGATCTGGTAAATCCTGTCAGTACAACAGTAAAAGAATCCTTGGTTTCAACTGCTAAATAAGGTATGGGAGAGATGAATGATTTTTCAGTTGTGAGGCTTATATATCTCCAAAGAAATGTTCCCAAAGATATTCCCCAGTCATCAGTGTCTCTGATTCATGACAAGAACTTCCAGGAATTCACTGCGTTGAAAATATAACCTGGAAAATCTACCTGAAAACAAAGCATTTTTAAGGGGGTTTTGTTATGCATTAGTCAGGGTTGATGACTTTTGAAATAGGTTTTAATGTATGAAAATATAATGGTGTTTATTCATGTAAAATGACTTTTTACTTAAACTCAACAATCCCATTTAGAGCAGAGCGTACCCAGAATGCTATAAACCTCTACAAACTGGGCTGGCATTGAAGCTCAGGACAGACAAGTAATCCTGCACAGATAATTAGCAGAGAAAAATGCTTCTAATCCCTTTGTTCATCCAGTTGTGGTTTTTGATCTAATCATAAACTAAACTTTAAAAACCCCATCCTCATACATTTTAATTTAGACTGCACTGGGCATCTTGTAATCTGTAGTTTTTTTAGCTGGGCTGTTCTGGTTCATGTGTGTGCTGCACACACATACATGTCCCGAAACATCTCTGTCCTCTCCCTGTGTGAGTGCTGCACAAATGCCAGGATGTCAGAACTTGGGCCATAATTTATGAAAGGTTATCAGTGGGGATGTGATTGGCTTTACACACATACTTGGGTTGCCTGTGTCATTGAGTGGTGTCACCTGCCCCTGTGCTCTCCTTACCCAAGGCTCTGCAGCCCTCTGAACACAGCCTGGCTCTCCTTGATTTGGTGGGGCTTTGGCCAATGGTGCTGGGGATGGTTTTGTGCGTTTTTGCACTGTGGGAAGAGGCTGGGTGAGGAACCGTGGGCTCACAGAGGACACTCTGGCCCTGTGTGACTGGGACCATCTAGTTCAGCCCCCTGCAATGAGCAGGGACATCTTCAGGTAGGTCAGACTGCTCAGGGCACTGTCCAACCTGCCCTTGAGTGTTTGCAGGGATGGGACATCCACCTCCTCACTGGGCAATCAGGGCCAGTGTTTCACTGCCCTAACAGTAAAAACCTTCCTCCTCCCCTTCTCCCCCATGCCCATCCAACTCCCGTGCTGACCCCTCATCCTCCTTCATCCCTCCAAACCCAGCTAAACCCTCGTGGCTTCTGTGGCTAAAGACTGCTCTGTTCTGTTCTGCTCCCAATGGACTTGGCGAGAAATGAATGAATAGATGCAGTTTCCGCGCCGTTATTTGTCGCTGCAAATTCGATCTGCAGCAGTGAGTCCCCGCGGGGTCTGACGCCGTGCCGGTGCCGGTGCCGGTGCCGGTGCCGGTGGGATGCCCGGGCGGAGCTCCCGTTCCTGGACGGAGCGGGCTCCCCGTGGTCGCCATGGGAACGGCGGCGGGCGGGGCGCGGGGCGCGGCGGCGGCTGCGGAGCGGCGGCTCCGCTCAACTTCGGCGGAGCGGCGGCGGCGAGAGGCGCTGCCCCGGCTGGGCGCCGGCGGCGGGACGGGAGCGGACCCCGCGGTGAGGAGGAGGAGGAGGAGCGGGAGGAGGAGGAACTGGGGACAGCGCCGGTGGCGGCGGGCGGGGTGCCCGGCGGGGCGGAGGTGGTGCCCAGCGGAGGGGACGGACCGCTGTCTTTGCGGAGAAGAGCCCGGGGCTGGAGTGTCTCCGTTCCGCTGTTATCGCCCGGTCTGAGCGGCTCCCGGCAGGGTGGGTGCGGCCGCCTCCGCCGGGATAGCCTCGAGGTGCCGAGCTGGGGGGACACGGCCGGGGGGCGAAGGGAGCGAACCCCTCCGTGCTGCCCGCAGAAAGTCCCAGTGCCCTCAAGTACCCGCATTCCTTCAAAGGGCCGGCTCAGTTGCGGGTTAGAAAATCCCACAAAGTTTTCGTGTTTTGGAGGAACTTTTAAAACAGGTGCCGAAGTCTGGCTGAGCCGAGAGGTGCCGGCTCTTTGCCGGGAGGCTGTGTGTGTGGAAGTAGTGGACCAAGCCCTAATCGCTCGAAAGCACTGCCGTAAGCCCAGCTGTTATATCTCGTCACCAGGGCTAATCCATACCCCAGTGAGGGTTTAAGCCTGCTGTGCCAGTTTAGAGGGCTTGATTTCAAGCCACGTCCTCCTCCCGGTACCCTCTCCGCTCGCTCTGGGTCCGTCTATCCGCACAAGCAGCGGGAGCGCTGGTGCCAAAGGTGAGGCAGGGTGGGTGGGCAGGGAAGGGAAGGGAAAGGGGCCGGGGTGCTCCGACAGTTCTCCCAGGCTGGGCTCGGGCACCTGGGTCATGGATAAGCTCTGGGTAACTGGTTACGTAAGGACAGGCAATCGAGGAGGAAAGCATGGTCGATGCTGTCTTATGCTTATGCCATTTAAAAAAATCTCTCTGATCAGGCACCTGCCCTACTAAGTCCAGTGTTTGTTAAGCCCTGCGAGGCACCAGGAAGGTCAGTCAGACAACTTTTGAGTGATGGCAGTGTAACTAAGGACAGAATACATCGTACATCTCCTAGTGCTGATACATTAATTAACACCTATGTGGGGACAGCGCTGTTCGCTGCTCACAGACTCTGCTCTCTCTGTGCCCGCAGGTGGGACACGCAGCTGTTGCAGGGGGGAAAGCATGAGCTTTCCCAGAGCTCTGCCAGTGCTGTGGGTGATCCCAATAAAGGCAGGCTTAAGTTTTCGAGCTGTAAATTTAGCATTCTTCCTTTGGTTGCTAATTTTAGAACAATGTATATTTTTAAGTAGCTCCTGTCACAATGATCAGACTTTAACACTGGTCCTAGTATTCTGCCGTACAGAGAAAACTCTCACTGTAGGAGCAGTTCTGCAATGAATCAAGGCAGAGTGGGACTTCAGGGACCTTCAGTCAGTGTCCTTTCTGGTAGATACTGTAACTAAGGTTCAGGCCTGAACAGAAAGGTACAGGTGTCTGTCATGCATTCTCACCTTATGATGCTATGAGCCACTCCTGCTTTCCCAGGAGAATCAATCCTCAGCCTGGATGGAGACATCTCACTTGCCCATTTTCACAGCATTTAGTCTGGTCTTCACCACAATATGTTAATTAAAAAAAAAAACTTCAGAGGACCTGACAACAGGTGGAATATCCCTTTGGGCCAGAGTTTCAATCTCTTTATATAACTATATATGAGTATCTACAGTGGATGACAGTTTTAGAAACTCCAATCTGTGACATTACTGCCCCTTTAATAACACCGTGTAGTTAGTAGTAGAATAGAGAAAAATGAGCTGGGGATTTCTCAGAGTTTTTAATCTGAAAGCCTTTTGTATTGAAGCCTTCCATCAGATGCTATTACTGATTTATTGCAGAATACTCTTTTTTTCTCGTGGCTTGAATGATTTTAATAACAGAAAAGCTATGGGTCTGTGCTACCTTCTGAACTCTCATTTACACAGCTGAATGAATGGTGAAGAATACTTTACATCCCTCTGTCCTGACTGGAAACCTGGCTTTGTAGTCTGAAGAGATCAAAGCAAGGTGTAGAACTGAAGATGTGTTTGATCTACCATGGCAGGATCTGAGCAATATATAGGAGTTTTAATAACAAGTCAGTCAAACAGAGCAATTCACTGTGCTTTAACTTCCTGTCTTCTGTAGATTTAGGTAACAGTAAGTTGTATGGCAGAGTGTTTTTATGGTTGCTACTAGAAACATTGTTTAAAGCACGAGTGAGAAATTGGCATGAAAATAGTGCTGTTTTCCAACAAAGGGAACTCATTTGTTTTGATAAGTAGACAAAGTGCAAAATACTGCTCTGCTTCATGAGCAGATTTGAGTAGAACCCACCCTTTTGCTTCTGCAGATAACACAAAGATTATCTTCTGCAGAGAGTGCCAGGCATTACAAGAGGTCCAAGCTATTGGGCCCTTCCTTCACTCTTTCTTTAAGACCTGTAGACTGGATTTTCACCTGGAGTTAATCAACAGATCTCTCATTTATGTCGACGAAGCAAATCTGTTTTACATTTGTGCAGCTTTGCTGTAGATCATGAAGCTGTACCTGTTAGATCAGCTACCTTTTCTCATCGTGTTTTGGTTAGTGACTGAAAAACATCTTTTTCACTCAACTTGGGGCTCAGTTTGCACTGAATTCTTGTTTCTTTATCCCTCTTGCAATCAAAATGCAGATGTAAAATGCATCAGATAGATTTGTTTTCTAGAAGATTGACGCCCTAGGAATGTATTACAAATTACACAAATGGTGGGGAGATAAGAGCAGTACTTTTAGTGTGTTCTCAATTTTAGAGGCTTTCATCAAAAAACGAAAAAATCTTGTGAGGGCTACCAGCTGTAGAAAATGTGACATATTCACATGTATCATCACTGTTGTGGTATTTCCAGAAGGCCACTCAACCTTTCCTTTGGTAGAAATAGTACCATTTTTGTTTCTTTTTTGTCCTGCAGCACCTTTGGTTTGCTCTGACTGCCCTCCTGTCACGTTTACCTAGCAGTGATTTTTAATCATGCACCTTCCCTAAATGCTTAAGTGACTTGTAACTCTCTGTGGAAACGACAGCAGACCAAGACCCAGTCCCTTTCTATAATGCTGACAATGCCAAGGCTGCTGGAGAAAAGTGAATACAGAAATGGGGCTGCATGTTGAACAGCTGTCAGGCTTTTTTGGGAGCTCTTGTCTGTCACTCGGGGACAGCAGCAGGAGCTGTCAGCCTGGGGCAGGCAGGTCGGACAGTGAGCACAGCCCTGCTGGGGACAGACGGACATTGCCTGCCATGCAAGGACCTGCTGGGTGCCACAGTGCCCTGTCACAGCTGGCTCGCTCCTGGACACTGCTGTGAGATGCTTTTGGCTGTCCTTAAACACCTGCAACCACGAGGACTTGACAATAAGGTTGCATTTAAAGCCTTCGCTTCATCCCCTGCACTTCTGTTATTCAAAGCTCCTCGCTACTTGTAACAGGGTCGTGTACCTGGGAGTGTTTTAACCACTGTGATTTTCAATTCTTTTTAGTCCAGAAATAGCTTGTGTCCATCACAACAGTGTGCTTATGAAGCAAAACACAGGGTTTCTGTTGTGGTCTATAAGCAAACCCCTGAATGTTCTCCAAAGTTCTCTCTCTTTATTTTGCAGGTCAGAATGAGGAATGCTGCTGTGTTAATATCATGGTATTTGCATTGCTTTTAAATTTCTTGATTGACAAGTTCTACCTACTGCTTTTTCAGCATTAATTGCCTTGTAGCATCTCAGGCTGAGGTTATAATAATTCCCACTGCGATTACAATCACGTGGCAAGTAGCTGTAAACACCTTAGCCTTCCATGTCACTGAACAAGAATGGAGATTCCAGACAGATAGGAAGTAGGGTTCTTTGGGCCTGCTAAGGTAAAATTCTCTGTATGGAGAGAATAATGGCAAGTAACTTAAAAAAAACCCCAAACCCAAACAAAAAAAGCAACACAGAATTTCCTGAGTTGGAAGGGACCACGGGGATCATTGGAGTCTAGCTCCTGTACCTGCACAGGACATCCGGAAGTGTCACATTATGTGCCCAAGAGAGTAGTCCAAATGGTCCTTCAACTCTGTCAGGCTTGGTGCTGTGATCATTTCCCTGGGAGCCTGTTCCAGTGCCCAAACGCCCTCTGGGTGAGGAACCTTTTCCTGATATCCAACCTAAACCTTCCCTGACACAGCTTCAGGCCATTCCCTTGGGTCCTGTCACTGGGCACCACAGAGAAGAGATCAGTGCCTGCCTCTCTGCTTCTCCTTGTGAGAAAAGTGTAGACTGCAGCGAGGTCTCCCCTCAGTTTCCTTTTCTTCAGGCTGAACAAAGCAAAAAGTGGTAGAGAACAGAGATTCTTTTACAAAGCTATGGTGGACTATATAAATAAAATTGAGAAGGTGTTGGCAGCAGTTTCTTAATTAGAAGTTGCTAAGATTCTTTGGAACAAAATTAAAATATCTTCATCACAAGAGAAATAGATTTTGAGGATCATCTTTGATGCTGTTGCTACTTAATGCTACTTCATGCAGAGAGAGCCAGCAGCACAGCCATGACCACAGTTTCTGCCTGAGCAGCTCATTAAACATTGCATCAGTTAGCACAGAATTCAGAGATGAGTGTAGCCAGACCAATTTCAATCTACCTATGAATTGCAGTCCAAGCAGGTACTTGATACCTTTTGGTATCTGAAGGACACTGGACTTGCCTGGACAATGTAATGCAAATTTTAATAAAGAAGTAAATAATTTTAAACAATTTTCAATATGCTCTGCAGTTTCATATAATCTCTTTTTTCCCGTGATTATGTGTCTTCTGAAAAGTACAGTTATAGGGACAAGTTAGAGATTTGACCCACTTTAGGAATAAATTTCCTTGTTTGTTACCCTGTGACCTGGCACGTGTGGAAAAAGGCTAAGTGGGTATTTTGCATGAGCAAATTCTGCTCTCTGACTGTAGCTGTAAGGAACTACCACCCACAAGAAGGGAGGGAAGGCATTTCCTGCTCCTCAGCCCAGTTTGTTGGTGTGCTTTGGCTGGATGATGACGGATTTTCTGGAAATCTGTCTACAGCTGAATGACAACCTGTCTGTTGACATCACTGGATTAAGGATTAGGCTCCTATCACCTAACCCCTTAAGGCTTCTGCTCCTACACAATCACCACACCCCTAAGGCTCTTAAGAGTCACACAGGATTGTCAGCAGCATTCCTGGACTGTGAAGGCAAAGGCAAACCCCAGGAGACTTGTCAAACAGAGGCCATACCTTTATAGAGAGTCTTATTCTACTCTCTTTTTTTTTTTTTCCCCAAAATGCGCATTTCCCACCGTCTGCATACTCCTTGCCCATCCTGGCGGTCATTACAAGCTGGGAGCCAGGAGAAGGACGAATGGAAAGGAATTTTTTATTCTCAGAAGTTCATTTTCTATACACTAAACTGGCCTTGCTGGTTGACTCATGGTTTACCAGAAAGCAGCCCTGCTGTAACAAGTTTTAGCTAGCAGTGATCCAGCCTGCAAGAGGCTGGAGGAGATTGTGTCTGTCAGGTTTGTGTGAACAGCCTCCACTTGGCCGAAGAGCAGGCAGAGAGGAGGCCGAGGAAACATACTCCCTTTGCTGGTAAAAAGGCTAGGAAGGGCTGAAATCCTGTTTAAAGAAGGTGAAAAAATAGATAAGGCATGTGAATGTTGATATTTCTGGTGATTCTGCGGTGCGTTCTTTGGAACAAGAAGAGGAAATCACATGGGGAAACATGGGAGAAGGTAAGAACGTGGAAGATGAGGTGACACTGTTCAGAACGTGCCCTGAGAATGGAGAAAGCTGCAAAGTACATGAGGAGAAAAACTCAGGAATTGCTGACAGTGTAGAGAACAAAAAGGAGTTTTGAAGAAAGGCAAAACTAACAGGAAGCATTTACATGAAAAACTCTTGGATGGACTTAATAACAGTTGCTAAAATTTGAAGCAACCCCTTAGAGGCTGTGTGAGAGAGAGAGAGAGAGAGAGAGAGAGAGAGAGGGGTATTCCAGACTTTAGCATAGCTAAGGTAAATGTGTGCTTAAATCTCTGTGAGGTGGTTGGTCAGACTTGCTACCAACAGCATGAGGGGAAGGCTTGTGTTCTAGACAAAGGTCTAGGTCAATGGCACCACAGTCTCAAAACACAGATCTGTTCCTGGAGTGGAACTTACACAAACCCCTCGTAAATTTTGCTTGAATAACACCAGAGTAGTTCATCAACTGGATTGTGTCAGCTCCCAGGATAGCCTCTTGGAAGGAATTAGAAAATGGACTAAGACCTGTATACAGCTGGGGCAATGCCTCTTTTTAAACATAATTTTAACGTGAACACTTGCAAAGTGTAAATTTGTCCTTTTCCCCAATCAGAAGGTCAGTCTGTAACTTTTGCCTTTCTTTAGTTGTCCACATCTTGCTGACAGTCCTTTGAGTTTTTCCACATGGGAAAACCATTTTGAGTCAATTAATGATTAGCCTGCCTGTGAACTTTAAATTAGAGCCAGCAGCCACAATTAATGGAGCCCACAGCGTCTTGTGCAGGCTGCTAAGAGCAGTAGTGGGAAGAGTGGTGGCTTGTTGAGCCTGCTAAATAGAGGTGGCCAGATGCCAGCTCTCAAAAAGAGGAGATGATGGATGAGAGAAGGGAAAGGAAACAATCTCATACAAACAGGGCTCCCGTAGGAACAGCCAGCACAAGCTGCCAGTGTGCATGACACACTTGCATGGGATTTTCCTTCATTTGAAAACAGGCCATTTCAGCTGCAGGTGAGGTGCTTTCCTTCCTTGATATTCTTCTCATCTGGAAGCAGTTTTTTTAATGGTTGTCAAGTGAAAGCCATATTTGGGGTCAGAGATGTCCATGTTCCCAAACCAAAAGCAATTTTGCCTTTTACCAGAGCTTTCTGAAAGCTCTGGGACTGGGCAAAGCTCAGGTTCAGCAGGCCTTGGTATCAGCAGACAAGGTATCCAAAATATTTTTCTGCTTATTCTCTGTAACTAGTGCTAGGTAAAATGGTTTTCATGCAGATTGCCTTGCTTTGAGGGAGACCTGTGGAACTAAAAACCTTAAAGGTCATAAGAACAGTTCAGGATCATGCAAAATCCATGACTCCTTGCCCTCTTTCCCAGTCTGACCACTAAATTCCCCTCTTGTTCCTCTTTTAATGAAACAGCTGGTGGGCTAGGAATAGCTGGAAGGGCATTCCTCAGCTTCACAGTTGTAATGCTTTATACTGATTTACTCCTAATGCCACTGAAGTCAGCAGAGTTAAACCAATGTGAGATCAGGTCATAGGCAGAATTAAAATACAGAAGGGCATGTTCACCTTCATCAGATAAAGGCACAAATGGAAATAATAATGCTACCTGTAACAGCTTACAGAAATAAGTGTCATCATAAAAGCTGAAAAGAGTAGGAGACTTTAAATTATTTACAACAGCTTGTGGCCTGTTACGCTCCTCACTTTTGTAAGTGATACAGCAGGGGTGATCAGACCAAGGGAAAGGTTTTCATCCTTAATGATGTGTGATCATGAGTGGAGGCCACTATATAGCAAAATCCAGGTACATGTCAGAGTGGCAGGATCCCGGGTGTGAATCTGTCAGCACGTCAGTTCCAGCCTGAGTTTGTTCCTGTGTCTCGGAGGAGTGAGCCAGCGGCAGACGCCGGAGCTGCGCGTGGTGATGTGGGAGCTGCTAGCTGGAATCACCCTGGCCATGGACACAAATGGCAGCACTGCCTGCTCCTCCTCCTCAGAGCACAGGGATGGCACAGGAGCAGGAGCAGCTGCTGCCTGTGGCTGCTGTCACAAGGATAATCGCAGCTGATGCTCCAGGGCACGGGCAGTCACTGCGGCGATCTCTGCTGTACAAGCCCTGTAAACCAGCCCAGGTGCTCCTGTTCCTGCAGTGTCGGGAGAGGACCTGCAGCCTGGCACTCTGAGGTATTGGGGTCTGCAGCCTGGCACTCTGAGGTGTTGGGGTCTGCAGCCTGGCACTCTGAGGTGTTGGGGTCTGCACCTGCAGCCTGGCACTCTGAGGTAGCTGCATCTGTGACCTGTAGGAACTTTCAGCCCTTTCGTGTCTGCCATCTGAAGAAACTGGTATTGCTTGCTGGGAGAGGTAGGATACAGGACTAGAGAAACTAATCCTTTGATGCAGTTTGGAAAACTTCCTGATTCTAGAAAAGCCTAAGCATTAGAAATAATTTCAGATATGGGGCACGGTACAGACTACCCAGATTTTTGGAACATTTTCCTTCATGGTGTGATATATTTACGTAGCATGAACATTTTTGAAAGAGAACAGGCTACTTTGTGACAAGTGAATGATGCATGGAAGCATCATTTCCTTGCAGTCACGGCAGAATCCTATTGATCATTTCTCATCCAGGGAGTCTGGGAGCTCATGACTCTCAGCTCTGGTGGGAGTACTATGTAGTTATGAGCTTTTGGTGATTTTTATTGTCACTAAAGGCCCTAGCCCCCAAGGCGGAAGCTTAAATCAAAAGCATATTTTCTCCGTTTCATGTCTGTGTCCCAATAGTGAGGATTTGCTCAGGCCCTGCAGAATCATTAAACTCTTTAATCCTTTGCCCTCATGTTAACTTTTGACGCCATGTCCTGATTGGGCTGCTGCCAGGAGTAGCCTTTCTGTAATCCCAGCTGCAATCATTATTTGTGCCACCCCTTCTCCCCAGGGGCTAATGGAAGGGAGCAACAAGGCACGTAAGTGCACTGTGTGAAGAAACAGATGCTGTTTTGCTCCTGTTCAGCTCCCTAGTGCCTGTTTTGGATTCCATTGTGTTTAAATACAAGTACAATAGGTAATAACTTTGTTCCATGCATTGTCCTCCTGAAGGGACAAGAAGGGATTGGCTGGGTGGGGAGTTAATTCCATCTTTTTCTGAGCTGATTTATACAATTTCTTCTGTCTTCTAAGTGCTGGGTAACTCCCCAGCAGTAGCAACCTCTCACTTAGAAGTAATAACAGTTTAAACCTTGGAATGCCTCTGCTTCCCTCTTGGAGCAGCCTTGGCACTGGTGGTGGTGCTGAAGGAGTGCTCCTGCAGCAAAGCAAATGCTTGGACTTCAGCTTGTAGAAGGTGGTGTAGCTTCTGCTGCATGCAGCAATCCATCTGCTAAATAATGGTTAAAGCTCTGTCTGCCCTTGTGGCTCAGAGCCCTGTGAGTGCTGCCCAGGCAGGGGAGAGCTCTGATGTTACAGCAGCAGCAGCAGCAGCAGCAGCAGCAGCAGCAGCAGGAGCAGTAAAACCCCCCCAGGTGTATTTGGTTTGTGTGGCAAGGTTCTGGTAGTGATGGGGGCTACAGCAGTGGCTCCTGTGAGACGCTGCCAGAAGCTTCCCCCACGTCTGACAATGCAAATGCCAGATGGCTCCAGCAGGAACTCTGTGCTGGCCAAGGCTGAGCCCATCAGTCCAGGTGGTAGCACCTCTGGGATAACAGGTCTAAGAAGGGGAAAAAACAAAAGAGCAGAAGCTGCTGAGAGACAGAAGTGAGGATATGGGAGAGCAAGGGCTGTAAATGCCCCACGGTCAGTGCAGAAGGAGGAGCAGGAGGTGCCTCAGACAATGGAGCAGAGATCCCCCTGCAGCCCATGGGGCAGCTGTGCCCCTGCAGCCCATGGAGGCTCAAGGGGATGCAGAGATCCACCTGCAGCCCATGGGGGATCCCATGCCAGAGCCACTGGATGCCCAAAAGAGATTGGGACCCATGGGAAGACCAAAATGGAAAAGGCCTCTGGCAGGACCTCCTGGAGAGAGGGGCTCATGCTGGAGCAGGTTTGCTGGCAGGACTTCTGACACCACAGGGAACCCACACTGGAGCAGCCTGTTCCTGAAGGACTCCCTGGGAGAGACCCAGGCTGCAGCAGTTCAAGAGGAACTGTAGCCCACGGGAAGGACTGACACTGGAAAAGTTCATGGAGGACTGTCTCCCATGGAGCAGAGGAAGGATGTGAGGAGTTCTGTCCTTAAGGAGGAAGGAGTGCAGAGACAACTTGTGGTGCGCTGACCACAACTCCCATTCCCTATCCCCTGCACTGCTGGGTGGGAGGAGGTAGAGAATTTGGGAGTAAAGCAGAGCCCAGGAAGAAGAAAAGAGTGCGGGAAGGTGTTTTAAGATTTGGGTTTATTTCTCATTATCTAACTGTGATTTGATTAGTAATAAACTAATACATCCAAGCTGAGTCAGTTTTGCACCTGACAGTAATTGCTCAGTGATGTCTCTCTGTCCTCATCTCGAACCATGAGCCTTTCAATACATTTTCTCTCTCCTGACCAGCTGGGGAAGGGAGCAATAGGGCAGCTTTAATGGGCACTTGGTGGTCATCAGCTTCAACCCACTGCACCAGGTCACTTAATTCTGCCTCCTCTCTAAGGATCTCCTGCCTAGAATGTAGCTCCCAGCAATCCTTTGACTCCACACAGTGAATTTTTACAGGTAGGGTTGCTCTAAGGTCGTGCCCTCCCATGAGGGTTCAGCCAGGCGAGCCCAAGCCCCGTGTGTGGGCAGGAGAATGCTTCCCCAGCCTAGCCTGGAGGGAGCAAGGCATCCTTGTAACCTGACTTAAGGTGGAAGGACTGACTCATTTTAATTACATGGTGAGTGGAAGTTTAGGGAGATGGTGCCTCTTTACCCTCTGTCTCACCCTCTGAGCAAGCTGGCTGCTACAAGTGAGATTTCTCAAGGTGCCCAGCACTAGTTATTTCCAAGCGGTTATCCAGTGGCAATTTTAACAACAAATTAGAGGGGTGGGAGCGGGGGGGAAGAATGTTCTCAGCTAAGGTGTGTTGATGATGGCACTATTCTTTTTCTCTCTCTCTCTACCCTCCCAGCAGAGACACACAGAGCATTATGTCATTGGCATCCTGGTTCAGGTGGAATGAGCCCCCAAACCGCATTTCCCAGAGGAACCCCACAGAAATGGTGGTTGAGACGCTGATGATGGAGCTGAGCTGGCAGATGAAGCAGGCAGAGAAGCAGCAGCGGGAGCGGGAGAACGAGTACCGCAAGATCAAGACGGGCGTGGACTACGGCTGGCTGGTGAGCTACCCAAAGCAGAGCTACGACATCAGCCCCGGGGAGCGCCTGCAGCTGGAGGACATGTGCACCAAGATACACCCTTCCTACTGCGGGCCTGTCATCCTCAGGTACAGGGAAACATGGGGGGATGCAGACTTTTCCTTTCCCCCTTTCCTCCTTGTGATGTGGGAGGAGAGAGTGAGAGCTGCTCTAGGACAACCAACCAAAATCTGGTGTCCTGTAGTTGTGCTGGGACAGTGTCTTCCTGAGAGAAGGGAATTCTAATGTTTTAAGTCAGTTTAACACAACATCATTTCCTCCAAGAAGTTAAGAAATGCCATTTCCCTCTAACATTGGCATAAATACTTTATGTTTCTGAGTAGCCTGAGCAGCTTTACCTTGCCTGACGAACAGGTACCAGCTCTGTATTGTGATGGCTTTTTTTTTTGCTTCAGACTTTAGAATCTTAGAGAAACTGAGGTTTAAAGGGACCTCTAGAGGGATGTACTTCCACCTCCTACTTGGAGTAGGGCCACCTTCAAAGTTAGATGAGGTTGCTTAGGTTTGTTAGGTTAGGATCAGGTTAGGATCAGATTGTCTTGTCCTGTCCATTGTTGATTACCTCTGAGGGCAGAGGTTCCACAGCCTCTGAACAGCCACCTTTGGCATTTCCTCCCCTAACTGGAGCCTTCATTCCTCAATTTATCCAGCAGGTCTATTGAGGCACTTGTCCAGTGTCCAAAGTAGCCAAAATGTGCTATTTATCTTTTTCAGCCTGTGAGCCAGGTATTCCCAGAGAATGCCTCCCTTCCCTACCCTGCCTCTTCACCCTAGAAGTGGAGTCATGGGATGCAGTTGGCTTGAACAAATGGTGCTCCTGACTTCTGCAGTGTAGATGTAGGCACACCTCTCAGGCTTGCTGTTGAGCCTTTCGAGTGCTAGTCTTAGGATTGGTGCCTGCCAGCTGAGTGATCTCCTGTGAAAATGCCTTTAGAAATTGATCTAAGCCTGCTGTAGCATCCCGACTGGAAGGGAATGTGGCTCTTTTCCTTTTGGAGGGGCTGTTCTAAAATAAACTCTTGCACTTGGCACAGTGAAGGCAAACTTGGCAAAGCGAGGAATGGTGATCCTGAAGTGCACCTTAGCCAAAGCAAGTTGCGAAATGGGCCTTTAAAATCAACTTCTCCTGTTCCAACCTGTTCTTCAGTTGGGATTAGAGTGAACACAGTCCTTACAGGACATATACTGGAGGGCTCTCAGCACCCTGCAGTCCTTCACTGCATGTGCTGGCTCCTGTTTTCCCTTGAACAAATGAGTCTATGGCCTCTGAATTGCAACTGTAAAAGTGCTGGAAATAGCTGGTCCTCTGTCTTACAGTGGATGTAGCCAGGAAGGAATGCCAAAATTACCTCTCTAGCCCTCGTCTTCCCTGGGGCTGAACCTTGGAAGCAACCTGGCACACACAGCCTTGGCTCTTGCAAAGGTTGCCATGATGGCAGAAGCAGAGATTTGGGGTCATTCAGTGACCAAGACCTCTCCAGTGAAAATTTGCTGGGAGCAGCACGTGCCTTGTATTTGTATAACCCCAAGCTGTGCTGTAAACAAGCCACTTCAAACCCTTGGGATTCAGAGCTGTCTTTATCATCCCCAGGGCCACTGAGCAAGGACTGTCTGGCAAACAGGTTACTTCCATTTCCAGCAGACACCGAGGTTCATCCTCCTCAGGAAGGTATTAAGCTGAGCCATATACAACTTGGTGCTCTGATATTTCTTTTTTAAATGAGACAGATTGTGCAAGAAGTGTGATTTCAGTGCAGCTTGTAATGGTTCTTCACTGTTGTTCAGGATTCAGCATACTGATGGCAGTAGATAAATGTACTCAACAACGTTGGTGGACTCTGTGTGGGCATGATTGAAAAAGGCTAAAACCATCCTCTGAAAACTCCTCTTACAAATAGGGAGCTGTCATAAATTGTATTACACTATGATTCAAGAAGTGGCACGTTTTATGGAGCTTGTGTGGTTAGCAGAGCCACACTAAAGAAAAAAGAGGATTTCATAACCTTTGTTGGTTCAGTTCTGTGGTTGAGTAGGGACTATCACAGCCACAAAAATGGTGGAACTGGATTGCATCAAAGGTCTGGCTGATCTGATGTGCAGTCTGTGTGTGACAGAGTGGCCAGTGGAATCAGTGTAAGGAAAAGAGCAAAGGACAAGGAAGCAAATCCAACAGTAGGGACAATGACACCTCATATATAGCATCCAACTCACTGTGCCTTGTAACTGGGAGACTTTTGGAGCCACAAGGGGACCTTCTGTCCATAATTGGCTGATGTGGCTTTTTCTTTCAGTTGTTTAGGTTGTGGAGGCTTTTCTCTTTTTGAACACGTGTAAATTTATAACATTTTGGTGCCCTGTGACAGAGTTCCACTCCTGAACTACAACTCTGTTATAAAAAACTGTGTTTTTCTTGTCTTAAACTAACGTGTCCTAGTTTTATTCAATAATCCTTTTATCTTGTGTTGGAAATGTTAAGAATTGACCCCTCTTCTTTTCTACCTTCTAACTGAAGGCTCTGTCATTCCATTGAATTTTCATTGCTGGTGAGGAAACAAGGAGAAAGAATGGGGCTTGCCATGTTAGGAGGTGAAAATGTACAGAAGAAAGAAAGAAAAAAAGAAAGAGCCTGCAATTTAAATGAAAGACAGCCAAAATTGGATAAATTCTCTTCTCAGAAAGTGAGATAAGATGGAGATTTTAGTAACTTCCCTGAAATTTCACAAGATTAGCATAATAGGAATGCAATGAAACCTCCACATTTCCAGTGAAGTACTTTAATAACGAGATCATTACATTGCTGATGTTTTCTCTCCAGTACTCTGTGTCTTCCTAATATGTAGCAGCTTTTAGAAAAATCTTCCACCAAAATAAAGTTTGTGAGCTTGCACTGGGAAATTCAAATGCAGAGCGTGTACTCTACCAAAGCCCTTGCTTCTGACTGAAATAGTAAACTTGATCCTTTCCCTTTCATTTTAGATATTTGAAGAGCTGAGGTCCTTTTTGAAGTTGTTTTTTGTACTCGACAAGCACGTAATTCTTAAATAGCACAAGTAGCAGGCGTCTTGCAAGACTGCAGAATTTGTTTTGTTTGTGTCATGCAAGGTCTCCTTCTTCTGAGAAGAATCTTCAGTAAGAATCTGAGTTCAGAGTCAAAGCCAGAACAAAACATTTTTATATGAGTTGTCAGAGATGTCACTTTGTTCTCTAAAGGTCTAAATGATTACCCAAATTGTCCTTTTCTGTGGGTATGGGTTCATTTACTGAGAAGCAAAGTTTCTCCAGATTTATTTCTTTACATGTGGAGGAGGATGGAAAGGAGCACTTCACAAACAAAAGGATTTTTTTCAGATCCAGATTGCCTATTTTGTATTTTGGGTGAATAGAAACTTCTCTTTGAGTCTCTCGGAATTCTGGAAGGATTCAAATACACTGCAAATAGCATCAGATATCTGGAGACTTTGATTCACCTCCTGCAAATAAAGCCATTGCATTCAGCAGTGACCTAGCTTCAGGTTACTGGGTTAGAGATTGCCGACTATTTAAAATCAAATCATGGAGCCAACTGAAGGAAATGACAGTGAGTTTGGTGAGGCCCGTAGAACCTAATGCCATGGGTTAAACTGAACAGGTAGAACAGTATGTTGGCAATAAAAAGTGCTACATTTTTCCCATCTTTACTCAGAGCTTTAACCCTAGTCAGAGCTAGTTAAAGTCTGTTTAATTTCTTTCAGTTTCAGCAAAAGTGAAATGGTTGGTTTCTCTCCTCCTGTGCCCAGAGGGAAACAAAACCCCTCTGTAGTATGGAAATGTAAACCTGCATTTTGGTGATCTGAGCTGTTACCAATTTTACAGGCCAAGGACTGTAGTTTTCCATGGATTGTGTATAGCTGAAGTGGCCTCCCTAGTAAGAGTAAATGTAAGACAAATGACTAAAATCAGAAATGGATTTATTTACAGTTATGAGCTTAAGTTTGAGGTGATGTGACATGAGTGTTGCAATTAGTGTGAATGCTGTAATTCTTTGGGAGTCAAGGATCCTTCTCTAGCAAAGCTGTTTGTAGCTTTACCCCACAACCAGAATTACTACTCAAAAATATAGATTCGAGAGCCAGCAGCTAATTATTAGCACTAAGCAACCCCACATTTTCTTTGAGTGACTAAATCTACTTAGAGCTCCTCGTTCAGACAGGCACTCAGGGATACCCTGAACTATAAGCACATTGTTTAAGTCCATGGACTTTCATTGGATTTAACAGGTCTTTAAAGTTCAGGCTGTGCTTAGGGAACCTACTGTACAGGGGACCTACAGAATAGCACAGGCAGGTGACAGTGCTTTAAAGAGCAGTGCCAGTATGAGCCAAGCACGGCCAGGTTCTTGGAATCTGACAGCCCTATAAAGCAATGGAAGGGTCACAATTTAAAGAAGAAATTTGTGAACTGTGATCCAAACACTGCCTGGACTGGAGAATGTGCTCATCCTTGTGTAAGCCTGTACACCCTCCCCAGATCTGTGCTGGGTCAAGGTGAGTTCTTGTCACGTCTCAGACTGCATGACTTGCACGATGTATCCCAGGATAGCTACCAGCAGTTCCATAGCTTGGGCCACAAATGTGATAGAGAGGTCTGCTTTTATTATGACTAAGGAAACCCTGTTGAGATGTTTCTGGACATGGTTGTGCAGCTGCCTAGTTTGCAACTATCCCATGCAAAAGGGTGTTGACCTGTGCTAGAAGACAGAGAGCCTTGTGTAATTTTGTGTTCTTAACCCCACTGAGCAGCTTTGTGTGGCGTTTGTTTCCTGAGATACAAGGCCATACTCCTTGATTCCAGTGGTTTTCTGTTTTTACATACTGGGTGTTGTGTGCAGAGAGCAGATTGCTGGATCATCCAGCACATCAACTAGTGTTCACTGATACCTGAGGAAGATGGCTTTGGTTATGTGTAGGTGCCTGCAGCAAAAACATCTTATTTTTTCTGATACACAGGCTAGTTTGGCTGGAGCTCAGCCCTGATAACCTGTCCATCTTTTCTTTTGAGAAATATTCGTGGTGTGCACTCCTTTAGGACTTCTTCCATGAGCTTGTCCCTTACACAAACGTGCTGGTACTGAAGTTACTTGGGCATTAATAAAGGGGTGATGTTAGTTCATACTGTTAGAGGAGAAAAAAGGATCCCCTTTCCCTTCTCCATCAGAATCAGGGTGGCTTTTCATTGTGTGACTGGCTCACAATGTTTTGATTGCTTTCTCTTTGTTTCTTAGACCTGCTCAAATCCTTACGAGGTTGTTTTGGTGTTGGTCCTGAAAGGTTAGAGGTAAATCTTAACAGCAGAGTTGACAAAGCAAAGCTAAGCTGAGTGCAAAGAGGCAGACAGCTGTGCAGGTGGAAAGTTACCCTGATTTCAGAAAACTATTTCAGCTGGATTGCTTGGGAGTGGTATCAGCAATGCAAGGCATTAGCATGAGAGCTCTCTGCTCAGGGGGTGTATTTGCTGTCATATCATCCATTTCCCCTCCTGTTCCCAGAGCCAGGCACTGGCCTAGTAATAGCCTGATGTGTGCTGCTCCCTGCTCTGGAGCCACAGTCCAGCAGTATGATACGCAGCCTCTGAATGTGGAGGCAGTGAGGAGGCCTTTTGGGTGCACAATTGCTAATACAAAAGAGGAGGATGTAATGATATATAATATAACAGTGCCGCTCTTCAAAACACACATCCAGGTAAAATAACAGAATGACTCATTGTAGCTCACCTCTGCAATAGAAATTGTTTGAAGCTGCTTTCCCTGGTATAATAATCAGAATGTTGTGAAGACTTTCTATGGACTCACCTGTCTATGTTTCAAGTAGGATAAAGGGAAACATGTATTTATTGTGAAAACTGTATTTGGGGCTCTTTGATAATGCAACTGATGTGCCTCCTCAGAAGGCAGAAAGGAAGCTTGCAATGTCCAACAAATCCCAGTTCCGGCTCTTGTCTGCTAACCCTCAGCAAGAGATTGTCTCTTGCCCTTCCAGGCTCTGCACAATTCAGTTTGGCATCACTGTGCCAGTACTTAAATACCAGCACCAACTACAGCACCTCAGAGGCTTTTCACACCCAAACATTCAAAGTTTAGAGGTTTCTGGTGAGGGGGCAGAGGAGGGAGATTTAGAATTCATCCAAAGCAACTGAAACAGCTAAGGAACATTTTGGTGACTTGAGAAGGTGTCGTGTCAAACTGCTCTGGCTTGACACTGGAGGGGACCAGTGCTTCTGCTGACATTGAGTTCCCTCAGAAAGCAACACTGGAGTCTCCATAATTGTACTCATAGCTGCCAGTAGTTGCTGGGAGAGAAATATCTGGGATACAGCAGGGTGTCACCATGTGTGTCCAATTTCAGGCCTCCACAGTCAGTCAAAATACATGAACATACAAAAAGTCTTTCTGATTTCTCTTTGGCTTGCTTTCTGTCCTTATTATCTTGGGTGTCCTTTGGCACATCATTAAGCGATGCAATTCCGTATGTGCTCCTCCTTAAATTCTAAAAATTCAAAAAACCAAAAGACAATATCTTATTCTATCAGCTTCTGCTGTATTAGGCTTATTTAAATACAGTCCTGCTGTTTTCCATCCTTGTTAAATTCTGTTGGAGAAAAAAAATCAAAATGCTTACCTTATACACTTTAGCTTCCCTGCAGTACAAATACCTGGATTTTAGTGAAGTGCTAGTTTAGCTCTGTCTGCTTGCAGATAAAATTTTATGTTAAGAATGGATTATTTATTAGAAGAGTAGCCATATAACCCTCTGTCACAAATGCATACTATTACAGAATAATCAGAATATCCACGTGACCAGTGTCCCCAGGGTGGGGACAATTCACCCAACAAGGTGTCAGGAGTGGCATGATCTCTTCATTGCCCAGCCAGTGGCCCATTCAGTGGCTTCAAGAAAACTATTCTGCCCTGCATCTTATCTTCCTCAACTGCAAAATAAACAGTGGTGATGCTTCACTTCCTTGGTATTAAGCTAGCCTAATACATTTCAAAAAACTCCATTTTGAGCTCTTTGCTGCGAAGGCACTGAAGTAATTCAGAGTTATCTAATCAGGTCCAGCATCATGCTGCCAACCAAGATGTTTTCAGCTGAGCCTGTCCATTCTCTTACAGAAATCCATAGGAAGATGAAATGCCACTTCACTGTAGGTTGAATGTTGAAAGACTACCAAACAAAGTGACTGGATTTTCCTTTGTCTAGAGGCCATTGGGTAATGCTAAGGGGAACAAGAACTGGAAACAGGGGAATTCTAGTGGGGCTTTCCCTGGTCTGTCCTGAGCTTCTGGTAAGCTGCAGTTCAGGGACTACCTCCTGCAATGATGTGCATTTGGACAATCATGTTTAATCAGCAGTGATGGGGACATTTTCCACAAACTTGTCCAATAATTTTGTTTCTTAAGCTATTGTTAGCACTGAGTTCTGGTTTAATAGGTGTTGTGTGAAAAGAGCACTTCCTTTTGTTTCAAACTTGCCTTCTAGCTTTGTTTGGTTCTCCCTGTTATTTCTTGTGCTTATAAGAAACAGTGATTCATCGCTTCCTTGCATTCCCTGGCTTGCTTGTGATTTTAAAGACCTTGGGCATATCTTCACGGCTCCCTTCAGTCCAGGGAGTTCCATTTAGCAGGAAAGTGCAAGTTCCAAGCCTAGCACAGGGATTTGGCAGCAATCTGTAATGTGATGTTTTTAATCAAAGCTGTGCCTTGACTGTGCTTCCAGGTTCCGGCAAGTTGTTGCAGAGTACGAACCAGAGGTGCAGGAAGTATCCCGGCTCTTCCGCTCCGTCCTGCAGGAAGCTGCTGAGAAGATCAAAGAGGAGGAAGAGGCCAAGAAGCTTGCAAAGCAGTGGAACACAAAGAACAGAACCAGCCTCTCCTTAACAACGTTTAAATCTCGGTCCAGGATTTCCCCATTCATCAGTGACATCAAGACCATCTCTGAGGATGTGGAACGGGGCACCCAGCCCAACAGGAGGGTTTGGAGCATGCCAGAATTTCGGAACACCAAGGATTTCTGACTCTGTACTGAATAAGGTTTTTAGACACTGATCTTTCAAAATTCCAGTTAACCCTTTTTCAACTCTACTGTTTCTTCTTTTTTCCATCTCTCCTTCCCTGCCTGTCTCTGTCTTGGAAGCTGTGTCCTTAGTAAGCTAATGCCTGCAGTCTATGACACCATTTATTACCAAACATGGTAGCCTTTCCTTTAACTCAGTAGCTATTCAGTAACCTTAAGGGCAAGGCTCACTTACTATCTCATTTTTATTACTGCTTTCTTGTGGAAAATGAATTAGTTTCGCTATGTCTGTCTTCTCCCTTTCCCCTCCAGCCTGGATGTAGTTATCTATAAAAACTTTTGGCTAAAGTTACTGAGAGCTGCTGGCTGGACCAATCTTGCTGAAAGCAAGACAGCCACTTTAATGAGTGAGGCTTGCAGGATCAGGCTTGTGAGTTAAAGCTAGTATCTGATTTGGAACTGAACTTCCTTTTTCAACTAATAGCCCTCCTCAGTGCTACAACAAACTTCACAGGTAACCTCAGCACTGCTCTTGATCCCCTTTTTTGCTGACAGTTCACAATGCAACCTGAGTAGAAACAGACCCAAGCCTTTTGACATTAAAGACCAATCATGCTCCACAACCACCAGTTTATGCATGTTCAAGTTTCTTGGGTGCTTTCTCTTTTGTGCAGGCAGAACCCCCTGAACCTTGCACCTGCAGAGTAGGTAGAAATTTATCAACCTGCTGTGTAGATACGCAGGTGGATACCTCAGGTCTGTGTCAAGTGCTGTTCTGGGGCCTCAGTGCTCAGTGTTGCTGAGCTAAGTGCACCAACCTACACCCCAGAAATAAATCAGTGGGCTGAAATTAATGTTTATGGCCAAGCCTGAAAGAGGGCTGGACTATCCCTGTAAAGGGAAGGGTGAAGGGACTCAGCATTCATCTCCAGGGTTCTCTGTACAGTGGCAACAGTTGAGATCATCTGAACTTTTGGCTGCTGTGAGTGACTGAAGTGCTCTGGCAGATGAAGGTTCTCCTGAGACCTTAAAGAGACAGAAAAATGCTCCAAGGAAAAGCTCCTAAGGCCCTCACTCAACATCTGTAGGGAGAGCTGTCACCAGCAAAGGGAACAGTAGGGCACACTGTGAAAAGTCAAGCGTCTTGCAGAGAACTCAAGGGCTAGGATGCTTCGTGATGACCAACGGGAGATGGGGAATGAAGAGAGGGATTTGCTTGTATGACTGGCTTTTGGGGAATCATCGCAGTGGGGTATAGCCTCCTGAAGGACCCTGTAGCTTTGTTGTTCTTTTGTCTGTTTCCAGCTATTTTTCCCTGGGGATCTTTGCAACAGCATGTGGGCTCTACAGCCAAGATTAAAACCCTTTGAAGCTGTGCCAACTCTGGGAAGAATTCCAGTACATGAAATCTATCCTAGACTAGAAATGTGCAGTTTCTTCCAGAGATGGAGGAAGGCAGCTTAAAACAAAGATCAAGATCAAGCCCCTAAGAGCTCTCTAAGACTGGGATTCTGGCTCTCTCTCTCCCCTCTGGGCTACATAAGATTGAAGACAAGGCTTTCTTACTAGCACCAGGCTGCAGTTTCTATCCCTTGGTAAACATTGCTGCCAGCAACCCTCCTAGGTACAGAAAGCAGCTCACTTTTAATCAAAAAGTCAGGGCTTCCAAATACGGCATCCAGTTTGGGACAGGCTATTTCAACCCTAGGTCAATGAGGGAGAGTTTAAAGCCTTCTGACAATCAGCTTAGTGTTTTTCAGCCATATGTTCTTGTGAAGTAAAGTGATTGTGTATATGAACTAAAAACCAAGGCTTGACATACTTAGCATAGCCTTAGCTGTCTAGAAGATGTAGGATCTCTAGCAAGGGGTCACCACAATTCCCAGAAACAATTCTTGTTTGGAAAAGAGTCAGCCATAATTTTTTTTACATATTTGAGAGCCACTGTACAGTACTGAAGTCTGAGATGAGTTCATGAATTTCACGCTGCAGCTCTGTATTCATTTTATTTGCACTCAGGTTTTGTTTGACACCTTCAGTATTGATGGCACAGATGGGATGTTTGATGGACTGCTGGGAGGCATGGGACACACAAAGCTCCTTGTTACAGCACAGTGGCAGTAGTATGCTCACTCTTTCTTAAGGGGAATCAGCAGTAAGTAACCTCCCTGCAGCAATGTACTAAGCCAAGGAAATCACTGAAGGGTGTTCACACTATCACAGCAGCCTGTGATCCTGCTGTGCCCTTCATTAACAACTTCCAGCTGGCAGACACCACTCTCGTGCAGCAAAGGAGACAGATCTGACCTTGGTCAAAGCCCTGCATGTTATGGAGGCCAGGCTGTGGCAGTGCTTGTGACAGCTGTTTTGCCTCAATTCACCTATCATTTCTAATTCTGCAATAAAACATAATCCAAACTCTTCAACAGCATCACTCTCCCCATACCACTTCTGGAAGTTACACTGGGCTCACAGTAAGTGATAATGGGGGGATATTCAGATACCAATTGTCACTCCATGCTATCTAGTACTCTTACAGGAGTAGAAATAGTACCTATATTTGCCTGCAGCCAGCTGCTTGGAGAGTGTGAGCTCCTGCATTGTGCATGCAGCAGCAGGTACTGAAGCAGAGCTGGGAGGTGATCAGGGTGCATGACTGCTGCACTGCTTGTGGTCATTTTTCTCAGAAATGCTGTAGACTGAACCTTAAATGATCCTTTGGCCTCAGCATGCAGCAATAACTACACACTCTTGTTTGCCTTGTCCTAATTTCACATTTGGCATGGCTACACTAGTGTCAGTTCAAATGAGGAGCATGAAACTCCTGACTGTCCCCACCTACTGTGCTATGGTCCGTGGCACTGGGCACACACAGCAGGGTAACCAGATTGTTTCTGGCTAAAGCCAACCCAAATGATCCATTGCAGGTGGCTCACAAACCATAAATCTGGACTAATGGTGGTCTGAAATAAACTCTCATGAAATTTGGGTAGTGTGAAGATCAGGTCCTCCTTGGTAACTGGCTGACTCTAGAGCTCTGCTCCTCCTGGGCTGCGCTAATTACTAGTGTATAAAAACAACAAAATAATCCTGATGAGACCCTATGATTTGTTTTTAGCACCTCCTGAGAGCTCATCCTGTGTCTTAATTCTTTAAGGAGAATGAAATGCTAACTAGCAGCACGCCATCACTAACAAAGAGAAGTGAACCGAACAACTAACATTCTAAATCCTGAAACATTCCTCCAGAACTGAGCAAAGCTTTTGGTATCAGCTTAGAGCACCACAGTTTGCCCATTGCTGACACTGTTGTGCTGTCCAAAGGACATTGTCACACCCAGGAAAAAAGCAGTCCTAGATTGCTATACTTTCTAATAAGTAAGAGCAGCAGCTCAGCCACACTGCTTAGGGGCTAGCACTCCTTAGAGCCACTGATCTCACAGGGAAGCTGTGCAGCCCTCTTCCTGTGGCTTCTAGAGATGAGCCTGGCCACGGGCTGTGTCAGCCAGAAAGGATGTGCAGGCAGGAGCTGAGGTTCCTCACCCACAGCAGCAGAGAGTTCAGGCCGCTGTCATGGGGAATTGGAGTAAGCTCTGAGGGAAATACCTGTCTGCTGACACTGCACTGTTTATACATTTCAACATGGAACCTTGGAGAATTAAAGCAAAGCTGTGGAATATAAACCAATTTATTTGTACTTGTTGTCTTTAATTAAAGATCTCCTGAAATATAATCTGTCTATATCTAGCCAAACACAACAGCTGTTGCACTGCCCTACTGTGTATGTATCAAAGTAGGAAGGCACAAATGGTAAAGGCACTTGATCCAAACAAAGAAACCACTCTATCTCTACAGGCTACACATCCAACTGCCCACCTTCTATCTCGCTACCTCTACAATCAGATCTCAAGGTATAAGGTGATAAATAACCAGGATTAAGCAATTGCAAAGGTCTGAAGTTCTCTGAAGCTACGTGTTCTGCAGATACAACCTTGAACTGAAGTCTTCATCAACGTGCTTCTGAGCACGTCCTACATTAACCAGCATTACCACAGAATGAGATGATATGAGAGACAAAATGGGTGTTTTGTCTCCAGATACTTTTGAGTCACTCCATTGATTCCATACCTGATTCTGTGTACTGGAATGCTTTAATATCAGCAGATGGCCCCAGATGGCTCAGGGCTCCCTGTAAGCATCGTATATACAAAGCATGCATGTGTTTAACAAAAGGGAACCTTTTTTCCCCCACATGAGGTATTATTGAAGCATGAATTGCATTGCTTAGCACATTCTGCACATCAGACAGATGAGTGGTTCCAAAAGGAGACTGTGTGAGTACAGGGGGTTAGTAAACCACAGTGCTCTAGACACAGCCTATAGCACAGGGCTTGAGCTACTCCTTGCCAGAAGCTGTGGACAAGCAAATCTGTGTTGTTGCTTACCCTTATTCACCCAGACATTGCTATAGGCCTCTCCTAGAAGGAAAACTAGTCTGATTGAATGGCCACTCTGATATTCCTGTGTTCTGCTACACCTCCCTGCTGAAGGATATGGTACTGAAGTTTTGCCCAAAAAGCATTGTTAGAAGAACTGGACTGCATCCATCACAGCTTTTTTGGTTGTGCTCTGCAATAGAGGAAGGGCTATTAGGCCTCCCTCAGTTCCACCCACCTGTGCCAAGCAGAGACATCATCATTTCAGTGCCTGCCTTTCCCTGGTACTGCTGTCTGTGTGTGGGCTGTCAGCACAAGAGGCCTCTTGTTCCCTTTGCGTGCTCAGACAAGCCATGTCTCAAGCTGGCTTACATCAGAAAGATGCTCTACTGGCCCTCAGTGCTGCGTCTTGGGCCCAGGTCTCCCAGTGACCACCGTGTATTTTCTGTGCACTTGCTGCACAAAGATATCCTCAGACTAAGGGAAAATCCTTACAGGACGAGATCTTAAAAAACACAAGAGAAAAGTGAGAAAGAGGCCTACAAGAACACACCGTACACACTTGTCACTGGACACTTCATAATATTATAAATTGTTACGGTCCTAGCTAGGATTATCCCACAGATTATAGCATCTTACCTCTATATTTTAACCACAGACACATGTGGCCTTTACCAAATAAATGTAATCTAACCCAGGAGCAGAGACACCAAAGTGAGGAAAAGAGCTTCTGTGTTTTTGACATCAGAGTGTCTGCTCTCAGAATGTAATTACTATCACATCTGCTTAGTGTTTGCAATGCTGGATCCTAAGAGGCCTCTATCAGGTCACAGTCCATCTGCAGTACTTTTCCAACCTGATTCTTTCCAGTGTCAGGTTACCTAAAGTAACAAATTGCATTTCATTTGGTCTAAAGACTATTCAAATAACCAGATGTGTTATGAAGCAGTGACACTCCTTATGTTGGCGAGTTTTCTTTCTATATTCTGGCACTGATATTTAGGAGATGGAGTAGAGCAGAGTGCAGTTTCTGAAGAACTCAGCAGCCCCAAGTAGGGTGGTGCACTTCCAGGCCCCTGCTGGCTCTCAGCAGCCTGCTCCTGTGTCATTCAGATACTGAGAAGTTAAAGGCTTCCTTCTGCCTTTGGCACACAGGCACCAGGAGAAGAGACTATTGTCTGTCCTCAGCACAGCCAAGGGCAAGAAAGGAACAAAGGCTGGATTAAATTCATAGGATAGCAGTAACACATGTTCCCCATAAACAACCGTAATTTGGTATTTGCAGGCTAATTATAGGGTTTCAGAATAAGAAAGCGCAAAGGCGATGTCCAAAAGTAAAAAAAAAAAAATTCTGTGACATTCCAGCTGGACAGCATTGCCACCTACCGGCAGATATTCCAGCACCGGCCAAGCAGGGAACAGGCAGCAGCTTCCTAACCAGGCCTCTCCGGACAAATGCCGATTCCTCACTCTCACACCACTGTTCTGTCACCCGCAAGTGGAAGATGGCACCAGTGGCCAGCATGCTGGCATGGGAGCAGCTGCCATCATAAACACTGCGCTTCTCAGGCTGGGTAGTGATGATGTTCTTCAGGCTGCTCCAAAGGGCTCTCAAGAGGCTTCCTCGGACTCCTCAGCCCCATGTCCTGCTTGTCCCTCAGACAACACCACATGAGTCGTACTCCTGAAGCACAATCTGAGACTGAAATTGAACAGGCAGGAAGAAATAAGTACCTGTTGTCAACAGACAAATAAATCACAATCTCTGCACTGGACAGTAGTTTTGATGATTAATTTTGTTCAGGGATGCAACTAGGTAGATGGGTGCTTGCCAGTAATTTTAAGAAGCAGGTCCTCAAAAACTCATCATGCTACAGCTTCAAATACAACCAAGTTCAAACTGGAGGGTTTGACCTCCAGTGCCCAGGGCCTCATTCCTTCAGGAAAACCCACTATGACATAAAATTCAGCCATTCTACAGAGTCCTCAAATGACAGTGGAGGTCCCAACCTTCAGTGTTGAACCAGAACTTTGGAAACTTGTTTCTAAATACACACAGCAAAGACTTATGCAGCAAAGACCATGAGGAGCGTGGTTAACACATGAAAGGACATCAGAGCTCCACCAGCCATCAAGACCCTTGCCCACACCAGGGAAGGTTCAACAGGTGACCCCAGGGGAAGTCACTTCAGCCTCTCTGACCTCTGCTTATCCCCTGCATGTAGAGCTCACTCAGTTTTTCTGCTGCAGAGGATGACTGGGAATATGTTCCTGCAGCATGAAACCCCAAACAGCACAACCTGCCCAAGTTTAACCTTACTGAATATTGAACTGTTCCCAAAATGGCAGGCCCTGCTCAGCTCTGCAAGGTGAGACACCTTAGCTCCATGGAGCCAGGTAGTTCCGAGTCAAAGTGACATTTATCAATATTTCCTCAGCTTTCCATCTCTGCTATGTTTTTGTGTGGGCAAGAGTGAAGTTCAAGCCAACTCTAAAGGAAATGAGTAACAAAGGGTTGCACAGCCCACAAAAACTGGCTGGGATGGAATACTTTAGAAAGTGCCAAAGAAGATGGGCATGGCAGCAGCAGCTCAGAGAATGTATCCTTCCTCTTCTTCCCACGACAGTGACTTCTGTTTCTGAAAATTCTGCTGCTAAAAAAATTCAGTTGAGTTCTGCATGGTTCTCAGAATGGAAAATGGCACAGAACACAGAAGGTGAGTGTGATAGGGAAGACTGTCTCACACACACACACACACTCACACAAAAGGCAGGTTTCACATCTAAAAGACCTCTATTATTCAGCATTGTAGGAAGAACCTTAACTTGCCCAGCCAGGCAAGCTTCTGCAGCCCTTGCCTCATCACCTGCCCTCTGCCCCACTCCGTGACTCCTGATGGCAGCCATCTCCCTCCACCCCTACCCCACACCTTTTCCACTGCTCTGTTGTTCCACCCTTCACCTTTGCCCACGACATGCACTTCTTGGGAGACCTGGCAGCAAGTCTCTGTACCAGCCATGTGTGTATCAGGTTAACATCCCACGCTGCTTCACAGTTCCCTCATGCAAATTTCTCAGCCTGATTTCCACCACATTCTCACTGTTGTAACCTTCTCATCTGGCTCAGTCTGTGGTGCAGCTGCCACAACAGGGATCTGAAGCAGTATTAAGAAGCTGTGCTTTAGTGAAAATGTCAGTGAAATTAACTTCTTCCCTGAGGGTGCAAGGCATGGAAAATCATTCTGGCTGTAAGGGCCTGTGCTCAAAGGGAGGACTGGACTCTGTTGGCCTTTTCCCAACAGCAGCCTCAAATATACTCAGTCCCAAGAAGATGCACACGGTCTCAATGCTTGTGGGGAAAGAGAGGGAAGGGAAGGAATGCAACATGACTCAAGCCTCTTTAGAAACCTAAGAATCTACATGGAGATGGGTAGGACAGAAAAGGAGGCTTATAAAAGCAGCAACTGCTGGGAAGTTTCAGAGAGCACTTGTAACTGATTGGACAGGAGAGAATAACGCAGAATCACTGCCACAGACTTTAAGCAGCCTGGCTTTCTAGAAGAAATGATAGCTTAGAAGTAAATGCTGGCACAGAAATATTTTAAAGCATCACCAAAGCATACCCAGCATGTCAAGAAAAATAAACAGAAAATGTGTCTGTCCTGAACACATACCAAAAAACCAAAAAAAAATAGTTTGACTCATTTTTGTACCTTGAGTGACAACTACCAAAACCCTAAAGGAAGAGCAGTCCATATCATATTACTAAAGGCCCTTTGTCTTTTCCACACTAATGTGGAACAGGTAGGAGTTTTTATGATCTTGACCAAGGCTACAAAAAGCAAATTATTTAAACTAAGTATGAACTTTCCAATCAATGCGGTTCTTTACAACTGTGATCTCTGGGTTTCCTGCTCCTATTTTCTTTCCATCTTCCAAATTTCTGCTCCCTACCCCACACCAAGTTTTCCAAAATTACACTACCTTTACATAAAATATAACCTAGGGAATGGGAAGGATGTTATCTTCTAAGAGTGTGTTTGGGATTAACCTTGTTATGCAAAGTCCAGAGACAAAAGCTGCTTATCTGGGCAAGACACTTTGACATCAGTAGCTAGAAAATACCAAAGTAGCATAAATCAAAGCATAATCCCCGCGATAAATAAAACGGGTTTTCTTGTTTGGTTGGTTTTCTTTCCCCCAGAGATATTTCAGAACAGTGCTTTCAAAAAACCCTTTCATTGTTGGATTAAAAGTCAAAGAAACTCCATTTCTTACCTATGTTTTTGTAAGTTTTATGTTCATAAGGATGTAAGGAGTTGCTCTGCTAGATCAGGGCTTTAGTCTCTAAAGAGTTACATCTCTGCAACAACTAAAAAATGCTTCACAACAAAAGAAAACGGGGGAAAGGAGAGGATTCTAGCATCTTCAGAAGGTTTCATGCATCAAAACAGTTATAAATTATCCCTTCAGGAATGGTACAAATCTTCAGGTTTACTGCAAAACACCATAGCAGACACAGAGAGAGTTTTCCATTTGCTCTTTAATGAACTCCCCCCACTCTGACTGATGTACACTTGATGTTCTTGTCAAAGCCAACTCCCCTTGAGTCCTTCCTTGGGGCATGCCTAAACCATAGCTCCTGAGGAGCACCTGCTCCAGGAGCGATCCAAGTGGAACTCCCAGGTACAGAGGGAACCTGGGTTCAGCTGGGTTACAGGGTTACAGCTGGGTAACCAAGGAGCAAGGCTTGGAAGGAAGAGCACAAGCACTGAGCAAATTACCACAGCTGGCACACCCACAAGTTGTGCTGGGCTCCTGCTGCTCGTCCAGGCCTGTCCCATCTCCCAGTGGACTGTCAACAGACCTGTGAGGTCACTGTCACTGCCTGCCTCAACACCATTCCACAGCTCTTTCTCCATCAGACTCAGATATGTCGATAGTATGCATCCTGTTGCACTCCAACAAGAGACAGATTGGATACATGGCTCACAGGATCAGAAAAGCAGGCCACAACTCCAGAGTTTTTAGTCTAGGAATTGCAACTCCAAATGTGGGGTGTAAATTATCTGAGCTGAACAGCTGATTCAGATAAATGAACAAAACCAGAGACCTTTCCTGCTTCTATTTTAGGATAAAAATAATTTGTTACCATTATTGCTCCAGAGTATTTTGCTGTTACACTTTCTAATGACAGAGAGCAATAAACTGTCCAGAGAAACACCACATCTCAAATTCTAAAAGAAAATAACATATTAGTGAATGAACTTTCAAAAAAAATTCATTTATGTAAAAGGATGTTCTATTTACAAAGGTCAATTTGCTCTTTAGGATAAGCATAACCACTACCAGAAAAAAATATACATAAAAGAAACACCTCATCTTTCAAACAGACATTTACAAATACTCTGCTTAAACTACTAGAAAAATTAAGACATTTGACATCAAGAGTGCATTCTGCATGCAGTTAAAGATAGAAATTACATTGCTGGACTTCAGTGTGTCATTTCTTATCATTGTGAACAACACACACTTGGGCATTTCTAAAACACCACAGCCTGGCTATTACCTTAGGATCTCAAAAGGAGGACATAGATCTCCATTAACAAGTTATCAGCTACTCTTTGTTTTCCCACTAAAAAAGGACATCCCAATTTTCTTCTCAGTAGGAGGGTCTGGTCTTGTCCAACTTGGTGTCCTTTTCCCTGAGTTTCCCTGTAGTGTTCTGCTAGGATGATGGTTGGCTTGGTACATGTACCAGTCCTTGGGAGCACTCTTCCCGTTACAAGGCAGAGTTCAGGAATTCCAGGAGCTGTGCACGGTTCCGGTCTCTCTGTAGAGCAGACAAGCAGAGGCAGTGGTTGAACAGACCTATACTCAGGAGCAAGGACACAGATCTCTCTTTTCTGTGGGGTTTTCACATCCCAAAGCAAGTGCCATTGGCACAGCTGGGTCTAACTAGCTACCAGTGAGGCGTGGGAAGTGCCAGGCAATGGGTACTGGGGAGACAAGCTGCCACTATTCCAAGAGACATTTCCTAAGTGGCTCCCTAAGGAGGCTCCATTGGGTTGTCATCGTGCAGCTCACAGCCTGCCCAGGAGGGAACTCACAAGCACAACAGATGCTCCTCTCTGGTGGCTGAGACAACTTTCACTGTACTCACAGCAAGCCCTGTGCTTTGGGAAGTTTCTTTTTTTTCCCTAGGCACAATCAGCAGCTTATGCAGCATAACAGAACCCGAATTTAGGTTCTTTCTTCACATAAAAGATGGCCCAACCACTCAATTCCAGCATTTTTTATAAAAAATTACTGAATCTTGTAAGGAATAGATGTTGTTCAATTCAGCAAGAGCACAGGCACCAACCAAAAAAAAGGACCAACATCAAATATTGTAACAAGCAGGTTACTGAAACAGGACTGGCAAACATTCAGCATAATTTAACACACACTTTGATGTCACAGAGAGAAGATAATGCGTTTTCAGTCAAATTTAACACAGAATGCCCAGGACTGCTTTGGTAGCTGTAGAATGAACTACTAGGGCTGAACCAAAATCTGCCAAGCTGGATACCTCAAGGAGAGTACCAGAGCCCTCTGCAGGTCACCCTAAGGTGTGGAAATTGTTGAAGACTGAAGGTATTATTTAAGTGCTGAGTCCAAACATCCACAGCAATAGCATACAACGCTATTCATGGTATTTATTTCCATGGGTATCTCAGCAAAAACATTTGACTGCTCTGAGAAAATGCAGGAGCGTGTGCTCCTAAAAATACTACTGTTTTTTTAAAAATTCCTCTCTAAATAAAGGCTAGTCTTGCATGTGTTAGAAAAACACAGTAGAGCAGCAATTACCACAACTGATCACAGGAGACTGAAAGAAGATGAGTACAATTAACACCAGTGTAAGAGAAAGCTACAAATTGGCTAATGAATAGAGGCTGAAATTCTAAGAACCTTTACAAGCATCCTTTGGTTTGTCTGCTCTTGACTCAGTATTCCAAACCCCTTCATAACATAAAACCTGCCAAAAGAATTAATTAAAATTTCTCAGAGGGCATCACAGCCACACTGAAAGCTACACTCACTTTACAACTCCTAACTGCAAGACCCACTCTTCTACAAAAACTACTATTAGAAAATATTAAAAGACACTGCATTTTTCCTTAGGGACATGTAGACTACTAACTCTTACCTCTATATCTTCCTTAGTCTTCTTTATTTTCATCTTAATTTTCTTTCCAGTTATCATGCTGTAGTTTTCATTCTTCTTTTTGTTTTTGAAGAACTGAAATGAGATCACATGTTAAAAAGACCTAAGCTTTGGTCTGTACCATTCAAATCTTATGTCAAATTACAGACAATAATCTTTTATACTTCTTAACAGTCCACAACAACAGAGAGAGGTTTCTACTGGTTGATGACCAAACTGGTGATCCTATAAACATTTTCATGACAGACAGATTACGTATCAAGGTGAGAAATACAACAGGGCTTCACACTTGGACCAGCATACCTTGGAAAGCTGGACAGGTCCTGTTTTCTCTTTCCTTTTCTTCTTTTCTTTCCTTTTCTTCATTTTGTTCTCCTTTTTCCTTTTCTGAAAGAATAAGACATATGCTCTTATGCTTACAGACTAACAAGGGCAAAAACCTCCAAACCCACGAGGATCTCTAAAGGCCACTCAAGTCAGGACAGCCATAACTGCTTGCCCTCACCATTGCTGGACAAGCAGTGGAAAGTAATGCACCACAGTTAGCAACTCTTGGCACTCTGAGGAACAGGAAAGGTCTGATGCCTCGTTCTCTCTCTTTTAAAGTAACCCCAATATATAAAATCACTGAAAATGGAACAGAAAAATCACAACAGCAAGAATTTACCACTCACTTCTCTCACTGACTATAAATAATTTCTTCTGACAAATCCTATTAAGTTATCAAGATTCCCCACTTCTCTTTGTGTCAGAGACTACTCTAAACTCCAGCTGGACCAGCAATAACTGGCAAAAGTAACTTTTAAATTATTTCTCTTTTTGTATAAAGTCCAATGGCCATTTATCAGTTCAGCTACCATAACCCTAAAAGCATTATTTACATTTACACAGATACAGACAAAAGCATTGCCTTACATGGTATTTAAGGTTATTGAAACATAAAGAACTGTTTTGTTTGTTAACTATTTATTTCTTTTTGTAAACTTTTACCTTTTTGTTGTGTTTTTCTTTTTTCTTCTTCTTTGACTTAGACTTAGGAGAATCTAAAAATTAAGGAAAAAAATAAATACCAAAATCAAACACTGTACATTTAGCATTCTGAAAAAGGCATTTGCTTTACAGATAAGACACAGAGAAATGTGAAATACGTGAAGAAAATGCTTTAGTTCAGCTATATACACTGACATAAGTTGAACTAACCCTGAGAAAGAGAACACATTAAGTTACTGCCACTTACTGGACTAACATGGAAACTGAAAACACCTGATTTACTGATTCTGCAGATGTGCCAGCTTCACGTGAGTCCTCAAAGTTAAATGCTTGAAATGTTAAGACCAAAGTAGGATTAAATCAAACCCACAACTCTGATCTAGACAGACTGGTGAAGCAAAAAAAGATCTGTGTTTTGAAAATGTAACAAATAGACGGGCTTAAATATATACAGCATATTGTTACCAAGTACCATGTATTTGAATGACAATTTCTCTTTTGAAGGAATTCAAATTAACACAAGAACACTGCAAACTGTGTGTGAAGTGGCACCTTTACACACAATAGGACAGGGTTGTGAGAGAAACACCCTGAACAACCAGCACCTGTATTCTGCGCTGTCGCTTTGGCGTGGTTTTATCACTTTTAAAATAAGCTTTAAATGCTCTCAAGAGCGCTATCAAAACTGGAAAAAATCATGTGCATATGGAGGCAGCTTACCTCTACTACTACTGGAAGAAGATGACCTTGATGATGAGCGTGATGAGGAGGAAGAAGTGGATGTACTGCTAGAAGACGAGGTGGATGAAACAGATGAGGATCTGCTTCTGCTACGCTTTCGTTTCCTTTTTTCTTTTCCTTAGGGCAACACAAGGCAACAGTGACAAGCCTGCTAGTAACTGTGGCCTACAGAAATGACTCCTAGTAGGACTTAAACATAATGAACCCCTGTTTTGAGGGGTTGGTTTTGTTTTTTCCCTGCTCTTCTAGTGTGCCATGGTCTGTTGGCATCAGCAAGTGACCGAACCCGGTAAGTGACACAGAGGGTGACACAAACACACACCACAGAACAGCAGCAGATCACAGCACCCACCTCGGGCCTTTAGCCCTTCTTCTGAGGTCGCACACAGCGTCCTGGTTTTTTCATCCTTCTTGTTATCCATATCTAGTCAGAGGCAAAAGGACATTTACTAACACCATTTCCAGAAGACTTGGGGGCCGGGAGGTTCAGAAACAGAGGAAACAAGCCAGCACGCCTGAGGGCAGCGCCATGGAACCACAGCGGGGGACAGGTTGGGAGGGAACACAGAGGGTCACCCGGTCCAACCCCCCTGCTCCAGCAGGGTCATCCCGGAGCACACGGCACAGGATCACACCCTCCTCCCACGACACTGCGAGGGGAAAGCTCCTTCAGGCTCATCCCCTGGTACGAGGAACCGGAGGCCGGACCCGCGTTGGGTGCTGCTAGCGTAGACGCCGGGGGGTTTTACCCGCACCTACGTGTCGGGCTGTCGCTGGATCATGGATCCCACCCACGGCCCGTCCCAGCCCTCCCCGGCCGCCCCAGTGCCCCCGACCCACCCGCGCTGGGGCCGCGGCTGCCCCGGCTCCGCCGCCCCTGGCCCGGCACCGCCCGCGACCCGGAAGGGCGGGGGCCGCGCGGTGCCGCTTCCGGCCCTCCCTCAGGGCGGCCGCGGGCACCGGAGCACGGTGCACTCACCGCCGGAATTCCCACACGCCGGGCTCTGCCCTGCCGAGTGTCCCCTTCCCTGCTGCAAAATACCGTGTTCCCGAGCACGCGTAGTCATGGGGTGCCGGGACAGTTCCTGTTCCTGCTCTGAACCGCAAGAAATGCAGCCCCTGCTGAGCCCGAACCCGCCCCAACCACACCTGATCATGGCAGGGCATCCTCAGACCTGGAGGATACTCATCTGATCTACGTCAGGGTTTACTGAACTTGCATGTGCGGCTGCTCTGCGATATTATCCAAGTGCAAACCAAAATACCCGTGAAGCACATCGATTCCTAATCTAAAGCAGTGTTCGTTTGTTCTGGTTGCTTGTTTTTTAAAATTATTGTAAACAAACATTCCATATCCTTAAAAGTCTGCTTCAATCCAGCCAAAAGGAATATAGGCCACAGTCTCTCCAGAAGGATGATAAAATTATTTATTCTTACATTAGTTTATGTACACAGTAAAGACATTCGGCTAGAAAACTGCCTCGATTGTAGTAGGAGCTATTCAAACAACTACAAACTATCAATAAATACATTAGAAACATACGGTATGCTGATGTAGGAATAACCTCCCCTCTTTTGGTTACTTACCCAGTATAATATTATTGAAAAGTTTTTTGGTATTCTTCATGCAACATCAAAATTCTTCCTGACAATTCATGCTATACAACATTGTTTTTCTTTATTAGAAATAGGATGAGATTTAAAACCCTGTTTACAAGTAGTAAAAAAAAGCACTGAAAATTTTAACACAAATCTCTTAATTTCTGTACTAAAAAGAACCAATTTAAAGAAGGTTGTCTTTAAAAAAATTAATTTTCTCAACTAATTCCTTATAAAACAGGCAGTATTTCAGAAGGGATGTTTCCATCACCCAGGATGAATTTGTGCTTCAGAATTTTGAAAGGAATATTCATGGCAAAAACCTAAACCCAGCCAGTAGGTAGAGGAGAGATTGCAGTACGAACTGCCTAAAACCAAACATGCTTCCAAAATCTGTCTAGGAAAACACTAAACACTTATCCACATCACTATGCCATCACCTATTCTAACAATTAGAAATGGAGTTTTAATAATACTTAGCTCTTTTCATGCTCAAACTTCTTCACAAACATTTAAATAGCCCTAACCCTTCTGCAAGTATTATTATCCCCACTTTACATTTGGGGTGGTGGAGGCAGAAAGGGCTGGGAATTTGCCAGGATACAGACCAGACACATCCCTTTCATCTTGCCCCCCTTGCTTGTCTGAGTTCTTTATCGCTTTCTGTATTTAACACTCAATGTACTGGAGAGCCCCAGGACACACAGACGGTACATTCCCATCAGTTACTAGTGGTTATTATGCAAGTTGTGTCACTTTGAAAGTTACGTGACAAATATTAAATTAATAATTGACGTGAAATCCAGGCTCAGGGTTGATGTCACAGAATGGCACACCACTGTCAGAACAAGCCTACTCTTTCTGTAACCAAGTGTTATGTCTAATTTGTTCTGTTTTACAGATGAAATGACTCCTGAAGTCAATGGTGGTGATACAAACAAACAAAATTTGTTCCTCACAATCTGTCCCCGGGAACATGGGAAGTCCCTATGGTGGCTCAGTACGTCTTGACACTGTAAAACAAAAAGGACTTCTAGATCAAAACAAAGCTTTCACATGTGCTAACCCACCATGAGGTACAGATTACTAAGGTCCCTTCCCCTCCACCCCTGAGTTAGAAAATTCATGTGTCTGAATTATGTCCTGAAAACTACGTGGTAAAGTAAGTGTCTAGCAATAAGATTGCAGATACAAATTGAAGTATTTTGCCTTCATCTTGGTATCAATCCTTGAATTATTTAGATTGTTATCTACATCCCGCACGGGAAGGGCATTTTTCATTTTGCCACATTTGCCCTCCTGAATTCTCTATCTTACACCTTTCAGTCTGTGCCCTGTTTTGATTTTTATCCTGCCTAGTTTACTCTTACCCTAAAACCAGCTTAGTTTCTTGCTGTCTCTTGATAAGCTTTGGAGCAATGGGTAATGCCATGGTGTTTCCCTACCTGACCTGTAAAAGATGAGAGACGCAAAATTCTGCCACAAAATGACCGAGTATGCAAAATTACATCCCTATAACAAGCACCCAAAGAGCTTTAAAAAGGCACATATGTTCTGTGTCACTTGTTCCTCAGTGCCTGATCTTGGTGGTTTTAGTGCGTCTCAAGTAAACCCTGTACGATGCACACATTCCCTTGAATATGGAAGGAACTTGGAATAAAAATTAAGATCTTCAGATATCACAGTCAGCAGCTGTGTCATCCTTTAACAAACACTAAAGCTGCACTGATTGTGAAAATTGAGTTCTTACAGCAACCTCACTCCCTAATCCATTTCTCCCCTTCTTCCCCAAACTTCTAGGAGAGACAAAAAGTGCATGTTACATGAGCTATTCCCCAAGCTCTTCCTGCCTTTTGTAGAGCTGGTAAGGCCAGAAAACATCTCTTTTGCACAGATGTGGAAGCAAAAGAGCAGGAGATTTGCCCCTCTTCCAGCAGCGCAGCCAGGAGCTGGCAGGCTGGCTGAGTGCCCTGCCTCTGGCCATGTCCTGAGAGGTGAGAAGCACCTGCAGCTTTTGGCTTCAGATGGGGACTGTGGATGTTTACCACCAATGGAAACCAGTCCCAAGGCACTAGGCAGGAATGGAAAGGACACAAGAAAGCTGTTGTGACCTGGGGGTACTCTGTACAGCTGAAAAAACAGGCTAAAAAATTAAGAGGCATTGGCTCCTTCCTCTGGGCTTTCTGGATAAACACAATTCAAACAAAAAGATGCAAGATACTTTGGCAAATGTTTTCCCTGCCTAACTGAAGCCATTCTCCCTGCTTCAAAAATCCAGGAGAGATGGAGGGATCAAGACACATTGATTTGAATTTGCTAATGTTGAAATGTTTCCATTGCAGACAGATGAAATGCACTTGCATGTTTGGGCATGGCTTCACTTCTGTGTGAGGGAGAGGAGCCCACAGGCCTGCCTGGGCTCCAGGGAATTTACTGGACCAGGTTGATTTCCAAATGCCAGTCTGGTGATGGAAGCCAAGCATCGCCCCCAGCCTGGACTGAACCAATCTGGATCGAATGCATGTTTGCACCAACCTGGACTTCTAGCTGCCTCAAAAATGCAATCTTGGAAAAACGGGTAGAAAAGGAAAGGCTGATGCTTTGGCAATTCATTTTCTGTCCTCTAGTCCAAAGCCATGAAACATTCTCAGTAGCTTGACTGGTGGCAAGTTGCTATTGCATGGCTAGTGTTCACCACAAAAGCAGTTCCTCATGCTTACAGCAGTCACACTGATCGAGCACGCTTTTCACAATTCCTCCAGATCAGTTAGATCCACGACCACTTTCAAAAAGAGAGTGTCATCTCTGATGTAGGTGTTCTTTGTGTTCTCCAGGACGGCGTGCGGCACGAAGCGTGGGCAGCCGGAGGCGATATTCATTTCTCCATCTGGCCTTTTGAAACTGCTGCTGTTGGGGTCAGCTCTGAAGACTTCCACAATGTGATTTTTTTTCCCACTTTGGTCCAAAAGCATAAGTGTAACCTTTTGCTTGAAAGGCCACAGCAGCAGCGAGTCAAACTCGCCCCTCATGACCACGAAGTAGAGGGAGATGTGCGTTCCCTTTCCTGAGCCGTCCCCGTTCAGGTAGGCTCTCGCACACAACCTGTACCCACAGCGGCTCGTGTAGAAGGGCTGGCTGGCTATGGACAGCACACGGCCTTCCACTGCCTCTTTTTTCTTCATCTTGTAGTCCGTGATTTTCCAGATTAATTTCCCGTTGTAGCACGTGCCTTCCAAAAGCTTAAATCGTTCTTCGTTTTTATTGAGCTGTGCTTTGTGAATATTGATCTGGAGATCATGCTTGCTGGACTGGTCTTCCAAAACAACTGAGAGAAGTGGGAAAGAAAAAGAAGTAGAAAAAGAAAGAGAGAGACATTTGGTAAAATAAAACTGGCCAAAGCCCTGGATAAAACAAGCACCCAAGTCAAGCTGGTGAAACTGATCTACCCAAGCCTGAGTACAGGCTATGAACTGCAGCTGTTAACTTTTTAAAACTGTAATTGCAGCTGGTAGTTGAATCAGAAAAGCTGGCAACTATAAATAGCGAATGCCTGAATAGCACCACAGCCTCCATCACAGTGCAGGAGCCAAACCAAGGCCAGCTTTGTGGCCCTGCAGTGCCACTGGAGTTTAGGAGACATTGTGCAGTAGGGAAAGGCGGGAGAACACCGCACACACCATCACATCTTGGTCTCAGAATGCAAGAAGAAAGCCCATTCTAGTGAAGAGCTCCAGCTGACTGAGTGTAGCACCACTCAGTGGTGCCCCTACTTAGCCACCAGTAAATCAGCAAACTTCCTTATCTGTGCAGGAAAGTACCAACGTACCCAAGCGCTGGTCGTACGTCTCCATCAGGGCAATCTTCTGTTTCACGTTTTCAATTGTGTCAAACAGCGGTCGCAGGTCCAATTTACTTTGCTGCTGGTTTGCCATCTGTATGAGCTGCTTCACTTGTGATTCCAGGCGTGCAGACTTATCCAGGTGACTGGCCAGAGCCTTCCCAGTTCATGCCATTGGAAGAGAGTGGGAAGTAGAGACAAGAGATATCCATAAAACCAACTATTTGCTTTGAATCAAGATAGTGAAGTCTTTAGCACATGAGCAGTATCAATGATAGGATGCATTCAAAGTGCTCTGCTGGCTTAGGAACTTATCCCAGTGCTCCTTCATGAGTAATTCAGCACATTTACACACTGAGAAGCCATCTCTCATTCGGAACCCATTCACACTGCACCACTTCATTCAACTCATTATTCAAATTTACACCTGCACATTTGCCCTGGGCATCTGACCATGATGATTTATACAGTGCTTTGTGCTCAGATCACGTATCCAAACTTCTTTATTGATTACAATGAAAAGGCAATACCGTATTGTAAAAAAAAAATAGAAGGTCTTGGGGAGATTTGTTATTGCTGTGCTGTTAATGACAATTATTACTGGAGAAATATATTTCAGGATGCAAGAAAACAATTGGTAAAAAAGGTAAATTCAATGTCTCACCTGAGTGCTTACCATCAAGTTGCTATTGTTACCAAACAATTGTGTATACTGTCTGAATTCATTCTCACACTTCTTAATGGCATCTGCTAGCTGCTGGATTTTAATCTCTTTACATTCCAGGCTCTTATACAGATCAGATATCTACAGAAGGAAAAATCAGAGTATAAATGCTAAGGAACACCAAAACATACAATGAAGAAATCGTAACATATGTGACTATATAGGAGACAGTGGAAAAGTTTACAATGCAAATCCTCTAAGTGAGCTAGATAGAGCATTCCATAATTCGCTATTTGTGAATAAGCACTGGCAAGAACAGCACATAAGGTAATCAGGCTTTAGAGCAGATCTGTGTGCCTCCAGGTGCAAAGAGGCTCCTATCTATCATTTCCATCATGATGATCCATTCAGGTCTATAGTGGGATAATATTTACTTACATGCACAGGTGCATGTGTGTTTCTGTGTGTATATATATGCATTTTTTTCCTCTACTGAGGTCCAACCAGCAGAAGAGTTGAGTCAGTGAGGGATACATACCTCAAAACCAAGTCTTAGCACTTTGGGACTCTTATTTCTTGCATAAATAAGCAAAGAGTAATTCCCCCATCAGCTTGGATTCATTTAGTTAACAGGACTGGGCCTATACCCAGTGTCTCCTGCTAGGAGCCAGAGAAGTGATCTTGAGCAGAGAGGTGCTTGAAACTGGCTCTGCTGTCCTCTGTGCTGCCTGCACACAGAGCAGGTGGCCTGGGCAGCTAAAGGCTGCTTTTTGGAGCAACCTGGCCCCTCAATGAAACTTTAAAATACTTTATCTCTTAACCTCATATCCAGTGCAAAGCAAAGACTGAAAGCAAATGAGGTGAGGAATAGCAAGGAGCTTCCCACTGTGCCTGGTGGAGAATATAGGTGCCTGAGCACAGAGAGGTTTCCTGTAATTGACTGACTTCACCAGAAAACCTTATTCTGTCTTCTGAGGTGTGAAAAGACCATAAAAACAGTGTTTTAAAATGTAGCTGAGCTAAATCAGGCAACAAATGCAGAATCCGGTATCATCCTCTAACCAGACAAGAACTGCTGAAGAGTGCTCATTAAATATGTCTTACCTGTTCTTCCAACCGGGAGTTCTTGTCTAAAATCTGCAGCATGTGTTCCCTCAGGGCACTGTTTTCATGTTCAGCAAGTTTCCCTCTTTTAACCTTAGTGACGCAGAGGGGGGAAGTGAAAGAATAAAATAATAAGATAAGGAGATTTTTGAAGCTATTGGTAAAAAATTTATTGATGCAAACATTCAAAATGTCTCCTTTATGCCTTGAAAGTGAGGGAAGGGCAGTCTTGATTCTCTAGTATTTCAGCTTAGCCAGCAGAAATGGTTGTGAAAGGACATAAATTGGTTAATTTAATCATTCTGATTGGTTTGGGAGACAAAGTCCAGTCCTGGTACAGATAAAGATCTGTAAGACAGTACCTTTACATGACAGCCGTACTGCTTATATGGACAGTCCACTTCTGCCTCAGGACACACAGCATGGTGCTTTTCAATCTGCATGTATTAATGAAGCAGTTTGTGATTAAATAAATACTTAGTAATTTGAAGCACTAATAAAATCTAAATGCCTGCAAAAAGGGTGAAAAAAGGCCACTGTCATGACAACACCAATCGCTTTACCAGGAAGATGAGTATTCAGAGTCAATAAGCAAGCCAGGTATTTTTCCATGCTGCAAAACACCAATGGCTTTCAGTGACAGAATAATCCACTTAGAAGATGGGAGATATATCCCTTTTAGAACTGAACAAAGGAAACACTTAGAGCAATGAAATTTTATTGGCATGGGCCAATGTGGTCTGCAGCATAGCTTTCAAGTTTTCATAAATGCATGTGATCTGCTGAATCACAGTATCTGAAAAAAAATAACAGTACCTCTTTTTTCAGAATTATTTGTGAACACTTTTGGAGACAAGGCACAGGATAATCAGGACAGTCATTTTTCTCATGGTTCTGAAGAAAAAGAAACAGAACAAGGCAATGGCTTTCATTTTTATAAAGCAATATATACAGAGGAAGCTATGCAAAAAGTAATCCCAAACATACAAATGCAAGCCACATATCACCATGTTGTTCATGAGAGAGCATCAATAATTGGTATGATTTAAAGCACATTTATTATACTTTCTCCTTCAGCTACTCAGCCAAGTTTTGTTTCAGGAGCTTAGTGCCATTGCAATACTGGAAACTTTTCACTCAGTAATATCAAGGGGAAACAGGTGCTATGAATTCCTGAGAATGCTTCATAATCTCACCTTTATGTTCATTAACACCACATATGTATTACAGTACTGGCACCTCTCTTCTCGGAATTTACAGTGCTGGCTCAAGTGCTCTTTCAAGTCTTTGCGAAGAATTTGATCCTGACATCCATCATTACTGCATTGCATGCTTTCAAACAAACACTGCAGCAGATGCTCCTGCAACATACCAGCAAATTAAATGCCAAATGGCCAGTGTGACCTGGCACGTTTCCTCAAATCAACAAGCACCTCAGCATTCAGAATATGAATGAACACTGCAATTTACAAAGGCTACATAAAGCAAATGGTTCTTATTTAAAAAAACGAAACAAAACAAAACCTGAGGCAAAGCTGGAACAAGGTAAAAGCTGTAATATATGCTACTTACAGCTTTTAGCTGTCATAATCTTTGTACTTAAACCACATTGCTACAATAACTCTGAAGACAGTCATGGGGATTTAGCTGATCATAAATACACAGAGCTGTCATGAAAATCAAAGGCTTCAAATTTTGATCAAGCAAACCAACCTGATATCGCCCCAGAATTACTTTTGAATTGCAGTCAGGAAAGTTTTTGCAGAACACATGCAAGTTGAGAACTTCTCTTTTACAGCAGTTGTCTTTGAATACCTGCAAAGGAAGCAAACCAGCCTTAATATGCAGTCACATGGGCTGTTATAAATAATATAAAAGAACAAAACATCACTACAGATCTTCTAGGTGTTCAAGTGTCGATGCCATAATTGTGAGTATGGCTCTTGATAATTCATACTGAAAAACTGTATTAAAACTATAAATGAAACTATTTATGACATTTCTAGTAAGCATAGGGTTTTTTCCACCCCCCACATAATTATTCCACAGATGCTGATCCATCCCACAACCAGCAGGACTAGTAGCACAGGAGCTGTATAACCACTGCCAGAGCCTGCCTGTATCTAGAAGAAAGCAGCTGGAGATAACAGGCCCTGAAGGCCAAACCAGCTCTGTACATGCTCCACTATGTTCAAGCAGTGCCTTTGGCATGGAGGCGATGCTGAAATAGCCTTTCTGTCACCTCTGAGAAGCAGCACTGCTCTCAGCTGTGTATGCAGAAGCAAATGAAGCCCCCAGAGCAAACTCTCAGTCTTATTTAGAGATCTTCCCCCGCACTGTTGTCATCAAAATTTGCAAGAAGTAGAACATGGCAAATGAAGAACAAAAATCCTCTGGACAGTTTGATTATAATTTCCTGTCAGGACTAGGAGAGAGAGGAAGGAGACATTTGATTTCCCTGCAAAATTTCTGGCAGGACCAGGATATAGTATACTTTTAAGACTTGGAATATAAATAAGGACAAATTAATCCATTATAAAAGAAAACAACCAAAACCAACAATAGCTTGCAAAATAAAAAGGATTAACTTCTCTTTTCTTCTAAAAGTTACCCAAAAGTAAATTAGGTCTTCAGGATTAATGAGATCTAATGGAGATAGTCAAGAAAGAAAATTATAGCCAAGTGAAAACAAAGGCAATCAGATAAACAAGATACCCCAGCAAGGTAAGGCATTTAAAAAGCAAGTCAATAAAATCTCCATAAAAAAACAGACACCTGGTGACTTGGAGGATTCAAAGCTTTGTGAAATTCTTCAACACTTTACTGGAAATACAGAAGACTAAAATGAAATAACTTTAGAACATGAGGTGTAAAATTAAGCTTTAGCTAGACAGCCGTAATTCCTTCCACAGAGAACATCACTGAATACACTGCTTCCTTCAGCATTATTTCAGAGACAAAAAAAACTGCTCTGCCCTGAAGACTAAAAGCCACCTTGTTCTCAGCTGTGTTGCCTTTCCCATGTAAATGCTGACTGCTGAAATAAAGCCACAGCCACTTACCTCATGCATTTTTATTGTTTCTTTGTCGACAGGACAGGTGGGTACTGCATTTAACTCTCTAGATCAAAAGAAAAGTTGTGTTAACCCACAGGAAATTCAATTTATTTTATGAAATTGGGCTATGTTATAATCTGACAGAAATAGATAGCATAAAAAAAACCAAACAAACAAAAAAATAGCCCTTTAAAAACACTTTCATCTGGCAATTACACAACCAAATTCTGCTCACAGCTCAAAGAGGGCATAAAGCATTAACTGTGAATATGTAACAGAAAGCAGAGTTTGTCCTAAGAGTGTTCAATGGTAAAAACCACAAGATGTTTTTAATTAAGAGGACTTTATCACTCTCTGACCATCTGCAGCTCACAAATGTCATATTTCAAAAAATCTCATTGTGTGCTTTAAACCCAGCCTTTGTCTCCTAGAAGCAGTGGCCTCTTTGCTACACCAGTAAAAGGAGAACTAATGGCTTCTTTCTTAAAAAGCTTCCAGAAATCCTGTAATAGGTAGCACGAAAACAGTCACAGAGGCAGTGCAAAAGGGAGGCAACCCAGAGACAATGCAGCAAACATGAAGCATCTAAAATTCACAAAAGGAAATTAGTGACATCCATCCACATAAAAAGGCTCCTCTGCAACCTTTCCAGGTGAAATCCTGCCCTCAGATATACCAAAGAGTCCATAGTGTATTCCCAGATAGGTGTGGAGGGTAAATTCATTTGTACCAAGCAAAAGGGATGCCAGCAGCCTTGCCATGTGACTGCAGCCTCAGGTAATATTAACAGCAGTTTTATGATTCTGCTAAATTCAGAGGAATTATACAGAAGCAAATGAACACAGCCTAACCTAACCACCAGCACCAACACCAGTGACAGCCTAATCTAACCACCAGTGAGACATCAGTGCAGCCAATTCCTCTAAAGAGCACAACGGCAGACACACAGACCACAGCAGCATCTCACACGGCACTATCAGCTTACATCAACAGTTTCTTTGTGCTGACTTGCCGTGGTTCACCAGGTCTCTAGAGACACCTTTAGAACACCAGGCACGCAGTCACTGGGTTCAACAGAGCCCTCCCATTGACTCCTTCAGCCTCTCACTGGGTCGGTAATATTAGTATGGCACTCACTACTGACTTACAGAAGACGTGGGCTGCTTTTTTTTAAGGAAAGCAAACACGGGGAGCTGGCGGACCCGGGAGGAGCCTGCTCTCACCTCAGCGCAAGGATGCACTGCTGGCAGAAGCGGTGCCCGCATCCCGTCTGGTGGGGGTTGCGCAGGACCCGGTGGCAGTAGGCGCACTTGTACCGCTCCTCCAGGCTCTCCACAAACCTGTAGTCGGCGTCGGGCTCGAAATCCAGGGAGCTGGCGCTGGAGGAGTTCTGGCGCGTGAAGATGCCCGAGAGAGCATCGGGTTCGTCACAGGCCATGGGAGCAGCACTGGGAAGCGGAGCAGACACGGGGAGAAGCTCTTCAAATATTCCCTGGCAGCCACTCTGCCTCGGCTACCGCTTACAGCAGGCTGCTGCTGCTGGCAGGAGGGCTCTCATCTGCAGGGGGAGACAGGTTTCAGAGGGAAACATGGTGCCAGCTATGGAAGAACAATTTAAAAGGGGTCTCATCTGCAGGAGGAGGCAGGTTTCAAAGGGAAACATGGTGCCAGCTATGGAAGAACAATAAAATACTCACAGAACCACAAAAGAAAGATTACGCTACAAGCATCACAGCACATAACTTTGGAAAAGAGCTTTTCGTAATCTGTAATTATCCCACAGAATCAAGATTTTTATGGTTTGGTTGGTTTCTGGTTTTTTTGTTTCCTTGCAGCAGTTCTGAGTCTTAAAAAACTACAGGAGTGTCAGACACAGCTGGGGAAAGCAGAGGCCAAATGTCTTGGCTTTAATGTTCACCAGGAAAGTCTCCACTTAAAGTAGAGCCCACCCACATGAATTTGTAAGTTCATTGCACTGGTTCAAGGGGATGGCTTTGTGGTTCACAGCAAGGAGCATACAAGAAAAAGGCAGCAGGGGGAATTTTACCTTCAGTTTAGGTGTTACAGGAGTTGAAGCCTCTTAACTTGACATCTTTCTTTTTCCTGTTGATCATTCATTTCTAGCAGTAAACTCTTACTTTGCTTAATTATGTGCACATTTTTGGCTATATTAATTCTGTCTGAAAGAAGTGGTGGGAAAAAAAAGCAAAAAAAGCAGGGTTGCAATCAGAAGTGTGATGTAAGTTTTTCTTTCAACCTACCATAACTCATACATAGCACAGGAATGCAACAGGAATGCAATTAACAGGAATGTTAATTTTCCAGTAGGAAAAACCATGAACATTTGTTCCAAGCCTTAAAGTCACAAACCTTGAGATTTGCCTCCAGTCTCTCAACCTTGCAGTTGTTTTTTTTGCAAGTAACTCAAGCCCTAGAGCCACTCTGGTTGGCATTTCTTGCAGCTTTGCACTCAGAAATCTTGTTCTCCTTACAGGACTGTGCAAAAGCACGACACACCTGTGCTCCCAGATAATTTCTTGAGCGAAGTGCTCAGTTTTACAGTTGTGCTGTGGGATGCTAATTCTCCTCTGTGTGCACCACCTGCCCTGTCAGTCACTGGAGTCACTCTTACTGGCATCAGCATCTCTCTGAGAGCTCTCACTCATCTCCTGTAAGGTCACCGAGGGCATTTGCTGCTTTTGGAGGAAAGCAGGGCCAGCACATCACCATTAACAACCTTGTGTCTGGCATGAAACAATGTGCCCAGTGCTGAAATCCCACCCTCCCTTCCTGCTGCAGTGGCCTCCTGGCCCAGGAAAGCAGCAATTAGTGAGCAGCACAGAGCACCTCGGGCTTTAGAGAGCAACATCCATTTTCCTTTCTGCTTTAACAATCCAGACCGGGTGAGGAAATCCTGCGGACAGATAATGTGCCTGATTCAAAAACACACCAAAGCACTTAACCAATTAAAATGTATTCCACAGCCAACATTTAAGTGCTCCTGTAACTCAGCACCCTCCTTAGTGGTTGTAAGCAGTATTCACCTCCCCAGCTTGTGAGAGTCTCCCTGCCTTTCACCAGGCTGAATGTCTGACAAACTCCAGCACAAATGATCACCTAACATCATAGTCCTCAGGAATATGAGCTGTAATCATATTCCAACCATTATTATTAAGACTTATTATTCCAACAGGAGTTTGCAAATTACCCTGTTTGGTCCCTTCAAATGAGCAGCCTTCTGCTTCAAACCAGACATGGTTGTCCATTTGCTTCTTTCATTTTTAAACAGCTGATCCTTCCTCCTCTGAAAATGGGTTTCCCAGTTCCCTGACACCTAATAAGGAGCAATTCTATTTTCCTCACATCAACCAGAGATGACAAAATGCAGCCAGAGGGATTACCAGTCTCATGTCTGGGCTGCCTCGGTAGCAGATGCCAGCAGCAGAGTGTTCCTGCTGCTTCTAAGGCAGATGGAGAGCTGTCACCATTAATTTCCAGAGCATGGACCACCCACAGGATGAACTGCCTAAGAACTCACTCTGCCATCCCTCGGTGACAACCCTGAAACAAGTTTCCTTCCTCTTATTACTGTTCTCTCTCCTGTTTACTTGGCATCCAATTTCCCCAGTACTATTATGCTTCAGCACTTACCTCAGCTGATGTTATGGTTCAGCAAGCTAATGCTACACTGTGTAAAACCACACCAAAATAAAACAACAACAACAACAACAAAAAATCTGTGTTTTACCCATTTTGCCTTTAGAGATTTTCCTTAACTCCAGAAACTCCAGCTGGAGTGACATGTTTTAGGAAAAAATTACAGGACACATTAAAAAGAAATAGTCAGCAGCCCGAAATCCCATCAAGAAACCCCTCCAGAGCTCTCACTGCTCATTAAATCAACCAAAATCACTCCCATTTCTTTCTGCAAGGAGCACTCCGCTTCCAACCTTCTGAAGGTTGGAACCTCTGCACACCACCTTCCAACTCTTGCTGAAATGAGAGCCTGTATCTCTTTAAACACCTTCATAATGCACCCAACCCAGATCCCATTCCTAAAAATGGAGATTCCTGGCATCTCCATGAAAGCAGCTCCTCCACCTCAGCCTCGCCCAGGGTAGTACAGCACAGCTGAGGGCACCTCAGGGCACAGGAAAGAGCAGCCCAGGTGAAAGGGGAGGCTGCCTGCTCGGAGGGCAGAGCGGAAACCTCTGGGTAACCAGAAGATGAGAGGGTTCACCGCTGCTGCCAGCCTTGCAGGAGCTTTGCTGCAGGGCTTGCAGCTGTTCTGCTGGAAGAAGTGGGCTGCCCCAGGAGGGGGCCTGTGAATGGCAGCGCTTTGCCCAAGCTGGAGAGGTGCCCGTGTGAATCAGCTGGGGAGACTCAGAGGAGCTGAGGAACAGCAGCCCTGTGCCAGCCAGCACGCGGTGGGATGCGATCCAAACCAGTCCAGGCAGCGTGTAATTCCCATCCCAGCACTCACCAGTGACTCAGGGCGGCTTGCAGCAGCTTCCAGCACATGGGCTCTCTGAACTGAAACCAAAGGGAAACCATCAGGGGAAAAAGTGCTGTTGTGTGACAGTGAGAGCACCCGAGGGTTATCTGAATCAATTTCCTGCTTACGCTGATGCCTGGCCAGCGTAGGTAGGGGCTGAGGCAGCTTTCACTTCTGTCTGCTCACAGCTTCCAGCAAGGGGAAGGTGTCCTGCCTTTGTGCAGGCTGCAATTCTTCAGCACACGTGGGAACTGTAATGCTGGTTTAAAATAGCAGGGAGCAGCAGGCTCGTGCTGCATAATGATGTGGCAGACACAGTGCACGGTGTAAAGGGATTTTCACTGTAAAGGCAACTCCACTGCAACAGCACACACACAACCCCCACCCTCTCCAATCTATGGAGACTGAAAATCTACACATTAAAAAAAAAAAAAAAAAAGGATTTCCCTATACTGAAATAAATGGTATTAATTTTGCCCACACATAAAAAAGTGGTATGAATCACTAGAAGCTAAGGCTATAAACAGCTACCAATGAGTGGGAGCTCAAAGGCAGTGCAGTACAAAGAGCTCCCAGCTGCACCTTCCCACCACTTCACAGCATCCCAGCCCTGCCTGCACCATGAGCTGCACAAGCAAAATGCTTCTGGAACAACTCTTTCCATGCAGATGCCTTAACCTCCGTGGAAGTAATCTAAGTAGGAGAATTTTCCTAACAAAAATAAACTTTATAAATTGGAAGCTATCCTGTTTTAACTACCACCACACCAAACTGAGCCCAAACAGTTTCCAGTAAAATGTTCCACACTTAGAATTGCTTCTTGTTCAGCAACTGAGCAGAACATAATACTGAGAAAAATCAGCATGGGCGTGCCTTACTAGAATATAAAATTGCATCAACATTTTAAAGCCATGCTCAAACAGCTCCCCTCCAGCACTGCTGCTCTCTATCTACAGCAGCAGCAGTTGGAATGACAGAGGCTTTGTGGAACCCTGACATCACACTGAACTACTGTGGACAGATTAACTTCTTCTAGCCACGAAAATATACTTTCTGCACAGAAGAAAACCCATTCCTTATGATGTGGCTGCTTTTTGTAAAGAGAACATGTCTTTCGTGTTTTCTCTCATATGAAGCCAAGCCCTCCTGAAAGGTTAGCACATTGCCCCATGAGCTGTGAGTGCACCATTATAGCCAAAACTCCCATGAGAGCAGAGCCAGGCACAGGCACTGGATGCCACCATGTCTCAGAATGAGAAGGGAAAATATCCAGGTTGTTATCACAGATTTGATCATCACGCATGGTCAACACGGGATCCCTGGTCCTGCCGCCCTGCAAAGGGGGCTGAGAGCCTGGCTTCTGCCAGGTTCACTGCATGAGGGGAAGGTGATGCTCAGCCACCCTCCAGGACTGGGGTATGCCCAGCAAAGAGCACCTTCCTCACTTACCAGCTTCCATGTCATACATACAACAGGACACAGAAAAAAGGTTATGCACCTACCTTTCTGTAGCTCTGGTTCAGCTCTGTTGCTTTGCCCTAAGACACTTGGTAGGGACAAGTCTTAGAAGATGCCCTGTCCCTCCCTCTAAAATTATCTACCTTTTATGGTAGATCAGAACTGTCTTAGTCACAGTGGGAAAAGTTTTGTCAAATTTAGAGGTCTAAGATCAAGTCACTTCATTGGGAGGTAACAGGCAGAAACAGGATGGAGGGGAACATATCCTGCATTAAAACAACCCTCTCCAAGCTGCCTTATAAAATATTAAATTTATAAACAGATTAGCTACCTCCAGTACTTTTGAATTAAAATAACAAAGTTGTATGATTTACTACTTTAAGGCCCTCCAAAACCTCACTATTTTGGGGACAAGAAATACATGCCCCAACCCAACAGAGAGTGGAAGAGATAAGAGTTTGCTAAAAAATGACTAAAAGTATCTATACCGTTTGAGATACATATTTAAGATATAGCAAGTTATATGGAGTCATGTGAAAACAGGAGATGATGACTTCTGACATCACTGGGGGATCGTCCTTGTCCCTTCCAGCCCAGGAAGAGTTAGAACATTTTGACAACAAAACACCCTTGCAGGGTCCCTGTGTGGGAGAAGGACCCTGGCTGCATCCTGTGTGTCCCCCCAGCACAGAGGCTGAGGAGGGGAAGGATCCCCTGTTGCACCTACACAGACTCACTGCCAACACTCAGGGCTCACTCCCACTTCACCTGGCAGCAAGCAAACCCCAGGAACTGCTCTGCTGCTGTCCTAATCGCTTAAAAGCTGCAGGACAGTGACCAGCTGGTCCCCAGGAGAGAGGATTTCTAACAGCAACAATTTCCTATTGGATATGTGCCTGAGCCACCCCAGGGGATGTTGCTGCAGAGGACAGCAGAATAAACATTTTCTTTTGTGTACAGGCTATACCACTACCCTATTGAAGTTCCAACTGTAATATTACCTCGTCCTCAAGGCACAGTAAAACCTTGCTAAGCAAGAATCAGTTTGCTCATCTCCATAGGCAAATTTTCACTAAGCAGAGTAAGACAGTAGGGTTTCCTTTGCATAGAGGTACAGTCAAGCATTACAATAAATTCCCATAAGACTAGACTTCATCCTTCATCAGGGTTTTAAAACACAGGTTACAACACAGCAGTTTAAAAAAAAATTAAAAATACACTCTTACAACAAATGAAGTGTATCTAGTGCTAAAGCAGCTTTGATTTTACAGCCAGTTTACTTATTTGCTACCTCTACTGTTTTCCCTGGAGGTTCTAAAAATAATTAATTAATTAATTTTGCATTATCAAGAAATCTTTTTCTAATCAACACAATACTGTTATGCCTCAAAATAGCCTCATTCAGAGCTGGAAAATAACCTTGTTGCCATCACTTCTGTGGCAATCCCTGAATGTTTTATCACCTTCCCAAGCACCAACAGAAATCTCAGTAAGAAGGCTCTGCCTCTCACATTTATGACACTGCAGCACCACTTTGGTGGTTCAGGGGGTGAACTTGCTTCCCAAGATGTTTTTGGATCTGCAGCCTTCCCCCGACCCCTGTGTGCCAAGCCCCTGAATAGCCCATCAGAAATGAGAAATAATTCTGGCAAAGTTAAGCTCCTGCCAGCATTAACAAGACACATTTTGGTAAAGCCATACCTGGAAACTGTAGCTGGTCCTCAATGGGGAGAAAATGAGAGAATGGGAAAGAGACAGAGACACAGAGGCAGAGAGGCAGAGTGTACCAGCATGAGCTTTGTGGTTAACACAGCAGTACGAGCATTTTAAAACAGCAAGGGAGTGGAAATCCCCCAGAGTAGCTTTGAAAAGATCATGTATAAAAATGTTTTAGAAGTGTGAGGATAAAAGGCAAGCCACTGAAAAGTATTTTGCCTTACTGCAATGATGTAGGGACTGCAGATTTTACCATCTGGAGCAACACAAGGTTACCAAGGACGTTTCTCACAGTTGGAATCCAAGATACAGAGTCGATTTCACCTTCCACAAAACTGGTGAGCGATGTGATCAAAGAAGAAGTACAAGAGCAGCAGGAAACACACAAGGACATAAGAAACAGCCAGGTCCAAGCCTGTGAAGCCCTCCACAGTAGCCTCGGCAAAGCTGTGTGAACCCACCCATTGCAGGAAGTGAAGTGGCAGCTCACAGAGGAAGCAGCACTGGCTCGGTCACATCAGCTCATGCCACAGGCTGCACGGGCATGTCACATTCAAACAGGACTCTCAAACGGAAATAAAATCCATTCAAAAAAAATAAACATTTTATTTGGTTTTGCAATAACTTAAGTGGCCATAAACCTTAATGGTTTTGTAGTCTGAACTTAACTGTGCACGCAGGATTCTGGGCAGCCTCCCTTCCCAGTCCAAAATGTGCTGCCCTCGTGGCAGTGTCTTAGGCTCCATCTCTACTCCCACTCTTTTTTTATCCTCCTCTGCCCTCTTCCTTTGCTTTCTGGTCTCTTGTTTTCATTTTTTTTCTTTCCTGAAGTAACCTATTGTATTTTCTCTGAAAGCAATAATTTTTAAGTCTCCTGTCATTTAAAATACTAATTTTCCAAAGAAAGTTTCTATTCTCTTTTGTACTTAATGCAACATATACTCTAGTTTGCCTTTGCCCTTTAACTGAACTTTCTCCCAAAGCATTTCTAACCTATTTCAATTTCCATCTCCCCTCCCAGGAGGTATCTCAACCTACGGCACATTTTCCTGAACCTTCCATGAAGCTCTGGAACAGACAAATCATTGCATTGTGAAGTCACTGGCAAAGGGAAAGGCACCAATTTGCAGGCCTGCTGCTTCTTTATGGGATCAATTAAATTGATTTGAGTTGCATTTCTCAGCACAGCCTAAGCTCTCTTCTACAGTCAAGCTTTTTAACCCAGAAGGTGTCCTTTCATCCCTGCCATCAGCACCTGTCCTCAGGTTGCTTCCCGGTCAGGCTGTAGTCTACACACCACCTCTGACCAGGCTGACACCAGAACAGCACAGCAGCTCGTACACAGGCTTTCCCTGAGCCTGGCAGCTCCGAGGGAAGGGCACATCCAGCTGGATTCCTCGGGAGGAGGCAGCGCTGCAGAAAGTGTACTGCTCTGCAAGCACAGCTCCAGGAAGCACCATCTGCTTCTGGGAAGCTTTGGGGAAAACCCCAAATGGAGAAGTTGAGTGGGAGCAGGATCTTAATTTTAAACAGTTTGACTCTGCAGATGAGTAGAGAGCAGCAGGACAGTGTTATTGTTCGTGAGCAGCCCTTGACCTCCTCCAGCACCAAGCACAGTGCCGAAACCCGGACCAAGTTTCAAGCAAACTCAAGGGCATGAACTTGAGTGAAAAGACAGACAGCAACAGCATTAGGAAACAATGAAGGGACAGAAAAACAAAACAAAGAAACAAAACTTACTGAAAAAAAATAACAGTGAGGGACAGAGAGCAAGACAACTAACAGGCTTTAATTTTTTATCTTTCTGAAGCCAAAGTGAGTCCTCACTTTTTCTAACAAATAATTGGCCATTACAAATTTTGCAGAACCAGGTCTTTGGGGCTTTCAAATTCACATCTCTTTCTCTGCCCTGTAGGGACACACTATTCAGGACTTCAGCTGATTTGACCATTCAGTTGGTTTGGCCATGAATATCTCTTTAAGACACAAGAGATTCTTGGTTTTAATTTTCCATGCCCAGACCCTTTGACTCAGTCTTAATAAAGAACTTTACCAGCACCCATACAGAAATCTATGAATCAACTCAATGGTTATTCATCTGAATTACTAGGATGAGCTCAAATTTTTTTTAACACATACATGTGTCTGATGACATGTAGACACACATTCTTCTAGCCACAGCTGTCACTGAAAATGTAACTGCTTATGTAAAAACCCACACACTATCGGGGCCCCCATGAACTTGCTGTTGGGAAAGCGGTGACAGCAAAGATTGCCACCATTTTCTTTCCTTAAAAAGAAAAAAATCAACAGGAGAAAGGATGTGTTCTTAAAAAGTCCCTCCCTTGAGGACGGGCTGGAGATCTACAGAGGCAAGAACCAGGAGTGGTGCTTTCCCATGGCCTCTTCTCCAAATGCAGTGGGCAGTGGAAAGCTGTGCTGCTCTGCCTAAGCATGCTGCCACAGCCAGGCAGCCACAGCATTTTTTTATTTCTTTCATAGGGCCACATTCCAGTTTCAAGCACATGGATATAGCAGACAAGACTGTGAACCATATGGCTTAGCACAGGTCTGACCATTTCCTGTCTCACAGCACCTACTTTGGGGAAAAACTGCTTTGCAGATGGTTCCTAACCTCGAGGTTTGGTTAGTCACTAGGTGGCTTTACATAATCATAGAAAGCAACTTCTACATTTTGATACAATCTTCTGCAAAGTAAGTTCACAGCAACATACTTACCCATACAGAATCCCTGTATGCAAACATCAGTATATTATTCACAAAAATTTGGTTTAGCAGGCCCACTCCCAGAGACAAACATGCTTACTTACAGAGCACTCTGGGCAATCCTGTATCAAAACCACTGTGGTTTAGGTGCAGACAGTTTCTCACACACTTTTGTATTTGTTGCAATACTGAGCAGGGGAAACTGGAAATTTTTGCAACATTTTTATTAACAATACAGCATGACTCAAGTTTCCTCCCTTTCCCGAGCCCAGCCACACACCAGGGTAAAGAGGTTAGCTTCTTTCCTGGGCTGAGGGAAGCTACTGGAACAACTGCACACTTGCAGTCCAAACTGGTACTGATAAGGGACTGATGACTAACTGTGTGATCATTAACCCTTCACAGTTATTGCCAAGAAACTTGGACAGAAAAGCCCCAGAAAGCAAAAGAAGAGGTTCTGAAATCCTCACCTTAGGGCCCAGAACCAAGGGCACACTGGCTGTCAGGTGTCCTGGCCAGCTGGCTGGCTCCTGCAGCAGCACCCTCAGGCTGCCACGCTGCTCTGGGCAGGGAATGCTGCCAGGAGCAGAATGTCTGTGAGACAACAGATCCTGAATCCCTCCAGCCACCACCAACTGCCTCCACAGGAGCAGGAGAGCAAGAAAATTACAACTCACAGAGACTCCCTGAAAAAATAGAGAAAGTAGTGTGTCTCCCTAGCCAGATGATTCCTGATGATGAATATGATATGTCCATTTATGCAACATCAAAGGGTCAGACAAAGAACTGAAGAAGACAGAGGGCTACAGGATAACTTAAAGGTGGGCACAAAAAGTCCAGGAGATGAAGGACCCTACAAGTCTGCACCTGCCCAGTGATGGGATTTTGCAAAGCGACCCAAGCAATACGAGGCACAGAATGAAGAGCTCCTGACCTGTCCCACAGCCTGGACAGCTGTGTAAGAACTGCTCCTGACTTAGGGAACCTGTGTGGTAAAATAACTGTCTGGTTTCTGCCCTCTGCACTTACCTGAATTCCTTTTATCCCAAGTCTACAAGAGCAACTTTCTAGCTTTAAAATCTTGTCCCCTCCTGGGTGTGATTCCTTACCCTCTCAAGACTCCATAAATACCCTGTGAGTGCCACAAGATTTTCTTTCTTCCTTCACAGTGTTACTCTGAATATTACCTTTCATCAGCTTACAACTCCCCAGTTTCTAGCCCTAAAGTTTTCTGCCAGGCACTCACAGATGTGCTATCTTCCTGCACAGGTTGAACTCTCAGCCTCTCTGGTATCTGGGCTGTGGATGATGACCAGGGGGGTAGCCCAGGGGTAGCACAATGACCCCAAGCTTCCCCCACAGCCCTTATTCTGCACAGCCTGTGTCCCAACCTGACACAACCAGACCCTGTTCCACTTAGCTCCATAACCTCCATCTCTCTCTCAGGCTTTAAGTGTTGCATCTTCACAAGACCTCACCCACTTCTCCTGCTCCCTGTCTCTGTATGACACAGTATTTCTTGTCTACTAACACAAATAAAACTGTTGTCCATCACCATCATCCTCTGGTTTTCATCGAATCAAGGGTTTGGGTTGGAAGGACCTTAAAGATCATCTTGTTCCAACCACCTGGCCATGGGCAGGGACACCTTCCACTAAAGCAGGTTGTTCAAAGCCCCATTTAGCCTGGCCTTGAACACTTCCAGGAATGGGGTCAACACTCATTTCCAAACACTTAACACATTTCTCTTGAAATGTAATATTTTAGTTACTTATCCACCCTGAATGCTGCCATAGGGATCATTTTTCTAATCCACAGCTACAACCACATCACCTGTCACCATCCCTCCACTTTTCCACTGCACCAAAACGTCTTCACTTTCAAAGCCTGTTCTGATCTCCCTCTAGCTGCCCCTGCATCACCTCCAATGATAAATAGGTTTCCTCTGTTCAAGCAATGATAACAGGCTCCACTGCCTCCTTATCATATATTTGAGCAAGTGAGGGCTGGGAGGGCAGATTTTTTTGAGAGATATTAGCAGGCTGTTCTACTTCAAATCTCTTCCCCAAGATCTCCTCTGCCAAGCAGCTGGGAACAGCTGGCTTCTGACTGTCACAGAGATCCAGAGGGTCGCACAGAGGGTCCTATTGCTCCTGCACACAGGCACGTCCCTCCCTCCTGATGGGAAACTATAAACTCCCTTCAGCCAAGGTTCATGCTCACAGAGAGGTCCTCAACCACAGAAAATACTTCTCTGCTCAACAGAAATAAAATAATCAAGATAATCAAGGTAAGATTAATCAAGGCTAACAGCAAAGGAAGTTTTCCTGGGTGGTTTTTAGGCTGAGTGCAACATATCACCACCACACCTTAGACCTAGCTCAAAAGCAGTAATACGACACAGTTCCTTGGACAAAAAAAGATGAAGCGAAAAACCAGCCAGGCCAAGGCTCACGCACAAGGGCATTCCAGAGTACCCCAATTTTACCTTCATCACTAAACCCACATGCTCTTTGTGCAATCAGCAGGGGAGTTTAAAAATACAACTGTTTCTGCTGCCAGCCTGGAGATGTGCCTGACCTGAATACACCCTGCTATTTTTAGTGCATCACTGCACTCTTTTCAGCCACCCCGTATTTATAAAGCGGAAGTTATGAGGAAAGTTGTTCTTGGCTGGCACCGGGAAGGCGCAGCCAAGTTAACAATAGGCAAAGCAATTCAAGAGGTGCCAACAATAGGAGCTCTTCATTTTTCCTTCTAAATATGAAGAGTGTTGAAAATGTTTGGTTAAAGCCTGCTGCCTCAAGATGCTCCCAGAGTGCTGTTAATCAAGGAAAATCAGAAGACTCCCTGCACAAGCACAGAGGGGAGATTCCCTCCCCGCAGCAGCATTCAGCTGACAACAGCGGGGATGCTTGTTACAGTTCCCTGCAGTCTGAAAAGATCAGAGCTGCAAAGACATTCTTCATTCATCCGAGGAATCCCGGCTTTATCTCCTTCTCAGCCCCAAAGATTTCGGCCCTGCCTCAGCCTCTGGGGCGGGCACCGGGCCTACCTTTCCCTCCGGCATCCCTGGGGGGCGGCGGCCGTGGCGCATCCCGGCCAGGGCTGGGCTGAGCCCGGCTCCGGGGGGGAACCCCCGCGCCACGGGAGAGTGCTCCGCGCACCCCGCGCAACTCCCGGGGCGCCAACTTCAGCTTTGCCACCCGGGCCTCCTCTCCGAGCGGGGAAGAACAGCCCCGCGCACACTTCCCCTGCCCCGCGGAGCTGCCAGAGGGCCTCCAGGGAGGTGTCGCCCCTCGCCAGCCCCCACCGCTGCCGCCCGCGGGCCCGGCCTCGCTCCCCGACACGCCCCGGCCCGGCGGGATCCTCTCCCGCGGCCCGCCCGCCCCGCCGCACCTGTGCCGGCGCTCGCCGCGCTCCGAGCCGGGCCAGGGGCCGCCGCTGCCGCGGGGCGGGCGGTGCGGGGCTGGCCCGGCTGCGCGGGCGCGGCTCCGTGCGCGGCTCCGGCGGGCGGGGGGCGCGGCGAGGACGCGCTACTGCCGCCGCCCCCGGCCGCCGCCAGCCCCGCGGGCGGGAGCCGCTTTCGGTTTCATGGCAACCCCCGGGCGGGGAGACCCCGGCGGCGGCACCGCCCCGCTCCCGGCGCCGCCGGCGCTCCCGGGCTGGGGGAGGGAGCAGCCGCGTCCCCCCGCCTCCTTAGGGAGCGCAGCGCCGGGACCCGCGGCTGGGGAAGGCTCCCCGGCAGCCCATCGTCCCCCGGCTCCGGGCTCAGCACAGCCCCCTGCAGCCTCCCGAGCGCCCGGTGAGGGTCGGTAAGGTCGGCAGAGCCGTCCCCGCAGGCCAGGGAGTTTTCCAGGAGGGTAACGAGGAGCGGTGGCAGGGCTCGGACGCGGCACTCGCTGCCCGCCCTCCGCCTGCCTGCAGGGAGGGCAGCGAGTTGCTGTTCCATTATTTACACCTGCGGGACTGAAAGCGCCACACAAATCCCATGCTAAATAGGCAAAGGACACACACATGCCACATGCCAGTTATTATTTGATACTATTATATTACTATTACATGCCAGGACTACTGGCTAATGACCCGAGACGTGCCGAAGGGTTCCTTACAAAGGCAGGCAACGCCGCCCTCCTCCAGACAACAGAACTGATGCGAAGGTTTTGCTGCCTGTTCCACACCACCTGCTGCTGCACTTTGTTCTCTTTCACATTAAACCACTTCTAGGAAAACCAGTCTCTAAGGAACACTCCATCCTAGCACATGCACAAAAGCACTAAGGCTAGCAAAAAAGGAAACAACTGGGTCGTGTTATCTGGATTGTTTTCAAAGGAGCTCTAAAACCAATACTAATAAAATGTTTTCAGAAAGATCCTTCTTTTGCTAAAATGACTCAGAATTGTCACTCCCGGGGGAGTCAGTCCATAATGCATTGACTCTGAGAGCCCAGCAAAGATGTTACTACAACAGACACATTTGAAAACACTCCTTCTTGCAAAAATTAGGTTGGTTTCATTTTTTAATTAGCTTTTAGGAATATCCTGATTAGTCTGGGTACTACTTGCCGGGAAATTCACAGGAAGATCCGTCAGAACAAAAGGCATTATGTTTCTGTAATTAAATATTTATAAATTTAAATCAATAGTTTAAGGATGGGATCAGGTTTCCAAGCTGGTCATTGGCTGCACTATCCTCCCAGTGCAGAACACAATTCCCCAGAACAGTGCTTTGTGGGATGAGTAGCTGTCAACAAAATCATCAGATATCAGGGTGCAGGCATTAGTTTAAAAATCCCTCTCCACTTAAGGCTCAGTGACCATAACAGGAGGCCTGGTCTGCATTAAGACAAAGTTGCATTCTTGAAACTGCAGCAGAGATCACAATCCCTGAATCTCAGTGCTTCCTTTTGAGCCAATCCAAGGGAAAACTGCCCAGTCAGTAACAGCAATGAGGATTTATTGTGCTGCTAGAATCGTTTCAGTGTACAAAACTGCACTGAAAAAGAGTTTTAAGATTAAAGAATTGACAGAACTAAAAAGTAGCAGCCTTCACTAGTGGTGAAAATGAAGTAAATGTTTTCCAAAGTTGTACTTCAGAATTAATTTTGAGGATGCCGTTCTGTTCTATAAAAGGGGGCACCTGATAATTAAATAGTCCAGATACTGCTGCCTCTATATTCTGCTCTGCTTCTCCTCCCTGACTGTACTTTTGTATTTTTGATGCCTCATTCATCAGCAATGGACTATGAGTAATGTTAAAAACTTCATGTTTGCCTTTATATCTCATATACAACTGCCTAAGATCTTAAAGCAGATATCTATCCCATCAATGCCTGGTTTTAACACACTCTGAGAAAGGTAAATTCTTGAGGCTTGGCTACCTCAGCCTCAGGAAAAGCTGGAGGTTCACTATGTTTAGCAGGATGACTGAGCTGTATTCAGTGCTGCTTACAGTGCAACACTGCTAACTTCTCTACAACTTCCCTCGCATTGAGACACATCCCCAAGCACAATATTTCACGATGTTTGGCTTTGCTTTTGCCTGACAACCACACTTATGCCTGGCCTCAGCTATAAATTCAGTCTATTCCTTTCTTTTGCTATAAAGAGGCACAACACAGTCCTAGTACCTTTCATCCCAAACTATTCCCTAAACTCTGCAATTCATCTCTTCCATCCATACACAAACTCCCATGTCTGTAAGCTACCGGTTTGTGTTCTGTTCTTGGTGCACTGTGAGGCTTCCAGAGTAAAGAAAAATTCCACCACTCTAAAGATGAAAAAAACTAAGGACAAAAGCACCTAATTCCTTTTGCTTAGGAGCAACAAATTAAACTGCTTTACTATGATGCGCAATGTTTAGTGATTGTTTTATTAAATGCAGAAATACCTGCTCAACTTTGTACCCATTCTGATTTAAAGTGCAACAATTAAATCTGATAGTTCTTGTACATCCATATTTTGCAAGTGTTGTTTCTTGAATACATGTTGTTTCGATTATGCCTTGCATTTGTAAAATGTAATTTTTTAGTACCGTTTTGCTTTATTAACTAAAATAAACTGTACAAAAAGCTGTAGTTACATTAGCTTTGAACAATGTAGGATACACGTTCTCTGCCAAATGTTAGTGTGCAAACATTGTACATTTTTTAAAGTGACAAAATTAAGCCAACCTTGAAGTCAGAGTTCATTACTACATTACAAAACAGGAGACTAGATATGGCAAAAGAAATTTCCCACTGAAATCAACACCATTGTATAATTTTATTTCTAATTCTTAAAAAAATATAAATGAATTTAGAAGAGAATCACAGTATAAGGGCCCTAACATATTAGACCATTACAAGGTACATAAAAATAGAAGACACAGATTTCTTTGAAACTTTAATCCTTTGATTAAGCAGCAAGCATATCACTCTCCAGGCAAACACTGCTTAAAACAAACCCTACCCCCCGAAACAGGACGTGCAAACTGTATGCACATATTCTGCAAAGCACACAATAAAGACATTTTGCTATGTACATACTTATTTAGTACTACAAATGCTAGGAGTTCCCTACTGTGTGCTACAGTGTAGGTAAATTAAGAAATACTACCCTACATATCTCTGACCCTCCCTCCCCCCTTCAAATACAGCACCTTTGCCCAGTTATAGAATATTTAAACAAGATTAAACGGAATTACAATGTACTGAACAGTTTCACAGCAGTTGGTGGTGGCCAACTGTACTGTAACACCCAACATTCTGCATACTGAAGTCTATTGACAAGAGACTAGACAAAAATTAGCAGATGTACAATACACACACCTGGGAGACTCAATGCTTAAAAGTGAACAAAAAAAAAAAAGAGAAAAAAAATCCTGAAGATGAATCTTACCACTGTTAACAATTAAATTGTAAAAATGTACCATCTTGGTTTTGTATTGGTTTTAAAGACCAATGGAGCAGCCAGATTTGTGTGTAGCTGGTGAGGGCACACTTAAGACTCATGACTCCCAGAACACAAGTTTCCATGACCACGAATTCCTTGGTGCTTGTTTTAAAATTCTGCTTTACTTAGGAGGTCATTTGATGCTCACATAGTGGCTAAGCACCTACTCTGATGCAATAAGAAAGACCTTTTGTACAACACCTCAGCACACCAGAGAAAGCTCTTCAGAAAGAAAAATCTCTCAACTTTGATCTGAGAATATTTTAAAATGAAGAACTAAAACATAAAGGTCAACACTTTGACTGCAATTCAGGTTACAACTATCAAAATTTACTACTAGATTTTCAAATGAAATAGAATCTGATAGTACAAGAACTTCCCTTTGTCCATTAAAAAAACCCTTATTTAGCTGCTAATCTGATCATTAGACCACCCAACTCATCTGTGAAAAAAAACCTAGGGAGAGCACATCCCATTTACATGAAAAATCTCATTTTAGTCAAGGGCAAATCTAGTTAATAACATAATGGAATTTAAAAGACTTTTAAACACTACTTCAGCTATAAGCAAAAAACCCTTTCAAAATAGTATGACAGTCAATATGATTATTATTACATAATCAAGAATGCATTATTTTTCAATAACTCAATTCAGATCACACAGTTTCAAACAGTGCTACTCATATTTGGAGCCTGGTTTACTTGGAGGGTAGAGGCATCTGCTTTTACAAAAAAAAAAAACACCAAAAAAACTCCACACCCCAAAACACTGCTGGGTATCAATCAAGGTTTCAGATGAGAATGCAGTGAAATGAGTTTCTTTCAAACTCCTATAATTGGGAAGCAATATTAATATATAAATGCAGGTTTTACTGAGTCAGTAAAATAAATACCCTCATCCTTCCCCTAATACCCTCAACTCATGTAATCAACTTTGTCAGAAATATAGCAGGAGTCAAGAGATAATCACTTAAAAGTAAGACTGGGTTGGCAGCAGGTAACTACTCTCATGATGCTCTACCAGCACCACCAGCCTCTACACTTCCCTCATTAATGCTCAAGCAAGGTATCAGTGATCTAACATACACAAACTGCAGACAGTCATTCTCAGAGGAATGGAATTTTACTGTACTTACATTAGAAGAATTAGTGGAATAACAAATTAAATTAATACTTCTTGCTAGATGGTTCCTCTCCTGTCATCTCTGTGGGTGGTGGAAGCTGCTGCCACTCTATCCTGCCCAGCTCACAGGACAAGACTGCAGCAAGAAACTGGACTGCTTCCAGTTAAATTCTATGAGTAGAACAGGCGTGAGATTTAATAAATTTGGTACAATAGCTCATTGAGTCTTCAGAATACTCTGAAAGAGGAGTATTTAATAAGCCAGTACCTTTTAAAACAAGCTGAGATGTTCTGGGAAAAACATGAAGAGAAGACCTACATTTTACAAGTGTGTGAAATGCTTCTACTGTTATCTAAACAGGGCCAAACACTCTGAACCTAAAGCCATTATTTTCTTTCACTAAAAGGTAAAAAAAAAAAAACCCTTTAAAAATTCACACACACAAAACCCCCCAACACTACATTTAAGTCTCCTACAATATTATCTATTTCTAGATTTGCCAAACTACTTTCCTGTAGTTAGATGCTTGACTATAAAGAACTGTAATAAAATAAATAGAGTAAAAATCAGTTAAACAAAATCTTGGTGTGTTGAACATTTATTCATTTAAGAAGTTAGCTTCCTTCGGCAGTTATTCATACAGAGGAGGGCTGCAGTGTAGGCATTGTTCTGCTGTACAAGTCTTCGGCATAAAAATATTTTTATACAGGTGGTCATCGATGTCATTGCGTTTCAAGTTCTTAGCTTGCTCCTCTGGAAAACTGGTCTGATACCTGTGAAGGTGTGCTCTTTCCTCCCCTTCATAATTTGGAAAAAAAAGAAAGTACATCGATACGATTTTTCAAACGTGGGAGTTAGCATAATTCCGCTTTTATTTCTTCAGTGCAGCGTGGACTGAGATTCTGTCTGAATGCCGATGAGCGAGGGCGGCTGCTGGCCGCTGCCCGCGGTCAGCACGGGCCGGGGGTTGAGGCGGGGAGGCATGGAATTAGCGGGGCGGATGAGCGGGGGCGGAGGCTGGTTCAGGGTCGGCCGCGGCTGAATGAAGCGCGCCTGCTGCTGGAGCGGCGGCGGCTGGCGGTGCAGAGCAGGAGCAGCGGGAAGCGCTGGACGCAGTAACGGGGGCGGCTGGTTTAAAGTTGCCATGGGAGCGGCAGGTGCTGGAGCAGATGCCTGTGCTGGAGGTGAAGGGCCTAAACACTGAGTGGCCGGAGTGCTTTGTGCCTGCGCAAAGGACAAAGACAAGACTGCGTGAAGAGCCGTCCCGGCCAGGACGTGACGCGGTTGGGCTGCCACTGGCCACTACACAGGAAACAGCATTTAAAAAAAACCAAACCAAAGAACTGAGAAGTTAACTGAAAAGAATTCGCCAACCAAAACATTATAGACAGCAGAACTAAAAATATTTACGAAGCAAGTCTTCTTCTAGAAGAACAAGAAGTGTACTTTAACACTAAAACAGTAACGTGATTGTCACTATCAAAGGTGCGGTCCTGCTCCCAGCTGGTTAACGACATTGGCTGAAGTTCTATGCAAGCTCGTCATCATTCTTTAGAATGCGGTTTGCCACTCCACACCAGTTAACCTTATATTTTATCACTAAATAAAATGCTGTTCCTCAACCCATGCTTACTTATTTCTGGTACACAAAACACACCTCATCTTCTTCATCAGTGCTCTTTCCTGATGGCACATTAGAAGTATTTTTTGTGTCCTCCCCTAAAGCAGAAGCATCACCATTAGAAGCCAGGGTTCCTTGTTCCGCTTCCCATTCCTGCAATACCTCCTCTAAGTTAAACCGACGCCTGTAGTTTACAAAGAAGTTCTTCACTTGGCCAACAGTCTTGTTGCCAATTACATCTGCAATAGCTTGAAAATCTTTACCATATTTTCGGACACCTGGAAGGCAAAGTAAATAACATAGCTGTGAAGAATCAGTCAGACACAGCTACGTGTGATGTATTTATAGAGAGAACCTATGGGACCTGCAAACCGTTGACTCGCTAATTAGGAGAACTTCTCAATTAGGAGAAGGCCTCAAATTCCATTAAACCAAAGTCATTTTTAACAGCACAGCTATCAACATACAAATCAAGAACTTTATTAAAAAGTCATTACCCATTCTTCTTAAAAGCTCCTGGCTTATTCACCAAGTCTCTCAACCTAAAACCACAGAGATATGGCCCCTGACAAACACAGAGAGCCTTTCAGCATGTTCACAGTAAGGGCAGAAGCCCAAGAACAGCTCAAGAGGGGAGGAAGGGTGACTGAGCATGTGTGAATGGTTGTAAACAGAATAAAATGCTAGAAATATCAAGTGACAAACACTGATAGCTCCTACAGGTTCCCTCCACACCAGCTGCATGCAGATGGTTCTTTCCCACAGCCAGCGGGGCAGGAGTGGCAGAGGGCAGAACAGGGGGAGCACAGTTCAGTAATCACAATATTCTGCTCATTCCTGCACTTGTGACATGCTCTACTCAGGCTACACAGAGCAACTGGCAAGTGTTCACCTCACAAAGTCTGAAGCTTTCATTCACCATTCAAACTGGGTAGAAAAATTTGCTGGGTTGAGACAACCACCTTGGAGAATGTAAATATATTTAAGCTACTGGTGTCTGCCTATAAGATGGCCCAGCACAAGCCTCCAGGATTAAATCCCCTAGTGATAAAGCAGCATGACAGGTGATCTTTGTGTTGTTCTTTTCATTAATTTTTGTACTGACATCAGTAGTCACTTTTGTTTATGAGCACTTCAAAACAAAATCCCAAGATATATTATAAATACTTCTAAAACTACACGTGCATATAACACAAAAACTATTGAGTTCAACATCTCAGTTTTTAACTTAAAATTTGAATTATAATAAAAAGTATACTGATTTTGTTATGGGAGTGTGTGTCTAGCTCTTCCCCTCTCCTGCTTAAGAAAAAAATCCTCAACTTCTCCCATCTCCTAGAACACAGCTTTTAGCTACACAAAGTATATTTTTAATTACAAGTGTTAAAAAGTTTGGAGACTTGAAGAAATAAACCTATTTTGTCCCAGACTGAGTAAACAGAAGACTTCTTCTTTGCTGTCAGTTATGCATGAGTGAATTACAATTTGACTTCTTCTGTGAAGCTCCTGATAGTTAAACTCATTCAGAACATATTACTGTTCTTAGAGGACAGGCACTCTTTCTCATTACAGGAAAAGAAATTTATGCCTGATTTCATGCCTCACTTCAGAAAATGAAGCAAAATGTTCAGAAAGTGAGAGTTGTTTCAAATCTGAAAGCTATGTTCCTTTTCAACTTAATTGTGAAGAGTGTGACCTTCAGTTTGTTCTGCTCCTTTCTATTTTCCATGTTATTAGGCACTTCTGATGTGGTAATGCACGCTCCCTGCAATTTAAAAGAAAAGTTCACCTCTAGGATAGCAACAAATTCTGTAGCTGAAGCTGATGTTTCAGCTGTCAAGAGCCCAGCTACATTATTTAGTATCTTTTTCTGGGGCGTACAAAAGAATACAACCCTCCTGATTGCAGGAACCTTGGAAAGATTTCAGAGCCACGTGGGAGGGCATGGATCCCGGCAAGGCAAAGACAGGGATGTGGCTCTGTGCTTTATCAGCTGTACAAGGTATCAGCTATACTCCTTAAAAGCTGTGTGTGCCCACAGAACATGGCCTCAAGCATTTTAATATTCTTTGTCTGCCCTACCATTACCACCCTTACTGATTTATAATGAACATGAAACATCCACTGCAATATATCTAACATCCTGTACAATTAATCAAGTGAACAAGGTGCCCAGCAGAACAAAGCACATTTCTGCTAGAAAACTAATAAAGACTTTCAGTGATTTCAGCCTTTTCTGTTACTATGCTGGCTACACTTCTTTCCTCCCCTAATCTGTAAAATAACTGAACCTGTTGGTTATCTTCAACCCAGGTTGTCAAAAAATAAGGACTTAAAGGCCATTTCCAAGCAAACACCTTGAAAACAAGGTGTTCTTGCCTTCACTGAGAACCAAACTCTTAAAAAAAACCAACTAAATAAAATAAAATTTCCTTAGTTTAGCTACACACAGCACTACTAATTTTGGATTCTTTTCAATGTTATTACTACTGCTCTACCACAATGACATATTAAAAGTCTTACAAGCCATGTAAGAAATAGAGAAAATTCACTGTGTGTTTATGAAACTTTAATGTCTAAGGTGATGGCATATCTCTAAGAGCTGTTGCCAAGCCACCATCCCTGTCAAACTAGTGCACATTACTTAATGCATCTTTATACAAATTCAGTGCTAAACACTCCCAAATTATTTCTCACATGTTGAATCCGTTATTCAGTAAAAATAATTTTATTAGGGAGATGAAAGTGAAGCTCAAAAAGGATGACTGCAGAGCCTCACTTCACATGTATGAATGGTTTTCTCCCAGCTTATTTGAAAGCAGCCCAGCTCACAGGAATCCTTCAAGCTCTTCAGAACTTCACCCAGCTGCAAAGGTACACTGGAACACATTCATGCTCTTCACAACAGCATTTCATCTTCAATGTCTCTCTTGGAGAAACTGATATACCCAAGTTTGATGCTGTTAACACTGCTTAATGATGTACAGCACAGCAAACAGAATATTAATCAGGGTGCAAAGCAATATGATACAGCACCACAACAATGCAGAAATAGTTAATGGGAGCTGCAGTTCCACTGTGATGGGATTACAGTGCTCCTGGCACCTATCTTATGTAGAGTTAAATCTTGATTGTCCCACCTGTTTTTCCCTGCAATGCCATGAAAGTCATGTACTGCTTTTCAATGCAAATTTTGTTGTCTTGAACAACTGTCAAAAAACATTTTTGCAATTGCATTTTCATGGCCAAGATCTCAGTTTGGACATATGATCGTGCTTATACATTTCTGTATGTAACAGTTTGTAATTTAAGAACACTAACTGATGAGCTAGCCCATTACATTCAACAACTACTCAAAGCTGAACTGTTACCTGATAATATACGGCAAATATATTGGCTCAGAGATCATAAATCTGAGTCCACAACCCCACTGCAGGCACCCACACTGCTTTTAAGATTACACACAGCTCTATTTTAAGATAAGTTTTCTCATTACCTCTTCCTTAGTTACTGGCAATCCCTTGAGATTAGCCTGCAGAGTTTTTTCATGTTTACAAAAAACAATACCAAAATTATATTACTGCAGATTATATTTACAATTTCCATGGTTAGATTTATTGTTCAAATTCAAGTGAACAAATCATGTAAGTGCCACCTACCTGCTTAATGCTTATGATTTCTGTAAAGTTATTAAAAGCATATGCCAAAATATACCAATACACTTAATGAAATAAATCTACTTTAGAGTGTACAAACTGTCCCCATGTTCAAGTCAACCTTCAAGTCCAAGCCTAATGCACATTATGGAAGCTTTTGATAGGGCAACTGTGGCTACCTTCTAAAAACAAAGCCAGGGAAAAACACAGCATGGCTCCCTCATTCCTAGAGCCTACTATCTCAAGCAATTGCTTTGAAGCAAAAAATCAGGGTCCTTAGCCTGAGGGATGGCAGGTTAATACCTATACCACCCTCATTCCAGGAGAGAGAGCAAGCAGTAAGTAAAGGAGGGATAATTAGAACACTTTGTTCTTGTCATTAGGATGCCCTCTCATCTCCATTTTATATAGTTACAAGAGAAGGGGACCACAGAGGAAACAATACATATAAGAAGCACATGTCAAAGAAAACAGATTTCTTCCAGAAGGCCTGATTTCTCACCCCATCCTTAAGGCTGACTACCTTCATAAACACAGAATCATCGCTGGAGACCAGGAAACTAGATCTCCTCTCCAAGGAGTCACCACCAACCCTCACTCTCTTTTGCTCAGGCTCTAGTTTATTTGTCTTGTAGGTCACAGAGTGCCACAGCTTAATGAAAACTGAATGTATTCTTATCACTTCCCAAACTGTTGCTTAGTGAGAACTCCAATAACTACACCACAAAAAGGCAAGATGGTTTGAATCCTCTCATTCTAAGGCAGGCACAATGACCCTGGATTTCTCCCACTCTTCCAGCAAGCCTTCTACTTACTAGACTATCATACTAGAGAAAGGCATCCCCTTCAGTTGCATCTGGGAACAAAATACTGAAGTATTTAGGAATAGTGAGAGAATGAACTTAGGACAGAGGGCAGTTTGGAGATGCAAATCCAAGTCTGAGGCATGTAAGTTGAAAGGCACCATGCCTGTCTGCATTTCCATTCATGCTTCAAAATAACCTAACTGTAGGTTCAGTTATCTGACTAATAAATAAGTACCAGTTATGACATACCTGACAACTTTATACTGATATCTTGATGCACTGAATATTTTATATTAAAACTCATTTTCAAGGTGAAGAATACAGAGGAATAAAGCAGATAGATATAACTGAGCTATTATTCTTATAGAAGATGATCCACATAAGTGAGTCAATATATGCCTTCAAGACAGCATCTCCAGATATTTCCCTTACACGTTCCTTGATTTGGCAGTGCATGCTAATACAAGAGTCAGTTTTCCTTCATATAAATGAAATAAATGCAAATTAGCTGTATGAATAGCCTACCAGAAAATGCTGGGGTTTTAGTCCAGTAAGACTGTTAGTCAAGCATCCATATCCAGCTTCAGACTCTTAAAAGGCCTAATAGGTAGATACTTGCCCATTATTCCCTCATGAACAGAGAAAGGCAACAGTAAAGCAGATTTACTTCCGCTTTTTTCCACTTCAGGATACTGGAGATGTCTTAAATGCTTCAACTTTTATTACATTAACTACTGCTTTAGTCTTCCAAATTAGAGAAATTCAGGTAAAGTGATTCAGAAGACGATTAAGGGACTTTCTGGTATTAATACAGTTGTTAAATCCTGCTTAGCTTTTCCCTTTGAAATTTAACATGGGTAACAGAAAGCCTAGTGTTGTGTTGCTTGAATAAATGCCCTAAATATTCTCAATAGTTTTGCTGCTTTCCTGGTGACCAGATAACGTTTAGCTTTGCTTTCGAGGGAAAAACAAATATAAGCTTAAGCACCTCTTCAAATCCTTTACATCAGATTTCAACTTGCTGCTACTATTAACATACCTTGTACTGCAAGAAGCTGCTCTTCTGTGGTCCAACGGGCATTGATTTTCTGATTAGACTATTAAAATTAGAAAAATGGCACAAAGATCATTAAGTTGTTTCAACAGCTGCAAAATACCTGAGCATCAATGTGTTTTACTCGCACTACATTTTGCAAAACAGGTAAAAAGCTCTTGCTTATCTGCCATAAATTTATAGTTTAAGATTGTTTTAATGCAGAGGAAATAGTGTTTACAGATCTGAGCTTAAAACAATGCAGCAGTTGTTCCTCTGTTTTGTTGCAGTTCTTAGTATCAGCTATATAATAACTCATGCACAAGCTAATGATCTTTATGCAGACAGCATTTGAATTTACAGTAACATTTATCTAAACTATTTGGACTTGGTGTTTAAGGCATTTTGCATTCATGTTATGTTTCATATCCAAACCTTTAAAACAAGCCAAAACAGAACTTCAGTAGTAATAGATCATTCATTTTAGATGCCAAAATGTATATATAGTCATGTTTTCACACAGAACACTATTTATTACTGGCAATCTACATTAGCTATTTTTAATCCAAAAAGCCCCCATGTATCAGGGCTCAATTTCAGCTCCCTGTTACTGCGAACAGACATGACATTTCAGTTTTTTCTGCTTCTTTTTTTTTCAACCAGATGCCATTAAAAAAAGCCTACCACCAATTTCTTGTAAAGAAGCCAGACTCCCCCCTGCATGTAATTTAATGGATCCTGTCTAAACTGCTGCTGGAGTGCAAACACTAGGCTGTAGCAAAACACATTTCTGCAGCTTCCCACTTATAGAAGTGCAAGGCCACAAGTTTCAGTATTTATTCTGATTTACCTCAGGAGGTTTGAATTCTTCAATCCCGCCTTCCATTTTCTGTTTAAGTGCACTGTTTACTTGCTTAGCATTTTGAACCTTGGTCAAAAACAACAAAGTTAATCAGCTCCACAAAGAAAGTTGGTCACTTTACACATTTATCTTCACTAGGATTGCCACAAGTGTACCTCCTAAGTTAGAAAGAGAAATATTATGGTTTAAGGCTTCACTGCTTTTAACTGTTTCAAAAAAAAACTTAAAAAACCAAAACAAAACACATCACAGTTTACTACAGAGAAAAAAAATTAAGCCAGTCTTTCAAAAGAACAGTTTGTCTGCAAGAATATTAAAAGCTGTTCACAACAAGTTATTTTTGATAAGGATGCATAGGTTCTTGAAGAATTAAGAACACTCTAACCACAAAACTTCATTTTTAGAAATGTGAGATGTATTTCATATATTAATTTATTAACTTCCTTCTTCAAAAACAAATAAATTAATGAGATGTTTCCAGTTAGTTCCTTCTGACAGATGCTTTTTATTGACCTGAGATCATTCTGATTTTCTTTAGGGGGGATTCTTGAAATTATTTTAGCTATTTCTTAGTTTATAAAAAAGACAGACCTTCCAAATTATACATGTACACATCTACAAAGCACTTAAATCTGACATTGATGCACATAAGGTAACATAGGCAAGAAAATAGTTTTGCATACTATGGTGCACAGCTATTACAAGGGTTCTTAAGTATAGACACAAAAGCAGAGAACTCAGTGGGAGATTCCAAAGGCTGCATCTCTGAGATCACTGCAAAAAAAAAAAAAAAAAAAAAAGAGAAACACAACCTCAAAGCTGTAACTCACCTACACTTAGGCTAAAGAGTGAAACCCACCTATGCTATTTAGACCCCAGACTCCTGCTGTGACAGAAAGCAGCTTATTTCTCCTGTAAAAGAACATAAGGGAGCAAAAACCCCATGGAAAAAAAATCCTTTATTCACTTCATGATTTTGCAACATGGCAGCTCTATAAGGAGGCAAAAATTCCAGAAGACAAGCCTTGATTCTGTAGCCCCATCGCTCCTAGAAAGCAAGCATGCACATAACTACTGTACCCTTTAGAAGCTGAATAATTACATGTTTCAACTTTAAATGCCAAAATTTAATTTCTTCATGCAAAGGATGCAGGCAATTTTCCTCTTAAAAGTGAAGACTAAAAAGCTTTTCTAAATTTAACAAGCAGTAGAAAGCTTATTAATTCAAACAGAGAAATAACTAGGTCCATGATTTCCACATGCCTCCCGTACTTTCAGAGTATGTGGGAAAGGACATCCAGATAAACAGCTACAATTTAAAGCAGAACAAATGTAACTTCCTCTGCTCCAATGGTCTCCTTTTCGCTTTTCAAACAAATACCTCTAACAAGGTAAAAAAAAGAATTCAAAGAAAACGTGACTTTTGATTTTTCCTGTCCCCAAATCCGTAGCACTGTCTTAATGCTACCCTTTTTTTAAAAATAAGTAAAAGTCATCTCACTTCATTTTATCCAAAAGAGCAGATGAATGTTAAAAAAAAGCAAAACTGAAGAACAGCTACCGTCCAGCATTTGCAGTGATAACTGTAGAACAAAACCAGGAAGATTCACATTAAAGATGTCTCAGAATCTTCAAAACCATTACAAACCAGAACAATCTGAGATGAAAAAAAACCCCAAAAAAACAACAACCAAGACCAATAACCCATGGTACCTGTCGCTTTAACGAGATTAGTTCCATATCCAGCTGTCTAAGAATTGTGTTGGCTGCATTGGGACTACAGGAAACAGCTATCACATCTTCCTGGGTCAGGTACATGCCTTTTGGTGGACGGCATTTGGAACGCTGGGAATGGTGGCGATGCTGCAAGCTCTGATACTCTCTTCTACCCAGACCGATTTTGCTGCTCTGAACAGGCTGCTCATTACTGCCCTTTAATTTACAAGGAATAAATCATTAAAGAATAACAGTATCTTGTATACAACTTTGCTAAAAAATGAAGTATCAGATAGCATTGTAATGTCATATTTATGACAAATAAAACTTAAGCTAACATCCTCCTCTGCATGTAGTATCTAACTGTATCTTGCAGATGAGTTGATGGAGCATATCAGTCACCTGCTGGATAAACCTGCATTAGTCTAAGAAAGGTCAGTTTTCAAAACTTTGGTTTTTAACAGGACCACAAATACAGTAAATGTTATGGAAATCCCAGTCTGAATACTGTGACAGAAGGCAAACATTACAGACCTCTTACATACACAGAAGATAAGTAATATACATGCATATTCCTTATATAAAGTTTGTTTTTAAAACAAATAATCAGTACACATTTATTTCTGATCAGATATGAAGAATGTGGGCAAAGATTAAAGGAGAAGAATGACAAAGTCAGCCAGGCCAGGCAAGAATGCATAATTACATTTCTCCCTGCTGTAAGCACTCCACAGAAAGAGACTGTACTGTTTGGTTTGGGCAGACAGGAAGGGGCTGATTTGAAACTTGGAATAGAGAATATGGACATACCTCTGGAGTCATTATAAAAATCTATGTAATTTAGAAAACATAAGCCTTTGTTATTTGCTTCTTTGCAAAGGAAAGGAATGGCAAAGAGGAAATGAAGTCATTTTGATATGTTTGGGCACCTAAACATTTCAGCTTTGTCTTCAGTGGGGATTGCTGCACAGCTTCTCTGCATGTTTGTGACTCCCTCAGAGCAAGTGAGTAGCTTTCCTATAGCCCAGGAGCAGAGACACAAAAATTACTTTCTCTGCAAGGATTTTCTAATTCAAAGCAATGCTTAGTACCAGAACAGAAAGAATTCAGGCTTTTCCCTACTTCAAGCAGCTCCTACTGCTCCTCCCTGCTGGCATCCATGCATGTTAAGAGGAGGTGGTCATCTGATCACAGTGACTGCAAAACCAAGTGCAGCAGCCACTATCATTAATATCATTATTATTATTTTCTGTAGTAGTAGTACAGAGCAGCAAACAGAGTCTTGTTTTACTACACTTGACCTTGTGCCACATTCTCCTCCCCAGCTAATATAACACCTTATTCCAGCCCACAGACTTCATAGAGGCCACCTTAAAAGCACATAAGATGTGTTCTTCCTTGGAAAATTGATGTAGAGCCTTACATCTTTGATATCTAAAAATTTCAAGGTTGAGTTTACTTCTGCCCTGTTTATACTTATTTGGGTTTTGGTTCTGCATTGCTCTTTCAGTATGAAATTGCAGTTCTTGCGTGTTCAATCTGGATTTAAAGTGAAAATATTCTCTCACAGTTTTGTCTTGCCAAAAGAGAGAGTTTAGGTTATGTTTGTTTTATCTGGTAACAGAAAGTTTCCATTGCTCTGTGTGTTCAAGCAGCCTACTCAGTTTGTATTTTGCTTAGGAAGTGAAAGTACGCAAATCCTACCAGAACTATTAGATCACAAAATTATCTTCTGCAGATCCAAACAGCTCATCAGAAACTACAAACCTATTTGTCTCATTCCTAGAAGTCTATCAACACACTGATTGCATACCATGATTCAAACTATAAGCAAGTAAATTGAGCAAAATAGCCCTTATTTAGACATGGCTAAGGCAGCAACTCCAATCATTAGATTGCAGGGACGTTGTTAAAGCAGCATAAAAGTAAAAAGGTACATTATCAGACCATGTGATATTTCAAGTACTATAAAACATCCCCATGTTAAAAAAGTAATCTCAAACTCTTTCACTGAAAGGGATAATTGTCCTTTTTTTCCCCCCAAGGCCAGTAGATAAAGGGATACATTGAAGGTCACTGCAAAGCTCAGAACAGAAGCTAAACTTATCAGTCTCTTCCTCAATATTATTTTTGTGAGAAGTGCCAAGTTTTATTCATAATCCTAGATACCACTTCATGGGAGTGGTAAAGTTTTGCATAACCTCTCCTCTCAGTCTTGAAAAGCATAAACTGGCTGATTCAGGAAGATCACAAATGCTTAAAGTTGATCAAAGAAACAATTAAACACACACTTTAACGTGTTTTTCTAGTCTTGTTCATGGATAGCTTAATGTTTACAACAAGAACTCAAAAAATCCCTAAAACCTGAACATACTGTGAACACAGCAGTCATCTGTAAAGCTAACAGTAAGTGCTCATTAGGACAAAAATGTTTTTCCTCTACATTTATTAGTAGAAAGCATGTTAGTAAAACCACATATTAGTTGAAATGCATCACCTTACTGTGGCTTTGAACAAACAGCAGAAGTTGTTCTTTGAAAAATGTAATTTAATTTCAAAATTCGAAGAAAACATTTTGATTCAAATAATTCACAACCAGTAAAACTGTAAACATATTAACAAGACTGAAGGAGGGCAAATACAACCTGTTTTACCAGGATATGAGAGGATACATCTCTTATAAAACTTGATCTCTCAGGACACAGTGGAGGTAATGAGAGATGCATTTACAGCCACAAAATGACAAAAATATATGATACAATTTTGTTTCAATGAGAAGTCATCAAGACCTTGACTACTTAAAGATCCTGGGAGTTCAGCAGGCTGAAACCCAAACCTCTGTACTACAACTCACTCTGCACAGTAACACATTCACTGAAAACAAACAAACTGACATTCACCATTAAGTTATCTGTTACCTCCTTTTTGGCTTCTTTTTTGGGATCATAATCACTATCATTTCCATCCATTGGATGAGCTTCTTCTACGTCATCATCGCTAAAGACAGATTATAAAAAAGCTGGTCACTTTATTACTTTTTTAATCCAAATATAAGTATGTACCAGGATAAGAGAGTTATCTACTTGAATTTACCTATTCTGAGTATATGGCATCTCAAAATTATTTGTAGTTCTCAAAAGACAGCTGTTACAAGTATGATTTTCTGTATTAATTTCTAGTAATTATTATGACAAATGAGCAATCCTAGACCATAGTTTCAAAGTTACTTTAAGCAGTGCTGGTACTCCTGCCAAGAATTTTGGTGTCCCCTTTCTTCGATTCAACCACTTGTGCCAGGTGAACACTTATGTGGCCAACTATATACCAAGGCTAGAAATAACCTTTCATTTGCCTCATTAGTTTTAATAGACCAATTTTCAAACCACTGCACCAGGTGAATAAACTCTTGCTGAATTCTGTGGGGAGCATAGGGCATATGATGGGAAAACATGGGACTGCTTTTTCACCAAAAATTTTTCACTGCTTAAAATCTAACAACTTAGAGGAGGGAAATGACATCTACTGAATTAAAGAGAAAAGGTTAAAAAGAGAACAGTCAATTTAGAGTCCAGTCCAGTCATTCTGACAATATAATTTCTGAATAAATTAATGCAAAAGCAAACTAAAATTTCTAGTTATTACCAAACCCCTTTAAACTGCTATATTAAAAGCAAACTGATTTTAGATTGTAATTTTTCAGATATAGGATCACTAAATAAGCATATGAACTTCAGAAGCTATTGAAAATAACATATAATTTAAAAAATCCCTTTTGCTCCTGTTAAGTAATTTTCTATAGATATAAAATTATAGCTTCCAACATAAACATAGATTATGTTACTTATACATGCAACACATACCACTTTTTAAAAAGTGCAAGTTAATTATGAAGTATACTGAAAAGAATAAAATTTTTATTTCATAGTTTCTGTGAGAAATGTTATTTCCTTCGATGCAAGACAACAAAACTACACTGAGCTCTAATTCTCTCTGACTGATAGCAGTTCTAAGTCTGCTAAAAAAGACTTTATACAAAGTTTTGTTATAAAACAACGCATAAGCATTCTAACTGCTTTGGCTCTTTATAGTGGTTGAAGCTTCAGTTTTAGTTCCATATTGGTTCAAAAATTCAAGCAAAAAAACAATCCCACACCCCACACAGCCACAAAAACACTCTCCTGCACAGACAGTAATAGACTTCAGGGTTTAAATCCTTGTTTTTACAGTTATTCATTAAAACACTCCCATCTCTTATTACAGTGCACACAGACTGGAGTGATAAAGTTCTTAAAGCACATGTACCAAACCCCTTGCTAAAATCAGAGATGTCACAACAGGGGCTCAAACCTGAATCACATAGTTCACACAGAAACAATGGCTAGAAATTACTCCACATCTCTACTTAGGAAGATTTCAGGCTCTGCTTAGCTACCTAAGAACACAAAACTCACCTGTCACCTTGATTATTTCTATTAGCGAGTTTACGAGCCTGACGATCCATCAAACTTGTCCTAGAGCGAGTTTTTTTCCAAGAATAGTAATATTTTACAAGGCTTGCAATGGTCTTGTCTGGGAGCTAGAAGAATTCATCAACAGATTAACACTTCTAAAATTTAAAATTCCACCCAGAATTGTAATTCTGCTAAGTTTATAACTATCTTTAAACCATATTTTAAATGCATTCATAAGATTGAAAGGAGGGATGTATTCCATACACATTTTTAAAAAGAGGAGAAGGCTTCTTTTCAATTACGTGAAAAACCTGAATGTCCAACAGACATGATGAAATTAAATAAAATCTTATATTCAAGGTTCTTCTTGAAGCTTTTACACAGAAATCAACATGAAATTTTAGCCCAACAGGAGCCTTTGCTCTTAAGTGCATCTGAGCTGTTTAATGCTTCTGATTGAAATATTACTTTACCATTTGCTGGATCCTGTGAAAGCTCTTTCCATGGAAGCTAAATGCTTGTTCAAATAGGACTTTATCTTCCACTGTCCATTCATCAGGGAAAGGAGTGAAGTTAGGGAGATCCGCAAGGGACTTCTCAATATTGTGTTTATGCCAGAACAACATCCCGAGAGCCTTTGAAAAGAAATAGTCCTTCTTTGGATTTAGTCAATTTTCTAAAATGTTGAGACAAGTTAAACAAAACCAGGCAATTTATTTTTTGAAATAAAATTTGACTATCAGAATCCCTTCTCAAAATGTATTTACAGTTTTATTGGCTATTTACTACAGGTTACAAAATTCTCTTTGGAGACAGTGGGCACATCTATACTTTATTAATGGTATGAAAGCCAGACAATTTAAGGTTGGCATGGCAGCAGTAATTCTAGAGCAGCATGAACTAGGCTGAGAGGCTCAAATCTGACCTGCTTTCTTACTTTACAGGCATATATCACCTACACAGCTCCTGATAGGCCTTTATTACCAGACCTCTCAAAAGAGAAAATAAAAATACTTTTCAGTAGCCAGAGGATCATCCAAAATACAAGTCTGAAAGTTCAAAGTGAGAGTGGTCTTTCCACAACTCTCCAATCCACAAATAACACTTCGTTACGGCCACTTCGTCACGTGCACCTAATAAGGATCGGAAATTTAAATATACTTTCTTAGATAATTTCATTTCTCAATATTCTTAAAGAATTTTATGTTCATTAGACTTTCTGCCATAGAATCACTGGCAGATTTGGTGCCAGGATTCAGGCATGGGAACTGGGCAATGTAATTCACTCAGTTTCAATCATACAGGACAGAGACGATGGGCAGGCGTCTCTCCAACCACCTGATTTCCCATCTTCTGACAACCTGGACACAGCAAACCTCTGCTCCTGTTAAAATGGCAAATGACAAGCACCTCTTGCAAAGAGAACTTCTATTCCACTGTGAGGAGTCTACAAATGTTTTGTACCAGAAGTTATTTTGGAAATCCATCTCTTGGAGACTTGAGATCCATCAGTTCCTCCTCTTGCCTAACCCAAGTCCAGGCATAAAGAAGCAACACCAAACCACAGATATATTCTGGACACTGTAACACTGGCAGCCTCTTTGTCAGACAGCAGCTGATGAGCAAGCCTCCAACCTCCAAAACTTGTTCATACAACTTCTTTTCAATTGTACAGCAATTTTTTTTCTGCAATAGGTCATCTCACTTTTACATAGATTGGTTAATTTATGAAGAAATTTGTGACAGAACTACATGCAGACCAGCGAAGCTTTATGCCTACTTTTTAAGGAATGGTAACCAAAGGTTGTTAAATAAAAAGTGAACTCATTTGTTACTTTCAGAGCTAAAATTTGAGTCTGTTCTCCTGCCTCTGAAAAAACCCACTCAGCTAAGGTTGGTTTGCATTTTTTTCAATACAAAAGAAGCATTTTTAGTGCCATCCCAATCAATTAATGGTTCAAAATTGTATTTGAATTCTAATGTTAAACTTTAAATTTGTAAGCTGCTTCCCTAGGAAACTCTTCAGCTAAATATACACACACAATTGCATGACATGCCCAGTGTATCAAGAAACATACCAAACCTTTCAAAAGTGCACATTACAAGCTGAGCATGTCATGAAAACAAAGAGCTCAATCTTTTGCAGAGAATCCAGACCACAACTGTATGCAGATCCATTTAACTGCAGTGTTTGCTGCCGTGCCTGAAGAGAAACAGTGTTAATTAATGGTAACCAAGGGGAAAAACAAAAGAGTTGTGTTATAGTTTTATATTAAAAAAAAAAAAAATCCTTTAAATGAGCACTCTCATTCCACAGCACTTACCTGTTCCACATTGTATCCATGTTTTTCCTTTGCTATTGCTATATATTCATCCACTGTAACAAAGCAATGTCAGAATTATTCTTTAATACTTTTAGCTCTGCTCTATGACAGAATTAGCCATCTCATGGGAAAAAAAGAGGCTCCCCCTGCTTTAACACAGTGCATAGGCCCATGTCCCCCAAAATGTTAAATATACTTACAGCTTTATTAATAATAAATAAACCCACTGACCATTATTGAACATTTAATTTTATAAACCTTTTACACAAGCTAATTCTGCTTTCTTTCATATTTTTACTACAACAAAACCACAAAGTCTTATAATTTATTTATTTAAAGCAGATACTAGCTGGTTATTAAAAGGCTATGCCTTTTTGGAACTCCTCCTGGGTTAGTTTTAAATTGAGCTACTTCTACTGCTCATATTCCAAAACATGTTGAAAATTAAAGCGAGGAGTTCCTATATCAATGATTATGCATATTCTCAAGATTACTATAGCTTTCATTGACCAATATGGATTTTAACTACAAGACAAAGTCAGTTTTCAATAGAAAGTATGAAAATTCAATAATTAGATAATGAAATTAAAGAATAACATTTAAAAAAAATCATATTTAGCAATAATAGAGCCAGCTTTGAGTCGAACACTTTTCATCATTTTGAAATTAAGTCCTACTTTTTTTTAATTTTTAAACAAAAACCTCTTCCTATTCACCTTCTGGAACTCAAAATTAAGTGACAACTAAATAGTTGAAAGGAAGTATGATCAAGAAAAGTGTAATAATCATATTCTCCTCATTCAAATGGACAAGGGATACCCTTGCCATGCACTGTTGCAGCAAAGAGTTAATTATACTTTAAAGGAATGAAAAAAGTGCTTAATAATCACAGTTGTATTTTACTTCTAACTGTTCTGCAGTAGTTGAAGAAGGTGCATTCCCTCAAATGTAGAGGGACATAAATCTCTAACTCCTGGTGTTAGATAGAAACTGTCCTGAGGACGAGGGTCTCATGGCTGCATCCTCAAAGTTTATTCCCCTATATTATATATAGGAAATTCTAGCATAGGAGACAGATTTAAACTAAATTAAACAGAAAACTGAGCATATTTAATCAGATGACTCCTGCATTTTAGGTTACTTCTAAAGGGAAAAAATGTTTGGTTTTTCCTTCGGTGACAGCAGTAATAATTTCCCCCTGAAGTGGGCCTCAACAAATCTCTTCTGAATTCATCCACTGCAATTCCTTCTTTCAGAAATTTAAAGCAGCAAGTTCCTCATGTTCAGATATTTTATTCTTTAATTAATAACAAAAGGTTTCACAGACAATGATGATAATACAAAATAGGCAATATGATTTGAAACAAAGACTTTACTAAAATAAGAGAAGGTCATCTTTCTTTTACCTGGAGTTCTCTAGATAAAGAAAAAGAGAAGCTTTGTGTTTAATTATTTGCAGTTTCACTGTGTGTAAAATAAAGAGCAAACAGGCACACCAGAAGCAATTATTTAGTTTACTTAGGCACCCAAGTTCCTAAGCAGGCAAGGACTTACACTTGGCATCGGGAATATTATGATATGGAGACCATACAAGCATCCCTCCATTATCTTTATCAGTGTATTTTGTGGCACCTGTAAGAAAACAAGTAACTCTCAGTATTTATCTAATAACTGTGATAACTATGAATAACTGTGTGACAGTGAGCAAATGCCAACCACAGTAAGAAGTCCAGCTGCTAAGGTGTAGGGAGGGAGTGGAATCATTAACTCAAAATAATTTCCTTGAGATATCAAATGGCTGAATCTGAACACTACTCTTAGGATGCTCAAGTATAACTAAATATTAGACAGCATCCTGGTTACCACAATTAAACCACTAAAATGCATTGCTTAAGTTGGAACAAGTCCCTATCTAGTTCCAACCCACTTCCACTAGACCAGGTTGCTCAAAGCCCCATCCAGCCTGACCTTGAACACTTTCAGGGATGGGGAATCCACAACTTCTCTGGGCAACCTGTACCAGTGCCTCACCACCCCACAGAGAGGAATTTCTCTCTCTTATCTAAATCTACCCCCTATAAAGTTGGCAAGAATGCAATTTTATTCTCCTGAAGTTTGATTGTCCATTAGTACTCTAACATTTATCACTATCATAGGAGTACTAGCACCTACTGTGATCAGTTAGGCTTCCTTAAAACAAACAAACAAAAATAAATAAGATGTAGAATTCAGTCACCATCCCTGATCTCCTTCAACAAGAAACTATACTAACAACTATGCCAGAAACAATACTGTTTCTCTCTAGTTTTGATTTTTCTATTTTTAACATTCATAGCCAGCCAAATTGTATAGCTGGAGAAAGCAGTAAAAGTAATTTTTGCTTTTGGTTTGTTTACCCCCACCTCAAAGTAGCAAGGGAAGCAGTACAAATTACCCAACCCATCAGGACAGAGCAATACTGATGCAAACACTGAAACACTAAATCAGAGCATATGATTTTTGAAAACATGTAAAAGAAGACTCCCTAATACTGTAAAAACATTAATTCAGAGTCCCTCTAAGTACTATTTCACAAATGTAGTCTAAAACATAAAGCCCCTTACAATCTATTTGTTTACAACAGTTTATCTTGCTAAGAAATTGCTCAACAATTGGATTTATATCTAATGTCAGTATGAGTTCCTTGAGTAATCATCCTCAGAGGAACCTTCCTCACATCCTTCTTGGAGATGAACTTTTTTAATTCACTGAAACAAGTAACTTCTCACTCCATTTTAAACTTACACACTTTATATTTAGGCTTTACATCTTGTTTGAAGAAAAAAAAAAACAAAACAAAAAAAACCCAACAAACCAAAAAACCCAAACCCAATGGTTTGGAAAAAAGAACAGTGTAGTGCTTTCCCTTTATGTACTGTGTTTTGTTGCTCTTCCCTCTTCAGTTTGGCAGCGTTTTATACTTGCTATCGTCTCTGCAATCTTGATCCATCACAACTGTGAACTTGAAAAGTTAATTAGAAAAACTAAAAGAACTCCTGTGCCTTTCCAAAAGGAGATGTGCAAGGCAGATAACCTCAATGCAGCATAAACTCCGTAACAGGTTAAGAATGTACAGACACTCATAAAGCACCAGTTTGAAGGCATAAGCACTACTAAACTCTGAAAGGTTTTTTGGTATACAAGAACAAACTCCTTAATATAACATTACACTTTAGAACCAAAATGCATGACGTTTTTAGTCATTAGGAATGCAATACTTCATGAAGAGCAAGGCAAGCGTGTTACAGGCACGTTTCTCTTGTACATTGCTTTTTTCACAAGTAAATGACCACTACCCTGCATTCTCACTAAAGATGAGGAGAAAGCAGGACCACCAGAGAATGTATTAGAATCTCAGGTTATGAGGAAAAAAGGTCTAAATTTAAGATACCTGCAGACAATTGGATATCATGGATATCATCAGGTACTGAATACTCAAGTACTGAAGTGAAAAAAATTTAGTTTCAATTCTTGTGCCTGCAGGAGATCATGTATGCAGTGACACTCCCCTACTGAGGTGCCACCCTCGTGTGACAAGCAACAACCACCAGAACATTCCTTTTCAAAGCAGTGCTGTGTCCCCAGCAGGAATCAGACTTCTGCTTCCATTCAGGTGGCACCTTCACACTGCCAAAAGAAATGCCAGGATGACAGAGGAATAATGAGATACATACAGGTAGCTTGAAGGAAGGCACCCTGCCCTCAGCACGGGACGTCCCTAGCTGTAGGGCAGAGATCCCTCCATCTCCATATGCAGGACCACGACCAACCTTCCCGAGAACTTGCGGCCTGTCCTTCGTGCCCCCAGCATTCCAGCAAGCAGCCTTAGCCCCCAAAGAGGCTGTGTTACACCTCGAGGGCAACCATCTTTTTTACAAGGGAGGGGTTCTGGAAATACCCTGCAACATGTTAACCAAAGTGTTTCAGAGGAGTTCTAAGCCAGTAAGGAAGAGAAGGGCCAAGAGCTACATCTGAAGACTAACAGGTCCCCCTCTCCCCAAAACACACCTCCAAGCCACTGAGGAAGAGATTTCTGTACTTCAGCTGCTGCACCCCTCTGCCAGATCTAGTCAGGAAGTGGTGCCAGCTGCAAATGACCAACAAGCACTCTGTACCACTTCCAGAATAGGGAAATCATAGCAGCAAACTGACTCTCTTAAACTACAGCTTCACATTAGAAGTCAGGTATGCATGGCTGGTGCAGCTCTATACGGGATTCCAGGTACTGAGAATAAAGTGATCATCCAGGAGCATACAAGACACAGTGAGGGCATTGTGGGGCAGCATGGCAATTTAAAAGTGTGGTGGTTTACAGCACAAAATGTACCTTCCTTTGCTTAAGACTAAGCCTTCCTCACATCATTTAATAATTTCAATTTAAGAAAGCCTGCTTTCCTATCAGAAGACTAGAGAGAGAAACATTATAAAGGCATACAGAGAAATGCATTGCTAAATGACCTTAAATGGTATAAAATATTATTCTTGACAGCCCCAACTCCATCCCTGAAAAGAGGGTAAACAGGTAATTAAGTATTTCAGCATTAAGTATGCAAAATTCATACTAAAACTATTCTGAAGTCTAAATCTGAGTAGAAACTTTTCCAGCAGTTACCTGTGGATGACACAACAGGGTGGTGCATTCTCTACCATGATTTCCAAAAGAATGCAAACAACCCACAGTACAAGGACACCAGCTTTGTAACATCCTGCTGGATCTATAGGTGGGTCAGAAAGTACAAGCACAAAAATTTTCACCAAGAAAATAAAATACTATAGGCAAACCAGGAGGAAGAGACAAAAATCCGGAGTGTAAAAGATAGCATGTTAACTCAGTAAATTAGATAAAGTAAAAATCCCAAGTTTCCTTATTAAAATTGTTTCTTGCAGGGACAAAATCTCTCTCATGGGTGTAATATTTGGTGACAATTAAAAATACTACTTCCCCTAAGCTCTATCTGAAAGTTTGCTTGTAAAAAAATATGGTGTGGAGAGGGCTAAGAGAGTATATTTAAACCAACTTCTCCTAATTGTTGCTTCCAACCACAATCCACTTCTTCCATGAGACACTGAGAAACAGTTGCACTTTTTCTTTTTTAAAAAAAATTATCTTGTTTTATACATAAACTAAGATTTTCAAAAAATGTTTACTGCCATCACAACACTATTCACGAGTATTTTGTTCCTCAGTGTATTGTTGTAGAGCATTGCTTATGGCTATTTTTCAAGACAGTCTATGTGAAACACAAGTAGTGGTATTATTCCACTCATTTTAGTATTCTGTGGGATTATCAGGGCTGACTTTGTGTCTTAGAGTTATGTCTACTTTTATCCATCACTGATTCCCTTCTCCCACCTATTTATTTCAAGGGGCTTAAAAAACAGCACTCAAGAGTACTGCAAATAAACACATACTCTAAAGTATCTGAGAACCCCCCCAAAAAGAGCATTAGAACAATTCCAAGAAGAAACTCAGTTAATCAGCTATAGTACCATGTCCATATATGCAAACCTAGAACTAAAAAGGAGCTTATTACCTCATTTGCTACAAAAAAGTAACATAAACGTAGCTGTAAGAACACAGATTTTTGTCCCTCATTACTTCTGTCTCGAAGAAATTATGCCTCAAAACTCATCAGAAAAAAACTCAACCAAAAAACCAAAGAGGTGAAAGAATGAGATCTTGCTGATAACACCTCAGATAACCAATCTGTTAACTTGATAAGTGCCATACTTCTAAACTTGATGGACTTTTAAATTTATTTTGTGAGACTTTGGTGTTCCAAAATAAATCACTACCGTCCTGCCCTAATAAGCAAAACACACACACCAAGAAGGATAATACCTCATAATAAAACATTATGCCTCTAACTCAGGAGTTATTAAAAAAACATTTCCATTATTAAGGAAAGTGATCGGGTGAGTATATATTAATCCCAGTTATTGGGGAAAGAGGCATTAATTGAATACCATCCCCCAGAAACACTTAGGAGCTCTAAAAAGTCTGGCATAAAATTAGTTCTGTAGTTACTAATGTAATGGTACTACTGCATATACAGTTTACAAAATTGAAACCACAGAACCTCAATTGTCCTACAAGGGCTGAAGAGTTCTTTTAATCAAAAGAAAAACAAACACTAGGTGCTTTGGTTTTTCTTTTATTTAAGTGGCCTGTAGGAAAAGCAAACCCAGGCTGCAGGTTAGAAACCATCATTTTTATCTGTGTAGGCAACATAAAAATAAAGGATGCAAACAATTAGCCGTATTAACAAAGAGACCTAGAGTGCGGGCTCCTTCCCAGGGGAAAGGCATTCCCTTACGCCACGATCACGCATCCATTTAATCCCACCCTGGCGCTTTCCTTTCTCCCTCCAGCCTTTTCTTTGGCCGGCGGGGACTTGCGCCCATCCAGAGGGGCTCGCTCCAGCCTTGGGAGGCACCGTGAGAGCAATCCTCTTCCGGTAAGGAATCATCTGACACCCATGGAGCCTGCCTGGAGAGCAGCAAAGTAGACAGGCTTCATCTGCCCACTACAGCAAAACTGCTGAACGCTCCCGTGCTTTTCCTGCTCAGCGTAGTAAGGCACGGCAGCATTCTAGCAATTAACTTGCTAAAGCTGAGTACCAGGCTGTGCGAGCGTACCCATATTCCTCGGGGCGGGGCTGGGGGGGAGGGGGCGAGGAAGGCGGAGGAGAGCAGCTCAGCCTGCCACGGCGGGGCCAGCGAGGCTACTACAGCACACAAAACCAGGAGCAGGAGTTTCCCACCGAGCGCATCTTCCACCCAGCGCCTCCAGCACGCAGCCAGGTCTGCTCCGCTTCCGGCAGGGCGCATCACTTCCCACCCTTGCCCGACAACATCCATCACCCCTCGCCAAATATTTTTTATGGTTACAGGTTTAAGGACAGGGAGAAAAAAAAAATAAAATGAAGCTTTTTCTGCTTTACCGCCTCCCGCCGGATACACATAATGCGGCCGATAAAGAAGTGAGAATCCCCCACCGCGACGCCCCCCGCCCCCGGGGCGCAGATGCTTCCCCGGCCAAGCCTCTCGCCGCCGGCACCGGATCGCCGACACAAAGGCTCAGAAGCACCATAAACACAACCCCGCGGCCGCCGCCGGCGGAGAGCGCCGGGCGAGCCCGCCCCGGCAGCGAGCCCACCCCTCCCGCCTCGGGAGATGTCAGGTTACAGCCGAAAAGCGATTTACCGGGCTCGAAGTCAGGAATGCGCGCCTGGTATTCCGCTCCGACCCTCATTCCTACATCTGCAAGGCAAAGGAGGGAAGAGAAATTAAGGGCTGGAGTGTCCCTAGGCGCCGTCCCAGGCTCCCGCCGTGCGGCGGGCGGGCGGGCTGGCGGAGCCCCCGCCGCGGCCGTGCGGAATAAGCCACCTCCTCCCCCCGCCACCCCCCCGCCCACCGCCGCCGCCGCCGCGGATTAAGCCCCGACGACCGCCGAGGAGGGGGCAGGAGGAGGCGGAAGGGGGAGTTTATTCCAGCGGAACAATGGGGACGGCGGCGGCTCCCGGGAGACACTCCCTCCCCATCGTTAAGTACCGCGGGGGCAGCCGCGGGGCCGCGCCGCGCGCTCCCGCCCCCCCGCCCCGCACACGCGCGGCCGCGGCTCGACCGCAGCACGGACGGAGCGGCGG
>VZSR01001479.1:9915234-10196547 GCA_013398615.1 Brachypodius melanocephalos
GCTGGAGCGCCGGCGGCGCGGCCGAAGGAAGACAAGGAGGAATGATTACTGCCGAATTGCAGCCGTGCCGCGGAGCTCTCCCGGCCGGCGGGCCCGGAGCAGAGACGGGACTATTTCCCGGCGGCGGCGGCGCAGGGATCCCGGCGGGAGGGTGTCGCGGCCGCCGGTGGTGCCGCGGCGGGGCGGGAAGAGCTGCGGCCGCGCAGGGGCCGAGCGGGGCCGGGAGGAGCGGGCGGGGGCCCGGCCCGGGGCCGCGGAGCGAGACTGCGGCGGCCACCTTGAGGCCCACCTCGAGGCTGGGTCAACGGGGAAAGCCGGTGCTGTCACGTCGCCGCAATTACACGATGTGTGAACCCGTGCTGGTTTTTCTTTCTGAATTCAAGGAGTGATCGATTTATTTTCCTGTTTAGTGGAATTCCGGTGCGTTACCAAGTGCTGCGGTGTTGCCATCCAGTTTATCTCAAATATTCATGTTTTGTGAGGTAAAAAAAGGCCGAGACGGGCTCCAGACCGAGGCTGAATTACGCTGTGACAACAGTCTTAATCTGGAGATGCATTATCAGTCTGGTTTGCTCTGTGCAAATACATCTAATGTTCTTGTGGCTATGTTTTAATATCTGTTATAGGTATTTTTAATGATGCAGTGATAATTTGTCAGTCTGGTTTCCAGATGTAGGGAAAAAAGTGTAAACTTAAATTGCTATATATCGAACTGAAGTCTCCTGTTCCAGCTAAGAGTGTTTGACACGATCCATTACCCTTTGTGACATCTTAGCAATTCTTCCCAAACTCTGCCCTGGTGGCTGTCTGCCCCAGGCTGGTTGATTGATTGATTGAAGAGCACTAGCAGGAATAGTGCAGCTGCTTTCTTACGGTGAGATAGAGGGGAGATGACTACTTGTGTCCATACTTGTGGCTTTTAAGTGTTCATAGTGCCTTATCGTAGGATTGTAACATGGTGTAGTTAGTTGTGTTTGCTCTTTCTTGATACTTGCCTCGAAAGTAGCCCATTATGGTCAGATGATACGCTTTTAAAAAACCTTTGGTGTATGTGTGCTTCCTAGAATATGTCAGGAAAATACTGTCAAGACTTTTCCTGCTTTGGGAGTTTTGTGGTCTTTGAAGAAGTGTTTTAGTGACAATTTTTGGCAGATGACTGTCACAAATGGGAGTAAAGCTGTGACTCCTTTATACTTGCTGTTTTTCAAGAGCTAAAAAAGATTAAAAGAAGAAGAGAGAGAAAAAGATTAGCATGGAGAAGGTAGGAGCAATGGTGGTTGCCTGCGAGTGCCTCAACAATTGAGGATTTGCAGTCTCGCAGTTTAATATACACAAAAGAACTCGCAACAAGAAACCACTGAAATGCCAGAGCCACAGGAAAGTCTTGAACCAATGTTTGTACTTCTAAGGCCCAAAATCATTATGAAAACTTGCAGGAAATTAGGATTTGTTGTTTTAGTTCTGCTAAGGTCATCTATTTGGGGCTTTTTATCTTTATTTTCTGTGGATGTGAAATTTGGGCATATGTGGGGCACTATGACTGCACTTGTCTGACAGTTCTTAACTACTGATAAAAGCTACTGGAAGTTTTAGTAAGCTGTTACAGCTTTCAGGAATGCTAGGTTCCTACAGGTGTCATGAAAGTAACCACCTGAAAGGAAGAAAAATTCCTTGCACCATGGTTTGGAGGAGAACTGTCTCAAGAGCTTGACTTTTTCTGTTTCTGTTATTTGCACGGCTGCTGATGAAACTACATTTTGGATGTTACAGTAAAAGGGCATAGTTTCACTTAGTCAAGCTCTTAGATATTAGCAGATGCATGTAATAATTTTTTTCCCCATGCAGTCTGGAAGTTGGCTTGCTTTGGACTATTTCTTCTCTTGGATTCTTGTCTTATCCTTCTCTTGTCTTCTTGGTTTTTTGGGGTTTTTTTTAGGTTGTTTTTTTGTCACTCTCTCCACAGTTCCTCTGTCACATTCAGTATTTGGATGCTTCTGGATTAGATATGACATGACAATCAAATAGTTGTTTGTGAGATTGGTCCTGCATTTCTCATAGAAACGATGCATAAGGAGTTGTCTTCGATTAATATTAGCATATAGAATCACAGCATGGGTTGGGTTGGAAGGGACCTTGAAGATCATCAAGTTCCAAACCCTTTCCAAGGTCAAGGATGCCACTCACTAGATTGGGTTTCTCAGAGCCCAGTCCAACCTGGCCTTGGACAATTCCAGGGATGGGGCATCCACAAGCTCTCCTTGCTTTATGTTGTCTCCTTTCTTCTGTCTATCCTTCCTTCTCTGTATCCTTATTTGTAATTTTTATTTCCGATCGCAATCCCTAGAGGGCAGCAAAGTAACTGATATATTCGCAAGGTGCAAATCGTCCCAGTCTAAAGATTCTCTTTAAAAGTCTATCCGTTTTTCATTCTTGGAGATTATGCCTTTCTTCTTAAAATATATTTCCCAGGTCATAGTTTTAGGAGGGGGGAAGGTTTGTGTTTGGGCAGGAGGGCAGGGATCCTTGGAGTACAAAGTGGATTGCAACAGAGAGGAAGGGAATTAGGGAATGAACAAGTTGCAGACAAGGAAGGTGAAGGAGTTGCCTCTTCCCTTTTAGTGAAATTGCTAAAAAGTAGAAACAGAAGCTCAAAAGGAAACAGCTTTCCCTATCCATTAATTAACTCAGCTTAAAACCTACACAGCTTCTGAGGATGCTCTGCACAGGTTGAGGCCTCTTGAATTTTTTTTTTAGTGTGGGTTCTTGGAATTCATTGCATAAAACCAGACTCTGATTGGAGTGTGGACTCCTGCATATTATTACCTTACAGTGAGGGTTAATGACAGTATTAACTGTTGAGTGGTGAGCTAGGGGAAAGTAAAGACTTTATTCAGAAGAAACTAAATTCCTAAAACTAGGGTTTAACATGGCTATATTACTATAGAATCATTTTGGATGATCTAAAATTGAGTCCAACCGTTAACCCAGCACTGCCAAGTCTGTCACTAAACCACATCCCTAAGTGCCACATCCATGCTGCTTTTAAATACTGCCAGGGATGGTGGCTCCACTGCTTCCCTGGGCAGCTTGTTCCAATGCCTGATAACTCTTTCTGTGAAGAAAGTTTTCCAGATATCCAATCCAAACCTCTCCTGGTGCAACTTGAGGCTGTTTTCTCTCATCCTATCTGTTATTACCTGTGAGAAGAGACCAATCCCCACCTTGCTACAGCTTCCTTTCAGGCACTTGTAGACAGCCATGAATATTCTCCTCAGACTCCCTCTTTCCTGGCTAAACAACCCCAGCCCACTCAGCCCACTTCTCATAAAATTTGTACTCCAGACACTTCACCAGCTTTGTTGGTCTTTGGATGCTCTTCTGCACCTCTTGTATGTTATGCCCTATCTCACCTATGAAATTTCTAACTCATTAAATTCTAGGTCAGGGAAAGTATTCCAGATCACATGTTTGGCCTTTTTATCTTATGGTGACAGTTTCATGCTTTCAGTTTTTTTGGAAAGAGCATTTTGACAATTTCCTGCCTTGGGAATGTTTCTTTACACCATTTAAAATCTGTGGCTTTTAATATTTTTAGAAACAGGTCAACAGATTTGTGATGCTTCTACGGAAGAATTATAGATAGATGATGTGTGTTGTGTGAAACCCAAAGAAAATAGGCAATATCCAGCCTGGAAACTTGTGCTTTAATGTGAAGGTTTACAATTGTTCCATAAAGAAAAGTAAGCTCTTTGCCTTCATAAACACATTAAGAAAAGCATGCCTGGGATCAAGGTAATTTCGGATAAATTACACTGCTTGGAGTCTGTTCACACCTCTGCTGGAAAATATATAGGTGTCATCTGTCAAGTACTGTGTTTCTTTTATATTAAACACAACTGGGCCTGCTGGGTGGTAAGTGGGAGGCTTTAAGTGGACAGGTTGAGATTTATTAGTTCTTTTATACTGATGGTTGTTGCTGTGTTTCATTCAACATTCTTGAATTTTCCAGATTTCACATTTTAGTGGAACCAGTGGAAGATGGTGGATTTTCTAAAGCTCTAGAAAATCAGGCCATCAGTCTCGAGCTAGCACTTATTAGTATTTTTGAATTCTAGTCTTAATGTTTTAAGGCAGAAATCATTAAAAATTTGTTCTATAACTGGCCATTAAAATGAAACAGTAAAGCATTTGCTAACTGCCTCTCTACTGTTAGTATCCCCTAACTGAGATTTTTTTCTTTGTTTTCTTTCTTTTTGTAGTACTGTCTTCCAGTTATAGGTTTCAAGAGTTTTCTGCTTTCCAGCTCTGAATGGAATTCTTCTGCATCAAGACAGTTGGTAACTTATTCTTGGAAAGTGGAGAAAGTCACGTTGCAGTTCCTTTGAGAAGTCTAAGGACTTCAGCAGTTGTAGACACTTTTTCCTAATTAAATGCCTGTCACCAGGTATCATGTGATGCCCTTTTGAAACCTTTCCCAAAATTTGAGACTCGGACTGTGTTGACAGTGTTAGTGGTAGATACAATGAATGGAGTGGGGAGTGTTAGGACTTGGCAATCTGTTAAAAATAGTATTTTGAAATAAATTATTTGTTGCACTGTAGGAAGGCTTGTTCAGGAACGAGCATAATGGGTTAGTGCTAACATCCATCTTGCCCAGTGCTTTGATACTGACAGTTCTATAGAGGAACTCATTTTGGAGCCTGTGGCATAATCTCCATTCTGTGTTGGCAAGAAGCCAATTCTTGGTCTTCTAAAGATTTTTACACTGAAGTGTAAAGCTTGGTGTCTTTTAAAAAAAATGCTTATTCCTATGAATGTGTTACGAAAACTTCTGTTTCACCTTTACATATTTGTAGATTTGTTTCAGTGACTTCCTACAGATGAGTTTTACTGGCACTGTATGATTATATTTTTTTCCTTAAAAATAAATTATTTTTTCTTTCTCTTGACAGGAGGGACAGGTGTTCCTGCTCAGCCCTTTCAGTATCATTGTTTCATTTCTCTTCAGTTAAATATCTGCTGTGCTGTACTGTTTTCTAAGAGTAAAGAGGTTCTGTGTCTGGTTGATGATGATGACACACTGCAGGAAAAGCCCGAGTGTAGCTGACTTAATCTCGTGTTACATAGGCAACTCAGGACAGCAGATAATTTCAGAAAGTCAGTTTACAGATACCATTTAACCACTTATATTTTTGCATACCCTCTTTGAAGGAAATTTTGGTAATAGCTGGTAATGGCATGTCTTTGAATCAGAGCATTGACATTCAGTATTGTAAGTGAAGATTCTCAGACTGTGTATGAAGGTCTTGTATACATGGCTGAAATGGTAGCATCTTTTTACAAATAATGTGGGTTTAGGGCCAGTTGTTTCCCACAGAAGGGAAAAGGATATTGTAATTATTTTGGTAAGCTAGTGTGCTTTTACTTTGCCCTGTTTCCCTTTTGCATACAGTTACCTCAACTACTTTTCATAGGACTGTTCAGCAGAAAGCAGAGGTCACCAAATTGATACTTAAAACTGTTGGACTTCTGTAAGAAATGTAATTTGGTTCTCCTGTACAGTGTTTACATTTTTGTGTGTTTGTTGTTGTTTGGGAGGGGGGTTGTTTTTTTAAATGCAAAGCAAAGCAAGTGCTTTGATTTCATGCAGCTGGGGAAACTGTGCTAAACTTATGATTTACTCTTTCTTGTCGGGTTGTCTGTTGCTGTGCTAACTTGAAGAGGTGACAAATTTCTGTGAGTTAATGATATTTATGCTCTCTTCTATAGATCTCTCCTCCTATTTCCTTCTCTGAAGCAACGTCACAAAAGGAATACACTGTGCAAGATTTTCTCCTTGCAGTTAATAGTACCAAGCACTCATTTTGTTGAGAAATGTTCTTTAAAACATACTAGAATGAAAAAAAGAAAATGCTCTGCTATATTACTATTGTGTGCTGAATCTTGAAAGAGGGACAACTTTACCCCAAACAGCTTACAGTTAGTTTGGGATCCAGCCAGTGTATGTAATTAGAAATTGCATTTCCAATTAGGAAAGGAAAATAAAGGGAGAAGAAAAGAAACATCAGTTTTGTCATGTTAACATGGACAAATTATGTAAAATTACTGTGACACTCTGCTGCCTATCCATTTAAGATAGAGTGTTATTGCAAGAGTAATCTTGGGGGTCTGGAAGAACCAAATGTTAAGAACTTTACTTGAGAAAGATGATATATTTTTACATGTGCAAAAAAGGTGTAAGGAGTGGTGTAGTAACCAGGAGTGGCACCTTCTTTTGCTGTATGTCTTAGGCCTTGGACTATCAGGACATTTTATGCTGTAGCATAAATTTTGCTAAATTTTGTCCCCCACAGTTTGTCCTACCTGGCTTCTTGTAGTTGAAGACTGGGGGGAAGGAGGCAGGTATGAAGTGGAAAATAACACTGTTTAGGACCAAAAGAAGGTCCCTGACGTATTACAAGAGTTTGTTTCTCGGCTTTCTGTCTTGTTGTTTCTATAGAAAAGTATATGCTGTTTCTTAGAAGTCCCTGTGTTGTGGAGCTCTGCTGGATTTTGAAGGTCAGTGTTGCTGGACAGTGTAGATGTCAAAACATTACTGCTGTTTAAGTGTCATATCTTTTCCTGTTGTAACTACTGTTTGGCTCATGTCATGATCCACAGTTCAGATCCACAGTTTAGGAAAGATCAGCAAGACGTTCCATTTTGAGGATATCTCCAAGATGGAGTCGCAAGCGACAAAAATATAATCATTAATGAGTTTTATCTCATATAAGTAAGACTTATTTTTCCAGATGAAAATTGTAATTATAATACTGTTTCACTGGAATTTTCTAGGAGTACAAATGGTTCTCTTAGAAGTATCCCGTTAAACAAACCCAGCAGCTCAACAACAAACAAATCAATATGGCTGTATCTGGCTCTTCAAGTTGTATTGTAAAGTGTTTCCAGGAATGATGTTCTCTCTTCTGTCTGAGGCAAATATGACTACATAAATATAAAACTGAAATCTGCAATTTTGCATTTGAGGGTATGGGTCAGTACATAAAGGGTCCATCTACAGTAGCAGAATTGTCCTTGGAAAGAATGAACTGTTTGCAAAATTTCTGCTGGAGTGTTTGTTAAACTGAGAGGGAAAACAAAAGCTCATGCCTACACGGCTTCAGAGTGAAAGTGTTGGATACCACTAGGACGTTGCTGTTATTGGGTTCCATACATTTTTTAGAAAAACACTCACTCAACTTCACTCTCAGCCAGTGCTTCAAATTCTCTTATTGCTGGAGATGATGTTTTTATCTGCTCTTATATAATACACTATCTTCCATGTAAATTACATCTGTTTTAGTGAAGGTGGCTTTTATCCTCAGTGAAATTAAACTAATTAAAACTTGAAATATGTTGTAGTCTGGGAGCCTGTTATGAGGTCCATTTGTGTTAGACACATACTGTTCTAAAAAACTAAAGAAGTGACCCAGGTTTCAGAGTCATACTCTGAGCTCACTGCCAGAGATCCCTCCCTATGGATACTGCAGAAATGGCAAAGGCATTTTTGATATATAATGTTCTGCTGATGTTTATTGTGTAAACATATACTTCTAACAAGTGTGTTTCCATCCACCCATTCCCTAATTTCACCTTCCCATGTGCCACATGCTGTATTTTAGTTTGGTAGCTGCAGATAGGTCTGGATATTCTAAAAGAATGTCCTGATACTTCTCTGTACTGTGTGACTTTGCATAGAAGTTTTTGTATTAATTAACTGGTAGCAGTCTTTGCTTCACAATAATAGATGGAAGCAAAAAAAAAAAAGAGAATCCTTATCTACTTGTATTGTAAAAAAATTAACCAAAATTGGAAAAGGTAAACCTCCCCCCCAGCAAGTGTGCAAGTGTTTATGAAAATCAATAGCTCAAGTGTTACTAGTTACTAGGTATGAATATGAGTCCAGTGCTGATAAAGATTGTGGAAAAAACTGCTTTTAAGATATGATTAAATTTAGAAAATTAGTATTTTTTTTCTCAGTGAATTGCTGGAAATAACAATAAGACACTAGTTAAAATGAGAAAATTTGTTATCAGTTTATTTAAATTTAAAATGAAAAAATGGTGGTACTAAGCTAGTTACAAAGCCATCCTCCCTCCCTCTCTCCCTCCCTCCTAGATTTATGCTCCTCAGTTGTTTGGCTACTTCTGCTTTTCCTTCCCACTGTCAAAGAATGCAACAAAGTTTTGTCTACACAGAAAGCAAATACTGTGAGTAATGCAGCCTGTTGACATTAGTAAGTGGGGAAATGTGTGATGAAATGCTAAACTCAGGAAAAATATGAAGTAAATTAGAAGGGTTTAGTCTGCTTTTTTCATTTTCTGTTCTAGGGATTTTTTGGGGGGGTTTTGTTGTTGTTGGGGTTTTTTTGTTTTTGTTGGTTTGTTTGTTTGTTTGTTTTTGAGGAGAGGTTGATTTCTGGCTGTTGATAAACCTTCCATAATTGAAAAAGGACAAGGAACTGATATAGTAAAGTCTTAAAGTAAGAAACTTTATAGAATATGTGACTTCAGAGCAGGAATTCTGAGTAGAGGTAAGGCAAAACCTATAAATTATAAGCTCTGTGCAAGAAACTTACTCACTGTGCTGTGGATAGTTTCATGCTGGGTACTCTTTAAGGTGTGTTTCCTGAAGAGGCTGCTTGGAAAGAAGCACTAGCAGTACCTTTACCACTGTCAACCTCACAGGTAGGATGTTTCTGTCCAGAAAACAAACAATGAGGCTTTTAAGATTGTTGGGCTTTTTCAATTTACCGAAGAGTTTAGGTTATGTTATAATCTGGGGAGTCTCACTCAGTATTATTTAGAAATTCTTTGTATTATTACATTCTTGGAAAATGCTATATAGTAGAATACACAGGGGAAAAAAAATAAAAAGAGAATCTGCTAGCTAGCACATGCATATTCCTAACTAGGAATTATTTTTCTAAATCTGGGCCTAAACCTAATCTAATCTAATTTTCAGTTTTACTCTTTGGACAGTATATAATGAAAACATAGGATTAAAAGTGGCTTTTAAAAATACTGTTGTATTAGAGATTACTAGACAACGGTTGAGAGATAAAATGCAATTAGTAACAATACAGCAATTCAGTCTGCACAGCTCCTTGCTATTTTACAAAAAACAATCACCCAGAAGTATGGGTTCCTAGGCTTATTGTGGACAGGACATGGAAATAAAATTATTTGTTACAATTACTTAGCAGGGCCCTGCATTCTGTTAGAATTCAAGCAAACTGCATCCAAACTGCTTAATTTTGCCTTCTTTTATATTGATTGAGAGACACAGGAAAAATGAGGCCAGTGAAATACACACAATAGAAGTGTTAATGAAAAAAATCCCAGCACACAGCTGCAGTGAGGGGAAGGGTGATAGTAGTGTTGTCCCAAACAAGATGTATGGGGACTTTAATATTGGGTTCTGGGGGTTTTATTTTTTCCGCTTCATAACTCTGGAAATCCAGGATGCTTCCTCCTGTTGAAATAAATGGAGATGGACATGCTGTCCAAATGGGGAGAATTTTTCTATGCCCTTTTGAGGTGTTCTTTAAGAAGGAACAGTTCCTCCCTGTTAGCCCACACTCCAAATGTTAGATGTATAAATAAAAACTGGCTGTGTACTGCCTCATCAGTTTTATTTTGAGATATTTTTTTTCTTTCTTTCAGAACACTGGATTTTATTTAGTTATTTTCCCGTAATTGTTACCCATAAGAAGTCTGAAGGAAATTCAGTAATTTCAGAACTAGAAAAGTGTCAATATTTATTGTTTGACAAATTTGTTGTGGCTCCTTGGAAATACTAACATACCTTGGTTTCTAGGTCTACAGTCGGCTGTGCAACTGAATATTTCTTTGAGTTTATTTTAGACCCCAGAAATAATTGGACCTTTAGGAACCTCAGGCTGAACTTTACTGGTGTCTAGAGATAGCGTAGAAATAAATGGACCCGTTTCAGTAGGATGCACAGATATCTTCTCAAATTCATTCCTTTTGGTGGACACATGTGCTTGTTAAACTGCTGACTTGCAGTAGTTTTGAAGACTTTTGTTTCTCATTGCTCTTCCCACAAGATAACAAATAAGGTTAATCACAAGCAAATAAGTATTCATGGATGTTATTACTTAACAGGAGGCCTTTGCCTGCATTCCTTTGAGGGTAAGAATTTGTACAATAATGGCTGCTTTATTGATTTGAATGTAAAAATAAATAAAGTTGTAATTATTTCTCCATCTCAGTTGGAATTCAATTTTTTTTGTTTAGTATCTTACGTCAGTGTAACTTGTGTATCACCTTCTGTAATTTGTTATTCTATCAATTAATGTATTTTATTTTGACAGTTTATCAAAAGCCAAATGGTAGTATACAATTTGAACTCAAAGACTGCTCTTTTTATTTTCAGAGTTGGTGGTAGTTTGTTATAGCTGTGCTATGACTCTTGGTTTTGACAGTTTATTTTTTACAAAGAGCAAAAGGAACTGTGCAAAACAGAGAAGAAATCAAAAAGACCTTAAATAAACCAGTTCTTTTCAATATAAACTAGCTAAATTCTTAGCCTGTGAGATGTCCCTAACTACCATGTTTCTTTACCCGTTTGATGCTGTGGCAGTGAAATAACAAGTTCCAAAGTACTGGCGGAGTCTAACAGCAGAAGCCTTGTGCAGCTTTGGAAGAACTGGGTTTGTTCAGACTGTGAGGCAGCAAGAGCTGACAGATGAGCATTACAGCAACTTTTCATGCATTTGAAAACTTGCAAAAGGGTTGGTGATTTTTGTGACTGCAGAAGGAAGAGTTTTTACTGGCTTCAAAGACCAGATGACTTAGTGGCATTTTAGGAAAAACTTTCCCACAAGATTTGCTAGACGTCGGAACAGATTGCCAAGAGACTCTAATGGCTGACAAAGGGAAAGTTCTTAAACTCACCTTAGTATCTCTCAAGGGTGAACCATGTGACAAAGTGAAAGAAATGAGCTGTGTCCAGTTCCAGTGTTCTTATTTCATAGATGCTGTGGGGTTAAATGACCTGCCCACAAATTAATTCTTGGAACTGATGTTTTCAAGGTGTTTGTATGAACACTGGAAGTTGGCAGTTGTGTTGGTAAATAGGTTGATGTAAACACAGGCTGCTGCCAAAGAGGGAGGTGTATCTTAGCTGCCCTTTTCAGACTAGTTCTCAGTTCAGTGGGGTGACAAATATGCACAGCTTTGATGAAGGCAAATCTGTCCCTTTTGCAGGAGCAGCTGCTCGGTGTGCCCATGGAACAGAAGCTTAAGGCTCTGCAGCCAAGGGATGGTCACTTACTGGGGTGATTGATACTACATGTCCTGACCTAGGGCTGTGTTCAGGAGAGAACAGGCTGAAAGAGCAGCATCATGCAAAACAGCTGAATGTCTTCTATAGCAAGCTTTTATATTAGCCTTAAATGAAGGTGTTAGCTGTTTAGTTCTGTCCAGCAGGCTTTAGCAAACATGCAAATTAAGCAACTCCGGTTTTCGACTTCCAAAAGAAATGATAGCTGGAGAGCCCACTAGTAATGAAGTCAGCATATGTGTCCTGCTTCAGGTGGGGCTTTACCTCCAGCTCTGTATCATTTGCAAAATGTACCAGTGATGGTGAGGAAATGAGTATAGAATTCAGATAATCACAGTAAAATCTTATCACAGAGTCCCTCCACTCTAGTGGTGTAAAATTCATACTGCCAGCAAGAATCATATTTTGCAGGGGGGAGAAAGTCTAAAGGAGGTAGGAGATGCAGGAGAAGTCTTTCTTTTGTTATTGGGTCTAGCAGAGATGGAGTTCATTTTCCCCAGAGCTGTGCTCTGCATTGGCAGCTGTAAAAGTGCCCATAAGACACCAGCATTTTGGCTGCTGCTAAGCAGCCCTGGCACAGCATCAACACTGTCACTCCATCATCTTCCACTCACCAGGAGGGTGGGGGTGGGCAAAATCTTGGTAGGGGACATAACCAGGACAGCTGACCCATTGACCAAAGGGATATTTCATACCATGTGATGCCTGCTCAGATATAGAAGCTAAGGAAAAGGAGAAGAAATGGGGGACATTTGTTATTTAGAGTGGTTATCCTCCAGAGCAACCACTGTGTGTACTGCCTCCTGGGAAGTGGCAAGACATCACTCACTGATGGAAAATAAATAATAAAATTTTGGCTTTTTTCCTTTGCACACATTTTTTTTTTCTTTTGCTTTAGTAAACCTGCCTTCTCTTGACCTACAAGGGTGTTTTTCTGTCTTATTTTGCTAAGGAGGGGAGTGATAGAGGGGCTTGGTGGGCGTGTGGCATCCAGCCAAGGTCAACCCACCACACTCTGCTATAGCATTTTAGTAATTTGCAATGTTACAGGGTAGGTGTAAACCCAATGTAGATAAAATAGTCTTGAAACTTGTAGATGAAACTTGTAGGATTAAGCATTTAGAAAAATTAGGTAATCGAAGACTGGACCACACAATGCAGCATAAACTGCAGCCAGCTCACACTTCATGGAGTTTCAGAAAAAAGCCTTCAGTTTCTTACTCTTATGTCACCTTGTTCCCACTTCTATGTACTTGCTGATTCAGTTTAAAACCTTTTTCCTTTAGAGGCCTCAATGTACGTCAGCTGCCAGGTGTCTCCTAAGTCATAGATATTCCTGCAGAGCCCAGCAGAAGCTAAGATAAAGCATGCACTTACTCCTCTGCACAGTGGCTTTGAGGAATAATGAAACACCACTCTGCATCCCGGTTTTCCAAACCTCACTCTTGGTTGTTAGCAGTTGCATAAATTCGGTGTCAAAGGCTACATTTACAATTTTGTCAGAGAGTTTAGAATCTCTTCAGGTTTGGCCTGTGCTGCTGAAGCTAGCAGGAGCTAAATAAACTGGGGTCTTTGTATGGATGGTTATTAGGGATACTTAGATGTGTAAAGATTCAAATCCTTCTATGGGCTCTTTTTAACCCCAAATTTTCAGGGAGGGTTAGTGGTCTTTTTGCAGCTTCAGGCACTTGATTTTTTTTTTCTCCTACCCTGCCTCTCTTTGGCAGCAAATGCAGGTGTCCAGCACACAGATTATCGCCAGTTTAAAAGGGGCTTCTGTGGCACAGCTGATTCCTGCCTGGCAGCTGGGATGGCCCAGAGGGGCTCCAGGAGTTTCCCAGGTGTCTGGCTCTGTGAGGGACTGCTGGCACCAGGATGCTCAAGGACTCGACCTGTAGCTCCTGCTGCAATGAAATTGTCACCTGCCTTCACCCCTCGAATCTCACACTCTTAAAAATGCTGGGGAGGAGGCTGGTAGCAGGGAGATCAGACTTTTCAGGCGGTGTTGTGTCACAGGCAGCGTTTGGCCACAACTGTGTGGCTGAACTGGGTCATGTTCGTGGTTGTGCTGGAGCTGACTGTGGTCCTGGCTGTGCTGTGGTCCTGGCCCAAGCCTTACCCAGGAGAGAGCAAGCTGGGCAGTGCCAGAATTCTGTGGGAGCAGTGGTAGTGGTTAAAATCCCAGGTGACACAGGCCATCGTGTTTGCCATACTTTATTTGCTTGCGCTGTGAGAAATAGCTTTTCCTCAAGCACGGGAACATGCAGAAACATTCATGTCTCCAATATGCCTTGAGCTGTGGAGCCTGAAGGTGTTACACTTCATAAGGCATTACAGCAAGTAAATGCCAGTGCCAGCAAGAAAAAATATGCTTTTTAAATTTAAAAGATCTGAGTATTTTCCATTTACTGATAGATTGGTAGGGGGGAAGAACAAAGTCGATTAATCTCTGAATGAAAACTTTATGTCAGTTAAATATTTCAGAGTTCTAGACCTGTCAAAGTCAAGTCATTTAAACAGTTGGTCTCGCTGCTTCCACGGAGCTTTTAGTGAGTTTGACCACATAATACGAAGTAGCCTTCTAACAGAAATCATCCCAGGGTAGCGTGAAGCGCGACCCGAGATGACGGCGGCGAGCAAAGGATCCGGAGCTTCGCGGCGATCCACCGGGGTGGGATATGGCGGTGCCTCCCTCCGCCGAGAGAGCGGCTGCCGGGAGTTTGTGAGCGGTCCTTAGCACTCCGCATTTCTCTTCCCTCGGGGCGAGGAGTGGAGCCCGGCGGCGGGGGAAGAGGCCGGCGGAAGGCGCCCTCCGCCGCGGCCGGACGGGCCGAGCGCTGCGGGGCTGGCAGCCGGCGGCGCCTCGCCGGCCCCAGACGATGGCGCTGCAGCCCCGGCGTTGCGGAGCGGCGGCGGCCGGCGGGGGTCGCTGCGGGGCGGTCCGGCGGCGGCGGCGGCGGCGGCGCGGAGCTGCGGTGCGCGGGAGGCGGCGGCGGTGCCGCACAGCCGCTGGTGCCGGTCCCGGCGGAGGCATGAGGCGCGCGGGGCGGGCGGGCGGCGGCGCGGCAGAGCGCGGGTCGGCGCGGCCCTGAGCGGAGCCTCCGCGCCGCGCTGCGCTCCCGCAGAGCGACTATGGCCGGGGGAAGGCGAGGGCTGGTGGCGCCTCAGAACACGTTCCTGGAGAACATCGTGCGAAGATCTAACGGTAAGGGGGCACCGAGGGCGAGCTACCGCCGGCCACAAGGAGCCCGCCGCGTCCTCGACGGGGACAGCGTCGGGCGAGGGGCGCCGAGCCCCGGCCGCTGCCGGGCGGCTTCGCCGAAGCGGCGCATCCAGGTGCCGGAGCCGGTGCCGGCTGCGCCGCCCAAGTCCTGCCCAGAGCCCCCGGCCCGGGCGGCGGGGCTCGGGCTGCAGGTGCGCCGGCACGGAGGGCGCCCGGCGAGCCCCGCCGGGCCGGGATCCGCGCCCCGGGGCCGAGCGGCCGCAGCGCCCGGGCAGGGGCGGGGGGCTCGGGGCGTCCGGAGAGCAGCGGCGGCGGCTCCGGACCCGGAGGAGGTGCGGGGATTCAAGATGGTCCCTGGGCAGGGAGAGCCCGGTGAGGGGGCACGAGCCAGGGCTGCCTGCCCCAGTTGAAAGGGAAGGTTTGTCATAAGTGAGGAGAGAGTTTGCCATTTTGAGGGCTGGGGGCAGATATTTCTTTTTTTTTCTCCTAGTGCACTGTAACCAGGTCTGTCTCTTGGAAAACTGTGGAGTGGAAAATGCCTCGAATTTCACAATTGCATGCAAATATGTATTAATGCTATCCAGATTCTTTCACTTAGGGACTTACCAAAAGCTGCTTCCTCTGTAAGCCGGCGACCATGCAAGCGTTCATGGATTTGTTTAACCTAGGCATGTGCATTTCTATTAAAGCCCCGAGCCTAAGTTGTGCCATTTTTAATGCTTCCACTGACTTCAATGGGGTTACTTCAGGGATTAAGAACTTGCAGTATGGTTGAGAATATGCAGGATCAAGCTTCTTTTGAAGACAAGACGAGTTAATTAATTAAAAACATAGTCAGTTTGTTCTGATAAGGCGAAGACAATTAACCCTCTTGATAAGCAGCTAAAAACTCAAATGATGCCAAGAATGATTTTCATTTTTTTTTTAATTAGGCAGTATTATTAGAGAACTAGCCTTTGATAAGACCATATTTTCACAAGAAATTCTGAGGCTCTTTTTATAGGTTATTTCTCTCTGCAACTTTCCTGTAGAAGAGAGAGAGCTGGAGGCTGCATTCCTGAAAAAAATTACTCTCCAGTCTTACAGTGAATGTTGCCCTCTTATTTTTTTAGTGTATTTTAAAATGAATGTTGCATGTCATCACATTCAGGCTGCTTCTCTAATCTTCCAACAACAGTTATTGAAGGTTTTTCTGAAAATGGTCTCGACTTTGTAGATTATTTTCTTCATTAAAAACCAATTTCCTCTTTTGGCTTTCAGTGCCAAAGCCTTGATGCAATAAATCAGTTGAGGCTTGGAGATGGGGGGAATCATGCAGCAGAAGTTATGCTCTGTTTGTTCCTCTCTTCCCCCATTATTAAGAAGGTGTCATAACAGAGTGTGGTGCTAGATAGCACAGGTAAAATGACAGCACTCCCTTTCCAAATGCTCAGCAAGTCCTGAGGACTGGAATCAATACAAGTTTTTAGATTAAGCTTGGTAGGAAAGGATGCACAGTTCAGACATACTAGGATAAGCTTAGCTAAGTGACTCAGGTTTAGAAGCCTATTTCTTCTGTGATGTGCCTTCAAGTTTTTGCTGGACCCAATCCAGCTTTGCTGTAGATGTGATGCTGTCACATACCAATGTTGGATGAATCAGTTTTTCTAACCTTCGTGTGTTTGAAGAGACAAGGATGGACTCCTTTCTCTCGTGCTGACCAGCATGGGGGCAGTATGGAAACATGCCAGTTCCTTGTTGCCCGTCTCATCCTGTCCTGCCTGCTTGGCCATTGAGATGGTTTGGGATGCCCACAGGATGAGTGCTTAAATGGGCCCATAAAGCTTGAGGTTTGGCTCTCCTTTCTTGGTTTCATTCAATTGGGTAGTAATGTGACCCACAATGAAACTATCTACGCCATTTGGGATTTGCCAAATAAACCTTGGGCTTGCTGTCAAGCCTTTATTTGCTGGCACATGCAAGCAAGTTGAATAGTGCCAACAGATATTAAGTTGATACAGATATAGGAATGTTCCTAATTTGGGGAGGATTCCCTTTGAAAAGACAGGAATTTTGTCACTGAGCAGAGATAATGTACTAAGTGTTTCACGTGAAGGAACTTGTACATGATATGAGTATCAGTCGTGGGGGGACTGAGGAAAGTGGGGTTTGGGGGCAGAGGGTGTTAACTCAGTGAAAGGGGCTGCATGGTGATAACAAAGGCATGCAGCCTCTTTTGTAAGCATTGCTCTAGGGACAGCATTAATTACACCGTTTACCAATAGTTTTAACAAGGTATTCTTTGGACAGCCTTTTATGTTAGATGTGGGACTGGTGAGCTGATGCACATTCTATGGCTAGAGGTAGTAGCAGTGTACACACAAGCATGCAAGTTCAGGGTTTTTTCCATTAGGGTTAAGATTTGGCTCATGTTTATAGCACACCTTCTGCAGCAAGGCTCATCTCCAACTCCTTTGGTCTGAATTGTCTGCTTCAGAGTTATCAGGAGTAAGAGCTTCTTCACAGGCTGCAAATCAACTGAGACAGGTTCTCATGCACTGAATGCCAGCCAAAAGAGCTGTGCTAGGGTTAGAGCTGCAAAGCATTTCCTTCCCACACACTGGAGTAAACAGAGGATGGGATGGCCTTAGGGAGCACACACATGTAACATGTAGTCTTCCTAGAGCTGTGGACTTTGTCTGGTCCTCTGTGATTTCTTCTCACACAAAGGCCTTCTGGATTAAGTCTGAAGCTTAAGGTTTGCCCTTCTCTGAAATGAGGGACAGCATAATTCTGACCATCTTGTATTTAATGTTTAAAATCTGTGTTTCTATATTAGCCATGCAGAGCTAGAAAAATAAATGTTGCATGCAGTGGTTGGTTGATAAAAATTTCTTTGAAGCATTGAAATATTTAAAGACCAGAACACCCAGTGGGACAGAAAATGAGTCCATGCTGTAACACAGTGCAGTATATAAAGAATCACTAGCCCCTGATGGTTACTGCTAATGTGATATTAATGTTTTTCTTGGTAATGTAATACATCCACAGTATACAAGCACTGTAATAACAACAGTTATAAACCTGGATCACGGCCAGGGCACCCAATTCAACTGGTGCAGTTTATTGTAGAGGATAGAGGTTATTTGTGATATTGCAATGCTTTATCAATGTCTGGAGACAAAAATAGTTTTTGATTTATGTAAATGCCGGCTGAATTCTTCAGTCCTTTCTTGGTCAAAATTCTCATTGAGATGTGTGATAATTGTTCATGTATGAGGGTGGCAAAAGTAAGTCCTGTGTTTACATGGCTCTGGAATTTCAGTGGAAGTCACAGGTACTTTTCCAATTTATGGACAAAATAAGGACGTTGGAAAAAGGGGAAGTTAGAAGGCATAAGGCTTGTGTGAATTTAATTTTCCCTTCACAGAATCCCTGGGAACACACTAAGGAGACATCAATTATGGAAGCAAACCTGCATCTTTTGATGGAGAATGCAGAGTTTCCTGTAGAGGGAAAGAAAAAGCACCTTCAGACACAGATCTTGAGTATAACAGACATTTGCATGATCTATGGCATTGCTTTCATTACAGGCTATAAAGTCCCAGTACTATAAACATTTGCATCCTGGGCATGCTAACCTTGTACCATCATCTGAACCTAGGAGAGAAATTAACGTTATTGTAAACACTTCTGGAACTGAAAAGACTGGTTTTGTGTTCAGCCAGAGAGAAATGCAAAGGAAACTTAACAGAGAATGAGGAATGAAAACTGCAGACCTTCAGACACTGCAAGAGAACAGCTTGTAGGTTCTGTGTTAAGGACATTTCCCCTAAGAGAATGAAACACAGGGTTTTATTGCTTCCTGATCTTCCTTCTTTCCCACGTTAACAACTGTGAAGACTCATATATTTTCATGCATGCTTTTCATGCAGTTGCTCAGTATGTTGAAATACCTGTTCACTATTGACAATCTTTCTTTCTCAGTATCACTGGAATTGAATGTAAAATGGTTTTTTTTTCTGCTGTTTTTTAATTTCTTTTACTGGGCCAGAAGTCTAGTTTTGAATGTGTGCCTTTATGCATTTAGAAATGTACAACCTAATTTTGTTAAAATTACTTTTATAGATAGTAAGGAAAAAAAATGTATGGCACAGAGATGACAGGTAATGTGCTTTAAAATTAATGTTCTGAAAGCTCAAGAAGTTCTTCTGTGATAATTCAATGTATCAACCCACTTTTACATTAAATCGTGGAATAAGATTGTAAAACAAACCTTAATGAAATCCATTCATTGGAGAATTGGTTAATACATTTTTGTAACTCATAGATAAAAGTGAGCTGGGATTAGGTCTTGTCTCAAATACTTTTAAGGCTATAATCGGTAAATCAAATGGGTTCTTTAAACTAAAGAAAGACTCATAATGGATGCAACTCAAGTATGCCTTTTTCTGGATTAGTGTTCAGATCATATGGGATGGGAAAAACAAACCCCCATACCAGCTGAATTATGAAGTCTCACTGCTAAACAGTGTTTTTGTCCTTTAATGAGTGGTGCAATGTCTGACTGTTACCAACTGATGAAGTTTCTCGTTTCTGAAAATCATCTAATTATCTCACTCTAACGTCACATGTGTGTAAACGTTGTGGGATTTGTGTTTTAGTGTTTATTTTTGCAGAGTTGTGTTGGATTTTTTTTAGTTTCTCAGTATGGACAGTACTTCAAGGAAAGGTGACAAATCATGCTATCCATAAAATACATATGACACCTTTGGCACAATTTTGGTGCCATTTCAGCTATTCTTGTTCTGTTATTCTGCAGTAATTTGTTTTATTTTAAAAAATATCAACAATTATGAACATTTTATAGCTGTTAGCGTGATGCATAATTTTCAATTTAAACTTTTCTCATGGTAGATGCCTACAGTGAAATATTTTCTATAACAATGCAAAGTAAGAATGTTGAGATGAAAAAGGTAGTTTTATGTCTATTCTGCTGGCTGCAATTAGCATTCATTTTCTGTAGTGATTTTTTAAAGTGACTCACTTGAAGTTGTTGCTTTAGTTGGAGTCTCATTATTTGTGGAAAGAATGATGATATAAATTTTTTTAATAATTCTTTTCAACTTGCACTTTGCTGTGGTATACACATGGCAGTGTAAGTCATGTTTGAATAAACAGGGAATGTCTGTATTTAGGGAATTGTGTTCATGCTGTAGCAACCAAGGAACTTTTAAATGCATTTTGTTTTGAAAATTAAATAAATAGTTATATAAAACTTTTATAAAACAGCCCAAATGAACCTATCTATAGGGGGTCATGTTTTTTCGTATTAAAGTGAGCTTAAAAATTTTGACCTCAATATTAAGGATGGATAATTTTGAGGCCACTGTATCATTAGTCTATAGAGAGATCAAGTTGTTCAGTGGGATATTTAAACACTGAACCACTTCCAGTGTAGAAATGAATACAAGGAGATACTGAGTGAATGTGAGTGTTCATGTAACACCACTGACTTCCACAGGAGGATGTGGGTGGAAGAGCAGAATTATTCCTTATTTATTTTATTGTACCATATGAATAGTCTTTCTGTCATTTGAGCAGGTCTGTTCTTGCTTTGACTACAGTTACACCACTCCTGTTAGAATGAAAATGTGTTTGGTCCCTGAAGTGCAAGTCTTGAATCCCATGTGTGCAAAGAAAGGATTGAATAAGTACTTGAAATTCAGTGCGACTTATTTATACTGACTTCAGGCCATATTTTGATCTCAGAAGTTGCATTTGAACAATGTAACTAATCAGTGTGACTAAATGCTTCCGGTTTACTTTTTTTTTCAAAGCTAAGACTAAACATGAGCAAAAATTCGAACATACCTATCCTTTGTTAGCAATTTTGACAGGCCTACTTATACGCAGTGTTTGATTTCTATGCTCTCGGAAGAAATTAGACAGAAATGAAGCAATCTCTTTTCCCCCCAGTATCCAAATGATGCTGTTCGTTGTGCAAAGTCACAAGTTTGTAAATACCATGTGTCCCTTGTCCTTAAGCTGTATGAGACAATCTTTACTGCTGTGACAGTGGCACATGATTTTTGCCTGCTGCACATTTCTTACAGTGGCTGTGACACAGCATCTCTGCTGCTCTGTGCCCAGCTCAGCAGCTGCATCCTCCACCCCTGTTCCATGGATAGGGTGAGAGACACATGTGATGTGCTCTTCTTTTAGTTCTTTAGCTGTAGAAGTGGTTGGTGCTTGGTAATGCTAAAGAACTAGGTTTGCTCCCCTCAAGATGCATGGGAAGAGTTTGAGAAAGGATAAAAAAAAGACCTGCTGGTCTCAATAACCAGGGCTGTCATCACCCAGCATGAGGGAGGCTGTGGTCTGCAATGAGGAGGGCGATCCTCTCCCTCTCCCCTTCCCATTTGGTGAGGAGCAGGTCTTCCCACCATGCTGAGCCTGGTTCTCCTTTTCCTGAGAGGGGAATAAATTGGGAACAAACCTTTTGAGTGTTGTATTCGTACAATGACTGTGAGAAAATACATTAATGTATTCAAATCACATTTATGCACTACACAAACCCAAGCACCCTGGGGGATTTGCCTGACCCAAATTTGGGAAAGTGCAGTGGGACTTTCTTTTTACCGAGGTCTGCACTACACCTGCCTGGGCAGAAGTTTCCCTTTGGCTTCCTCTGTGCAAAGAGGGAATGCCTTCAGTGTGGGAATGTGTCTGGCAGTGCTGTGGGAGTGTGTTTGGCTGTTGGTCTCCGACCTTCTGCCAGTGTGTCCCAGAAGAGGACCTGTGCATCACTGTGAGACAGGAAAAGTAGAACTCTCTGGAAAGAGGTTGGGGGGGGCTCAGCTTGACAAGATCCATGTTACAGGAGAGGCTGGGATGCAGTGGGAGTGAATATGTAGCTGTGCAGGGCAACGAGTAGTAGGGGGAAACATTTCAGTAATTTGCTCCATGCGCGTGCAAGGAGGTGACCGCTCCTCAGTGAGCTAGTCTTGGCCAGATAAATGTCTGTGAGTGAAGCTTATCTACAGGAATTTTGGAAGATGATGGACAGTTTTGGTTAAACAAAGTACTAAATGTAACAGTAAGATTCAGTAGATAGAGTATTTTGGTAAGGTGGGTGCTCTAGACACTTGTGATTGTTATTGTTTAAAGGACCAAGGTTGTTTAGAAAGACATTTTCTGATTCTTCTGTGATGGTCTGTTTTCTGAGTGGAGGAAAGGACTGGTTTCAGTGACTGAGTGAAATCCATTCTTACATTTTGAAAGGAGTTAAAATGTTTTTCTTGTTGCTTTTAAGTGGCCTCGTCTACTTTAAAGTGATTACCCAAACTGGATCTGACATTTGAGTGTATAGATGCTGACGTGGGTATACTGCAGTGAGCAGAACTAACCTGGGGAAAATGCAGGCTAGAAAATATGAAGTGATGCACTTCACAAAGTGATCCATGCTGCAGAAGCCTGCCCTACTCATGCAAGTAATTGTGCTCCCTTTGTGATGCTACAGCTCTTGTGTTTCTGCAGCACTCTGTGCTCTGTGCTGCACCTCTGCATATTTCCTTGCCTCCCAATGCTCTCGTTCAGATTGTCCAAATGCAACACAAGCCAGAAACCCCAGGTCTTTTATATGAGCCTGCCCTTTCCAGTTCTACCTCAGGTTTTTTTTGAGCTCATAAGAAAGGCCGGTGATGCTTACAGCTTCTCCTTGGGCCAGACAATGCTGCTGACACAGTTGCCATTGTGATAGAAACTGATTTCCATGTAGGAGAGTCCACTGAGTCCTTTCAAAGAAGTGCTTCAAGTCATTAAATAGTTTTGATGCTGCTGCTATTACATGTCCATTTCATCCCGTCTTTGAAGAGAATTTAACAGTGGATTTCTTCATGGTCTTCCTCTGGCCAGCTCCTTTCCTGGCCTCGCTGACCCACTTGTGAGTCCCCAAGAGTCCCTGCTCTGTGATACCCAGAGTTCACTAGAGCATCCCTCATGCTTGTTGTGTAACAAAGCCACAGCTGTTTCCTGGCCTCTGGGACCCTGTGTCCCTGCAGATGGAATGGCAGTATTTGCCTCACTGGATGTTATTCAGTATTTTCTTATCTTAGGAAAAGTTTTTAACAGATTATGAGCTGTCCCCAAGCAGCACATTGTCATGGATGTCAATGCAATTGAATGTAAATGATAGCAATGAGGACAGCCCTTCTACCTCTGGGTTGTCTGTCGGAACAAGCTATGCAGTGAAGTTATAAGTGGGAGTCTTTATTTTATGCTGTGTCTTTCCAGTGTTCACATAGGCAAAACACTTGTCAGAGACACTTCTGGAGAAATGAGGTGTGTTTGTCAGCTATGTAAGGCCCAGATCAAAGAAAGGTCAAGATGCATGAATTTGGAATTGGCTAGAAGGGAGAGACACTTAGAAAACAATGGGATCATCAAAATCTCTGACTTGTTCTTTGGTTTGATAGTTGTGCAAAATTTTTCCTTTAAAGCTTTATGGGTACATAAAGATCTCTCAGCTTGCTTCTAACTCATGACTGAACCCAGCCTGGACTGTCATGAAACACTGTACCTCTACATGCTAGAGGGGCTCACCCAGTGTTGACTAATAGAGGTGCATAAAATAGGACACCCAATTCATACTGACTTAAAAACTCACATGGTGAGGATGTTGACATCTAGTCCCTGTGGTAGCTTGATGATTAGAACAGTCGTTCAAGAGCTGAAATAATGGTTTCACTGCCCTGAGGTAGCCTGCATCTTCTAGGAGAATGTCCAAACTGCTGTTGGGGGAGAGAAATGTGTGCATGTTCTCTATGCGTCCTTTGGAAACTGCCACTCCAAAAATATTGGGCTTTGCTGGGCCAAAGCGTAAGTGGGAACATGATTCTTCAGCTCCTGCAATAATGGCAAAAAATCGAGTATTATCTGTGGGAACTGGGCTTATGTTAAAATATTGGGTATTGTAACATAGGGGAAAGGGGAAAAAAAAACCCCAGCCTTAAAATATCCCCCCTTTTCATTGTTTTCTGTGGTTTAACTTGGTCAGATTTCTATTTGCTGTGCTAAAGTTTTTCAGTTCTCCTCTCCAACACCGCTCACAGAGCTTCCAGCTCCCAAGTGTTTGAGAGTTAGGCATCTAGGGACTAGACTGTTGCAGTCTCACCTTTTGGAACTTAAATTCCCTTATGGATTTAGGGCTTTCCTTTCACCTGTAAATAGGAGACAAGAGCATTGTTGTAACTCACAGAAGCCTTGCAAGGCTAGATAAAGTAGGATTATCACAGTGATGGTTATCAGAAATGTGTCCTATACAGCCTTTAATGAAAAAACCCAAGAGATTATTTATCTGAAGACAATAAGGTTTAAGTGTGAAAGGCAGGCAGATGCTTAACAGGAACTCTTTAGAAAGTGGAGAGAAGGGAAAGTTTCCTTTTGAGAAGGGAAGGCGGTGAGAAGCAATTCTTAAGCAATTCATGCGTGAAATAACACCATTCAGATCAGGGCAGGACCTGTCCTAACATTTGTCTTTGCCCTTTTTTTCATTATTTTTTGTACTTCTGATGAAATTTAAAAATATCCTAACACAGTCTAATGTAGTGTTTATAACAAGACACTCAAAATCACTTGCTTTAGCAGTGAGAAATTATTTGATTTACTTATTTGTAGGAAGGGGTAAAAGAGGTGTATTGTTTTGGGGAGAAAGTGCTTCAACTAAGCGAAACCCATGTTATTTAAAAGAGGCTGTGAGAAACAAAGCTAAAATATCCTGAAGTTATATCACTGGTGTATTTCACTCTAAAGAGTGTATAAAAATACACTTAAATCATGCTTGTGGGATTGGGCAGTGGATTTGGCGAGCTACAGGACTGCTTTATTTAAACCCGCTTGAAGTTTGGGGTGAAAGATTTTGAAAGGGGAAATTGAAACAAACTAAACTATGGCTGTGTGAGCAGCTGGGAGTTGATACTGAAAAGTGGACAGTGTGGTGGACTGTCCTTAAAAATGAGTGCCTCTTGGTCTCATGTGACTGCCCAGCCTTTCTTTCAAAAGCCAGAGGGTCTTTGCATCTGTGACAGGAGCCACCATCTCCTGCTGCCTGCCAGTGCCCAGGGAGCAGCACTGTCTGCCTTGGCAGAGGTGTAGATTTGAATTGGCTGTCATAAAAAATGTGGCACGCACAGCTCCAGCAAGAATGGAGGCGTGAATCCTGCTTAGTTTGTTTTCTCCTACTGATTGAAACTCCTCCTGGCTTGTATTGCAAGCAAGGAGTTCCTTTTTCTGGTGTAATCGCCCTAGTTCTTGGTGTCCTGCTTGGGGTGCTGAGCTGTGCACAAGTGTTTGAGCTTGTGTGGCCAGCAGTGTTGAGAGGAGCCTCTGTGGCTGCATTCAGGGAGGAGAAATGTTGCTCACGTGTTGCTTTGGCCACCGTAAGAGCCTTCACATTCAAACTGAGTGACATGGGGGATCAGGGCACGTGGCACAGAGGGAAACAGTTTGGTGGATCTGTCCTCAGTCAAGAGATGCATTTTACCTGCTTAACCATCATGTGGTATTTATGCTCTGCCTGAGTAATTAATAGTTTTTTAAAAATAAAAATTTACTTAAAATTAAAACCAGGAATAATCCTGTTTACTGCAGTGGGAATGATATCTGGGAAAATTGTACAGGGACTGAAGCAACTGGGGTTGAGTTCTGAAATGAGTATTTCCTCTAATGCAACCGTAGCTTTGACTGATGTCTAACTGATGTGTTTTTTCAAACAGATACTAATTTTGTCTTGGGTAATGCCCAGATCGTGGATTGGCCCATTGTCTACAGCAACGATGGATTTTGCAAGTTATCAGGATATCACAGAGCAGAAGTTATGCAAAAAAGCAGCACCTGCAGGTATTTGAGAACAGATTTATTTTCTGTTAAATAGCTTGTAGTGGTGTGCCTGTTGCTTGAGGAGAAAAGTAATCTGTTTATTCCAGTTTTGTCTTTTATCTCCTGGGGCTACAGCTGTCAAATATGCTTACCAGGTGAAGCAAAATCGAAGAAGAGCCATTTCTAAATGGGTCCTTTTTACACGGTAAACAAATGGCTTAGTGTCTGGTATCTGACTTAAATTTCTCCATTTATTTGCAGTTTTATGTATGGAGAGCTGACAGACAAAGACACAATCGACAAGGTCCGGCAAACATTTGAGAACTATGAGATGAACTCCTTTGAAATCCTGATGTACAAGAAGAACAGTAAGTAGTCAATTGGTTTCTTCATTAATGTAGGTGTGTAAAGTTGTTCTTAATTGTAGTGTAAACTGCAATTCTGTCACCCTGGAGGACAGTGCTTTATCTAGGGCTAAATAAGCCCCAGTTCTGCCACTTGATCTAAAAGGGAGAAATGAGAACATCAGAGGTGAAAGTCACTCAGGGAGGCAGAGGAAGCTTTCTAATTTGTTCTGACGTTGAGAGTAATTTGTGTGTGATGCTTTAAGACAACACTGACGATTCCATCAACAATGGTAGTACACAAGCTGGGTTTAGGCAAGTTGCCACTACAGAGAACATACTTTCTCAGTTTTAAAAGACTTGATATAGCAAAGCCAGTATATAGTAATTTTGGAATAAAAGAACCCATCTTTTGTTTTAGAAATTGAACTACTTCTGATGTTTTCAGATGAAATGTCTTTTGTTTTGGACAAAAAATCCTTAATTGGCACATGATTTTTCTTTTCCTAGGAGATTCAGTCTGTCTGTAACTGCACACATAAGCAGATGAACTACTTGTCCCAAACTTGGTGTCTCACCTAGTGTGGGTCATGTCATGCACAGTTACTTTCATGTGCTTAATGTCACCTGAAGTATAAATACACTGAGGTCTTCAGCTTGGCCAGGTGTTAAGCTGAAAAAATTGCATTCTGTAACTTGTTTTGCTCTTAACAATTTTCCCTTCTAATAGTGAAGCTGGTATTGCCTTTGTGCAGAATCTGTATGGCCTTGCTTTGTGCTGCTTTCCTCCTAGGGCAACCTGCCTCTGCCGTTTACCGATTTTCTAAAAGCTGATTTCTGTCCCTAGCTCAGTTTGTGGCTGTGGGGACCATATGCAGCTCACATCTATCCATCCAAACCCAAGTAAATAAGCTGCAGTCCTGGGATCTAGGAGAGTCTGGAATTCTCTCCTAGTTATCAGCGATTTGGCACCAAGAGACTATGCAGCTACTCTTCTGTCATGCTGCAGCATATGGCCTGTAGTAGAGCCTGGGGCCTCTCTGTCTTTTTTGCAGATTTAAAGCAAGGTAACCGTGGAGTGAGGAATATTTCCTGCCCTGCTGTGCACTCCTCCGAGGAGGGGTGGCCTGGAACAAAGTCCAGCTGTGCAGGAGCTGTGGTGTGTGACGTGCCGAAAGACGGGGCCGCGGCAGCTCTGCTCTGCACACAGAGGGTCACAGGCATGGGAAAAAGGAGAGCACAGAGCTTGCTTTCAAGTTTAACAAACTGCAGGGCACCTAATGGTTGCTGGGTTTGCAGCTTTAGAGATACATTAACTACTGTTACAGAGATTGAATAATAACACTAGAGCGTTTTAACTGAAAAATATTAAAAGGGGACATCCTAGAACTTTTTTCTCGGTATAAACCACATCACAGAAAAACACTTTTCTATTTACCAGTTCCTTTAGCACCCAGACTACTCAGTGGCCTTTCCTTTGTGGTCACCTTACCTCTGCCTGCAGCTATGGCAATGGTTTAGATAATGAACATGATTGGTTCTAACCTGCTCTAAGTTTGAAAGCTTGGGAAAGGATCCTGAATTTTGTTAGACATCTTTTTTCCTGCACTTTGTTTCTCCTGTTTGGTCTCTCTGTTCTTTCCTCATTCAATTTTTCTTTTTCAAATTAGCCAGTGAAATGGATGGGAAATAGATTTTTCTTGTTCTTTACCTGTCTACTCCCTCCTTATAAATTAACAGTCACAATAAATAGCAAGTTTTTTTCCCACTGTGGAGTTGTTGGATAATTGGTACATTTTCCACAACCTGCACATTTAATGTCATTCTGTCTGTTTTAACAGTACAGTCTCTAACCTTTAGGAGGAACAAAGGAAAACAAAATAGGAGTTTTAAGTTAATAATGATGTCTGCAGTGCAAGTCAATCTTGTACTTTTAGGAGCATTCTTTAGCAGCCATTCTTTTCTTTCTCTGAGTAACAATTATTCCCTAGTTTCACATGTCAGAGCAGATTGAGACATTTAATGATGCTACTAGAAGTGATAGGCTATTGGTTTGGTTGTTTTTTTTTTTCTGACATGGCACTCTCCATGGTGGTGACCCAGTGCTAGTATTTACTTGGTGGTTTGACCAGAATACAACATCCAGATGTTGATAGGTACAGCATATCCACAAACTTCTTTGCTGTTCATACTATTAACTTTAGAAACAACATACAATTTCCTGCCTTCATCATGTTTGCATTTATGGATGTTGCCTCTACCCTGGCCTTCCCATTCTTTGTCCAGTCCTCCCCTCATCCAAAAGTGGCTATACTCCCTGTTTTCAGAACTTGAAGTTGTGATAGAGGTTTAATGATTCCTTGGGCTAGGACCTTGATAACTTAGCAGATACGTAAAAATCATTGTTATTCTGTGGAAGAATTGCTTCTCAGAAATACAGAGCCTCTTCAGGATAATTGGAAGCAATTAGAGCAAACAGGTGCATTGCCACCAGATTTTTGTCATTGTTACTTTGATGCCATCCAGTTGCATTCAGTGGGGATTCATTGTCATACCTGGAAGGAGACAAAGTGAAAGCTTTCTTTAATCAGGACTGCAAAACGACAAGAGACAGACTGACAGTAATTTCACATGAGAGCTTCAGTTCCATTGTTTAATTAGATGTGAGCACCCAGTGATGCTGGCAGTATTGTTTATTTTTATATGGTAAAATTAAAACATTACTAAATCTGAAGTCAGTGGAGACAAATGAACTTATACCAAGGAAGGATACAGCTAATGTATGAGAAAATATTTTATATCTAACCTTAGTCATATCTTGCCCTACCCAAATTGATGTGTTTTAAACATCTAACTTCTTATGAGACTTTGACAGCCATTTGTTTAGTTTTTACACTTTATGGTCAACCTCTTGAGTTAAAAATGGCTGAATAACACTCAGGATTTTCCTTGGCTTGTTTTTCATCTACAATGTAGGCCTGGCATACAAGCAGTGCAAAAGCAGGCTTGTTCTATATGCACTTGCTTTCATTATTAATGAAGTAAATTTTTGTAAGAATACAAAGTTCACTTGCTTCTATCTGCCCCTGAAGAGGTGGTGTCCAATTGATATCTAACTCCCTTTTCTATGAAGTACTTGACCTACTTCAGTGGAAGAATATTTGAAGTGGGGTGAACTCATCAAAGGTGAAGTGCATGAAGAGTTAGGAAGAGTCTTCAAGAGTCCTCTGTCTGAGCAGAGGCATTCCCATTGCTTATGGGCTGCAGCTGTGCAGCAGAGAGAGTGTTAAGACACATTTTTTTTTCCTGTCTCAGAAGTTCTCTACTGATAGGACCAGCAGAATGCTTGCCAGAATGCTGGGTTGGCTGTGGGTAACTATTTTGAACGCTGCAAAGCAGTTTGGTAAAGCAGGAGCTCTTTGCGGAGTGGACATGTTATGGTGAGAGGCCCAAAGACTGGGATGCACTTTCAGTTTGTGCTGGGGTTCACCTCCCTGTTTTCTGGGTGCTTGAAATTTAACAAATTTAATAGCATGAATATTTGTGTGGTTTTTTTTTTTTTTTTAATTGTTTGATTTTTTTGAATTTTCAGTTTAACATGTGCACAGTCTTCTCCCCTTCTTCCTTCTCCCTTCTTCCCCCAGTGTATTAGAAAGGCTTCAGATGTCAGAGAGTGACAAATCAGCCTAAAATAGTTATTTGGTAGATTCTACTGGCATTTATCTTTGGGACCAGTGCTTTCTATAGAGGTTCAAAAACAAACAACCCCATCCTAATTTATAGGCAGAAAAATTCACTTCAGGGTGATAGACCTGTGATTGCCCACCACTAAAGAGTTTCTCATAACTGTTACTGGTTCAAACCATCTAAACCCATTTATATTTCTGTGTGCTGTGCCTGTAGGGTCTCCAGATGGAAATCTTTGCTAACCCATATCATTGCACAGGAACAGAAGCAGGAAAGAATGAGGGTGTTACAGTCGAGTGACGTGTATCCTCCTCAACCTCTCACTGAAGTATAGCTCCACTATTAGTCAAGCAGTATGCACACCTGCATCTTCTGTGAAATCCATCTGTTTGAGTTTAGTTACCTCCAGCAAGGTCAAATTAAATAATTTGGACTCATAAAACTGGTAATTCTCATTGATCTTGTCAACTTCAAATGTACTGGCAAGAAAGACTTGCTGTCATCTCCACAAATACGTACAGAATTCCCAGTAGTAATCCTTAAGTATTTTTCCTGGGGTAAATGGAAAGAATATCTCAAAACTTTCCTGTGTCTTCCTTACACTCATGTTGTGTTCTTCAGGGAACTTGGAATCAGGTGAATTGTGTCAGCACTACTGCAGTACAAGAGTGTGTGCTGAACTTTGTTTTCTACTGTGTTGTTGCAGTGACATAGGATAACCCTTGTGAATAGCAGTTCCACCTTTGGGGACTAAAATTGATTTTTCTTATCTTAGCACGTAAAGGTCTGGCCTTTAGAGGCATTAGGTGCCACAGCATCCCAGCATCAGATAGAGAAGACATGAAGGTAACAGCTTTAAAAGTGCTGGGGTGTATTTAAAGGTTTACTCTTGGCACAGAGTGGTGAGGTGCATGCAGAGTTGGTCTGTTCTCATTTGGTACACTCTGCTCAAAGCTAGAGTCTAGAGGAAGACTTCTGTTCTTTGTCTCGCATGGTCAAATGTCATGGGCTTCTCTGAACACCTGGTTAAAATCTGTGTGGGTGTAATGGCTCACCAAACTCTCTCTGACCGCACCTCATCAGCTGATTTGATGGTTTGACACTGGACAAACTGTTCAGTCTGTGTGGGACAGAGAGAAACAATCATACTGAGTACCTGGACATAAGTGAAACCCTAAAAGGGGTGGCTTGTAATGGTCAGCCATGCTGTTTATATGACTTAACTCCTGCTGTCTGCATTGCTGCATGTAGGAATTGGTGGAGAAAGGGCACATGTTTCTGTTTCCATACTGCTCAACTGTTTCCCTTCAGGAAAATATGTGTCCTGAAAGGACACCGAGGTTGTGCTGCTTAGAGGAAACTTGCCCCATTCATTAATGACAGTGTAGATGTCAGCTGAATTATCAAAACATGTTTTTTTCACTGTGTTTTAAAATTAATTTTGGTTTAATTAATTGAAAGAAAAAATGTGTATTCCAGTTTTATTTAAACTGTGCTTGTTGTAGTTTCAAAAAACAGTTGGCCTCTTTGGTTAAATGGCTCAAGGTATGGGCAAAGAGCACAATTCTGAACAGTGGTTTTGATTTTTTCATATAGCCTATTTTTGTTTGGCAGGAGGGAAAACTTAGGAGAGCTCAATGGTGTGCTGGGGGAGAAGCTGGAATAAACCTTTAAGATCTCTTTCACTTTGATGATGTAAGAATTTCTGAAAGACTTCAACCAAAGTTAAATAGCATGTGAAATGCTGGTGTTCCTGCCAAGCAAGAGGCTGAGCATATCATTGTTGAAAGACACAGGACTGGAAAAAAGGGGTAGGAAAGAGACAATAGTATTTGTCTTTCAGACAGGAAATTGAAAGGTATACAGACATTTAGAGTGTGCTATTCTGGAGAAGACTTGTGACTTGAGTCACAGCCCTTAAAATTGTCTTTGCTTTAAGGCAACACCATGAGTACTGTCCTTAGGCCACAAAAGCCTATCAAGAGCTGCACCTGTAAATTCTGGATTGGCTACGTAACTCTGGTACCATGAGCCAGGCTGGCCCTGTGGCTACTGTCAGGCATTCATGGTAGATTTTCATTTCTTCTCAATTGTCCACACTGCTTGTCCTGCAGCTTTGAGGGGGCATTCCCTTTTCTGGCATGATTGGTGCTGTGCCACCAGACAAACGCTGGATTCTTTCACTGCTGATCCCAAATCTAACAGAAGCCAATGCAGCTCATGAGTGTTTACTTTTTTGTTTGTGCACTGGTATTATCACTGAACTTTACCAGGGAGAGAGGTTGCCAGGACTAAACACAAAATGTGAATGGAACTAGATGTATTGTTGGAAACACTGGTAAACACTTTCTGTGTGGCTGTGCACCAGTGCAGACTGGGAAGTTACTCTTGTTTTGCTGTGAGAACTCTGGAACTTGCTGCAGTTTCACTGCCTGAATAACCCACAGGCTGAATCTGAAAATCACATTTTGCATTAAAATGACCCTTTTTGTGCCTCTTCTTAGTCACGGTTGTCTGGCTGAGCAGGGATGTTGGCTTTGACACCAAGAGCATGAGGGCTGCCTGTAGGACGTTGAAACTCTCGTTTCCGACCTGATTTATAAGTCGTTTATACTTTAGGTTTTCCTGTTTAATAGTTAAATAAACTGTTTAAGAAGTAAAATTCTTCTGATAATTAAACCGGTATGCAGGACAAAAGCTGAGCATGGCCACTTCTTGGCTGAGCCATTTGGTGTGTTCCCACATTTCAGATCCCAGTCCTGCTGTGAATGAGTTGCAGAGCACTGTGGAAAGCCCACGTGAGCCAGCACTGTGAGCACTCACCTTATGACTGTATTTTTATATCCACTTGTCTCCTATTCACAAGAGACACTGACAAGATGTTAGGGAATGCACTGCAGGGAAAATACAATGTTGTGGAGGCAGGTACATGGCCTGGCAATTTTTCATCTACTCATTTCTGCCTTTGCAGTATGACTGTGTAGATCCCAAACTGGAAGATGATTTCTGCAGGCCCTAAGTGCCATGTTGATTTTGCATTTTGCTCTGTTTGTGGCACTCTGAAAATTACAGGGCTACCCAAATAGCACATTTCATCAAACACACCTGCTTTTTAGCTGTCAAGAACATCTGGCTCTTTCTTTTAGTCTGTGGGGCGTATCACTAAGTTATACATTTGATTCCAGGCAAAAAAAGTGTTTTGTCTTCCTTCTTCCTATAAATAATGCAATGCATGAGTGGGAGTCAAGGGAGTCAGAAAGTAAAAACCTTGCTGATAAAAGCTCCTTGCCCTGCAGCAGCCTTAGGCAGGTTATTGGGAAAAGTCCTCTTGCTTTTTGCATTGAGAACATGTTAGAAAAAGCTTGCAACAACATACTATAGCATAACCATAAAGGGAAGATGACATCATGCATCTGACAAATAGCCAGAATAGGAGGGTGAACTGCATCCTTTCTGTGTTGAGTACAGCGTCTTCAAAAGCACAGTGGTGAGTTTTTATAGCTATGAGAGGCAGAGAAGAAACTGAGTGTGTAATTCAGCATCAGTGCTATGAAGGTTAATATCATGGGCAGCCCATAGCAGGATGGCTGTAGCTTAAAGTAGTAAAACAATACAAAGGGGTTTTGGGGAGGGGAGAAAAAAGTCCCTAATCAAAAAAAAGTGCATGTAGATAAAGATCAAAAAGCAAGGCTGTGGATGGAGGTCCTGACTGATTAAAAAGTTGCAGTGTTAGTGAGGGGTGTTGAAGTGGGTAAGATGAAACGCAGTTAGTCACCAAGGAGTCTCTGTTAAAGCAGGATACAGATTTTGATCAGCCTCAGAATAGTTCACATGTGAAGCTGGGAAAAACAAGTAGGCAAGAAGAAATTGAGACAGGCAATTTCAGGAGCTCTTGAGAAAGAGTAGTGTAAAGGGTGTTACTGTCTAGAAAATTGCTGTTGACTGCTTCATGGCAGTGTCTTCTAAGCTCATTAGCAAGTTAGTGATGATTTCACTGGCATGGTTACTTTGCTGATTTTTTTTTTCACACTTAGCATGTTTGTTTGCTTATACTTTTTTGGAAGGGGTTGTTCAGGAATGTTAACTCTTTAAAAAAAATTGTATTGATCCTTGAATACTTTCTGCTATCTGGCATATTTCAGAAATGGCCACCAGTGATTCCATCTGGATTTCTCTGCTCTTTGAGCAGAGGCCTCCATGCATCATAGACCCTGCTGTTTATAGAAGTGGCTGTACATATGGCATGGAATCTCAGCCAGAGTCTGAAACTGCTTGTGTGTTATGCAGGCACAGTGGGAGCCTTAGGAATTGAACTTGGTTTATGGAAGTTGTCCATGGGTTTTGGAGATGCCCTACATTTCTGTAGCCAGAAAAGATTTCTCAGCACTGAGGCTGGGAAACAGCCAGGTGAGGCACTGGTAACAACAACCTCTCTTATATTAACATAGTTGGGGAAAAAAGCTGCCTTTGCTTCCTTTTCTGAACAGTAACTTGTGAGGTACCTGAGGTTTTCTTGTGACCCTTTGACAGCCAGGAAACACAAGTTGCCCTTGTTACTAAAAACTGTTTCATGAAATATACCATGTTGTGCTCATGTTAAAATACTGAGCAATTCAGATGAAAGAGAATCTGATCACTAGCATAGAGAAGGGTCCTGTGACTGAGAAAGAAAACGAGTAGTCTTCTAAGATCACTCTAAAATAGACTTTGTTACGTGAGTGACAAATGTTGTGTGGTGCTCTTTATTCTGGCTTTCCCAGAGGGTCCAGCTCCTGCTGATCCTGATCTTATTTTGGCCCCTGATATGTAGACCCTTCTCTCCAAACAAGCTCAAAAGGGACATAGAGAAAAAAAGTTGCTCACAGCAAGCAAGCCTGAATCCTCTTTGTCTGTTACTTCTTGTGTTTGCAAAAGCAATGATGAGTTGCTTTCATTATCTCTGAGGGTGTAGGGACAGTCTGAAAACCCACGTACAAACTCCCTGAAGGCTGAGGTCTGGAGTGTCCCAATTGTCATGTACTTCAGAGTTGGAGAAGTACCTCATCTTTTTATGTCTGAAGTTAAGACTGCAGACTTACAATGGTGCCTTCAGGGAGGTCGTGTTATTGCATTCAGGAGCCAAGTGCTTTGTTCTGAGCTCTCCAATCAGCTTATACTCAAATATCACTAAAATCTGTCTGGTAAGTCCTGTGAAACGAGTGGTAGACACCCTTGTTCTGTGGAATTTCATTGGTATCATTGAGGTCTTCTCAGCAGTCTCAGAAATACAGAAATGCGGAAAGGCAGGGCTGACTGATAGATTCTCTCCTCAAAGTGGTCTGTGTGGATAGAGGTCAAGGAGAAATGGCAGCAGCATCTGAAGGGTTCTATTGTGGGACCATCTTTTTCTGCAATGTGCAAGCTTTCATCTCTCAAGCAGTTTTAATTAGCGGTTCATCTGCTGCAGTAATTAGAAGAGTGCAGTTCTATGCAGTACAACTTGATCCCATCCACAGCTCATGTTCTGGTCCTAATGGCTTGCTTGCTTCTGAATTCAGTGGAATCTTGATTCGTGCTGGAGTGATTGGGAGCAGGCTCAGGACAAGGCAAGCTGGAAAGCAGCTTATGAAGGGTTTCCCTTCCATGAGGGGATTTGCAGGCTGGCTGCTATAGTAGCCTATGTCTAGTTAGGGCACGGTCCTTTTTAGGGCATTCTCTGTTGGCAGGGAATTATAAAGTCCACCAAACTGGTCATATTCTTGAGTTGAGACTCTGTGTTATGCTCATGTCCTAGGCACAGCTGGCCTGTTCTCAAACCCTGCATGAACCAGCAAGACGCCGTTGTGTGCAGCCTTGGCACATACATGGGACTCTTCTTTCAGGAGATCACAAAGCAGTTCTTAAGCCCAAGTGTTAACTTTGCAGGTGAAGTTCAGAAATAGGGTGATTCCTGAAGATTAAAAAGCTAAGCAGAGGCAGAGGAGAGAATGTAAATGACAGACTTGTCGGCTGCTTTGTTATTTTTCCTAATAGGTGTTTGTATAAAAGCAAACATTAAAGTAACTTTTATAGATGGCTGATTTGAGATGTAAACATCTAAACTGGCACGTTTACTGTTCTGCCTGCCATTGACCAACTCTTTTTCATGTGTTTGTTTCCAGGAACACCTGTCTGGTTCTTTGTGAAAATTGCTCCGATTCGAAATGAGCAGGATAAAGTGGTTTTATTTCTTTGCACTTTCAATGACATAACGGCTTTCAAGCAGCCCATTGAGGATGATTCATGTAAAGGTTGGTCTTTTGCACAATTATATATTTATGCTGCTTTTGTTTGTTTGCCCTGATCTTGAAAGAGCTGAAGTCCTTTAAATGCCCAAGCCGCAGAATTAGATGTTAAAATAGCTTGTAGCTGTGCCACTGGGGATGGCATTTGTGCAAGAAATGGTTGCTGGTTTCTTTAGTGAAATTGCTCTGGCCTGCACTGGAAAGGGTCATCGCTAATGAAAGCCCAGTTTACATGGTGAATAAGTGCTGTTATTACTTTAAAATACACTATTAACCTACTCTCCAGTGTAGCCTTCCAGGATTTACAATGTTGCTCAGCAGCCCAGTACAAATAGTGTGTGAAACTATATGCAAAAACTGAGGAATTAACTCTGGCTGAGTTTAGCAAAGATTGGAATAATTAAATTCTGCCCGACTTGATGTTACTTGTCATTATTATGTGATTTCTTATGTTAAAGTTCTGGACTAGTTTCCTTTAGCCTATGTGAAGAGATTCCAGTTATCTTTAGTGGAATCAGGTTCGAGCTGTCCTGGTGAGTGAAGTAGCACTGCAGTGTCCTGCTCTTAACCCTTTGCCGAGCTATAGCCTTGAAACCTGGAAGCAAAGTCAGCTGTGACAGCAGCATAAACTTTCACTCAGGTTCAGATCCTGTCAGAAATAGACCTTTTGTACCCTATGGAGAATTACAGAGACTTGTGTCCTCTGGAGTAAAAAAAAGGATGTAAGTTCTCCTGTTTGCATTTTTGTAGTATTTAATAATATTTGTAGTATTAAATTAAACAGGAAACTTGCTGTGGAGATGAACTGATTTACATTTGTTCTCAAAATGTTATTCTTTAAAAACATAGTTTCTCAAAGTGGAAACACCTGTTACTATGAAAAAGGAAGTACAACCTTGACAAACATACCCTCTCCCAGGCTGTGTGGGTATTTTTTTTCTCTCGTTAATGCTATTTGTTTGGCTCCTTATTACTTTAATAAAACTGAAAAACTTACCTTGTCAGAAAGTTTGGGTCTACAGTATTTTTTCCCTGCCTAGTGGTCCTCACTGTATCCTGATGAGGAGTGACAGCATTGATAAATCAGCATGATGCAGTAAAGCTGGCTCTCATTTATTTGCTGGTAGTGAAGGCCCTTGCTTCATTTAGTCAGTAGATAAACAGGATTTTCACTCAGGAGTGGCAGCCTTGTCTTTTTGCTTTCACAGGAGCTCCTAGAGATGGACAATTTGTCCTTCACTTTCAGTACAAAGAAACACTTTAACTTTATTGTTTTTAATATAGTTATGTTGAAGAAAGAGAATGCTTTTTTTTTTTCCCCTTCTTCTTTTAAAATCTCCTTTGGATCTTGAAATTATGCTGCTCTTGCAGTGAGCATGGTAATTCTCAGCAGTTACATATCTACAGCAGTTAGGCACTAAACCTACACATAAATGCATGGACTTGCAGAGGAGTTGATGATAAGCAGAATTTCTCCCTCTGACCCATGGAAACTGGCAAAGTGTCTAACAGAGGTTGCAAATAGAATAACTGAATGTATTATTAAGAGGCCACTGATTCACAGCTCTGCACTCCTTCCCTGAGTGCCATGTCTTTATGTGCACTAAATGAGTCTTCCAAATATTATTTCTGGATCTCCTAAAATTAATAAAGTTGCAGAAGTTTCATGCTGGTAAAGAGTTCTCTGTCACTTTATACACAAATCAAGCATGATATAAATGCAACTGAACTTTCTGTTTTCATCCTTTATTTATCCCTTTTTCTTCCATAGTTTACTTGCTGTAGGCTAGCTTTGGAATTTTGTTGTGCGATACTGTATTAATCACCTCATGGCTAGATAAGCAATTTCTTGGAGGAGCTGATTTGTCAAACAGAATTTTACATGTGTGTCCATGTCTTTAATGTTAGATCACATTGTGCAATTGAGAGGGGGAAGAAAAGGCAGGTATGAGGTGTTAGAGGATCATCTGTAGTAGGCTCTGGGATTCACAGAGTGGAAAAATTTTTTGGAAGATCTAAAAAAGGTAAAATTGTACTAGCTTGTTCTAAGAATCATTAACACACATGAGCTTTGAAGAGGGCATATCCTTTGTGCTGTGCACAGTGTTACACAGGAACTTTACAGAATGCTTTTGAAAGAGGGCAATTTTCTTAGGAATGTTTCTCATATTCACAACCGAAACGACCTCTCAAGCTGAAAAACTAAAACTGAACTGAAAACTGATTGCTGAATCAATTCTTTTTTCCTTCTTTCACCTTCAGTCAACTTAGCAAGTACTTTTCTTTTACTGTGTTTGTATGTGAAATCAGCTTCCTGTGCTTATAAGCACTTAATATGTAACAGGTTGCCTGTAGATGCAGATATGTTAATAAAATGTGCTATTTGCACAGTTGCAGAATGTTATGGTTTAAAATATTTAAGGTTTTCAAAATCAATGCCTGTATGTCTATGTAGAGAAAACCATTAAATCCATCATGTTCTTGTACTACATAAAAAGCAACTAATCTGTCAGGCTAAGGCTGCTTAGCTGTGGTATATCTTGGTTTTCTATCACCTGCTGGCAATTTCAAGCCTGATTGTTCAGCTGCAAATGATGCAGCTCCTTGAGTGAAAAGTGTAGAGCAGTAATGGCAGGTGTTTGACTACACAAAGATGAATAGGCATCTTTCATCTGAAGGTGACTCAGAGGGATAGAAGGTCCCGGTACCATTTTTCATGTCTGATTTTTTTTTTTTTGGGTTATTGATTAATAATACTAGACATTGGAATAGATGAAACAAGAAAGTCACATAAAAAGTAGACTTCTCATTGTAGCCTTTATTAATTGATTCAGATGATTTAGGTGTTTCTTCTATGACTTCAATGGAAGATAAGTAAGCTTGCTTTTAAATGCAGAAGCTTTAAAAATAGCATGTTCTAAATAAAACCACTTAAAAATAGTGTGTCAGTGATGTTGATAATATTTTTAAACAACCTCTTTCCACTTTTTCCCGTTTGCTTGCCCCTTGAAAAAAATCAGGGAAACGAGGTTTACTTGAATAGAAGAAGGCAAAATCAAGCTATCGCATAGCTAAATTTGGTTTGTCAAGTGATAGGTCACCTTAGCTGAATTTTAAAGTATGTGCTATATATGGAATTAATGCATTTTGTCTGTATATGTCTCTCCTGGTTTGAGATCTAACACATCACGTATGAGATACTTGAGAATAGCATATAAAGTGGAATGCATCTCTTTATGTAAAACAATTATTTGTGCAGACAAATAGAAGCTGTGCTTGCACTCTGAGTAGCTTGTAAGAAGTTTGTCTGAACAGGTTTTGCGTGTATGAATACAAGGTGAACATATCCAGAAACATCTATGCAGTCTCATAAGAGCTTGAAAACTAAGCTTTGGATCCTAATTTTTTGCTTTTGATACCTCGTTTTTATACAAAGGGGTGGTCAAATTCAACACTGAATCAAGTGCTGGTGGTTGTTATCCTCCAAGATGATGTAGCCTTCTGTGCTTTGTAGCAATCATCAGTTGCCATCTCCTCTGCAGAAGATGCTTTATTTCATTTTGCAGCTAAGCTGTTCTTTGCATAACAAGCAGGAGTACAGACAGAAAAAAGATTTTGTCTCCTTTATCTTAATTCAGGGAAAAATTCACGTTTCCATCTTTTCCCTTTTTGTTTCTGGTTTGGTTTTTTTCAATTTTTTTTTTTATTTTATTTTTGGTTCTGTTTTTAAAAATGTATTTATATGAACAGAGCCAGTGTTTGAAATATTTTGATTAAGATATACTCTGCTTTCATCTGGATGAAATGTTTTCTTGAAAAGAGGAAACAAATGAAAGGGAAGTAGTGAGTATATTAAAAAAACTTTGGTATGCTTTCCCAGTCCAGATGGAAAAATAATACTGTTTTAGTCATGAAGTTTCAAAGAGAAGGAGTACTGCAGAGAAGCTGGATGGACGTAAGCAAGGATCTTTCATGTGTGGGAATACAAAGGTGGCTTGAATGGAGGCAAGAACTGCTGGAATCTTGATTTATTCACATTTACACAGTTGTGTATGAACAGCAGACCTGTGGACAAACAAGCTTGTTCTCTAGCAGACAATGGCTTCTTGTTCTGACCCTAGGAATTGTGTAAGTCATGGATCAGGAACGTGGTAACAAGTGTTCTGTAACTGTCACAGTTCCCAGTGTTTGAATTCTTGAGTTATCAGGCATGAATTGAGAAGAGTGGTAGGAAACAAATAGCTACCTACAAATAAGTAATAAATGCTGTTGTGCTTGATTATCAACTTAAAAATGCAGAAAATTGGCTTCTTCAACTTAAGGCCATTTTTAAATGAAACTTCATGCTTCAAGAGGAAAAGTTTTGATGAGTTAAATGCACAGCACAAAAGTATATTTCAATGCCATACTTCCACGTGAAACAAATCTCAGGGGACAGCTTTTGAAATCATCTTGTCTTGGGTGTTATCAGAAGCAATTTCTATTCACCTTTTTGCAAAGAAATGGTGGAAAACTGAAAGAACATTGTGGAATGCAGGAGTGCTGAAATCAGTGCTGTTAGTATTGAAGACTTTCCATCCTTTTGAAGCTGGAAATGTTTTAGTGTCGTCACGTTGCTTTGTCTGTGCATGGTATTTTCTTCAGAACTGAAAAAAGAGATGAAACGATAAAAATGGGTTAGAATCCAAGACAGGGGCACAAGCAAGCACTGCCATGGGGTGGTATCCAGCTTTATGTTTGGTTCCTGAAGTTCAAGCTGTCTTCTATGTGAGCTTATCTTGTTTGCAGAATATATATACACTTGTATTAGAACCACCTAGGGTCATTAGATTTTAAATTTAATTTATATTTTCTCTGTTTCTAGAGGAAAACAATGGATGTAGGGCTATACCCATTGCTTGTGTTGAAGGAGAACTCCTAGTTCCTATCATCTGGTCCCTCTGTTTTAACAGGACTGACACCAGTATATTCTTACACCATCTTGAAGCTTAGTTCCTTGTCTTGGAAAGCTCCATGACCCTTAAAATTTAGTGTTTGTGTTCAGTCCTATGTGTTAAGTCCATTACTTGACCTGTCTTTGTTGAATCGATAACTGACCTGCTGTTGGCTGTGTCTGTCCTTAGGTTCTGGAGGAAAAGTTGCAATAAATTCAACAGGTACTGTTGTCTTTTGAGGTATTCCTGGAGATGTTATCATTCAAAAGGTTTAGTACTGGCATTATATTTAATTTTTATTTTCTTCTTCCTATGCCACAATCTGCAGGTCTAGCTGTATGTTGGAGTTGTCACATTTTTATCTTTTTCTTTCACAAAAACCAAGACCCCAAAAGGCAATACAAGGAGGAGAGTGTTGTGTTCTAAAGATGAAATTCTTACATGTTGCACATTGGTTCAGTGCCTGGTTTTAGGCATACCATGGCACAGTGGTGAGTGTATCTCCAAGCTGGGCCCTCAGGTGTGGTACCCTATGTGTGGAGAGAATCAGGGTATGTACCCCCAGTTTGTGTCCACACTGCTTTAAAAAGCCAAGCTGAAAAGCCATGCCTCATGACAAAATCTCTTGCCTAGAACAGTTATAGTGCTTTCAGATCAGAGTTTGGAGTAGAGGGTGAGATCTCATGTTTGTGGCAACAGTTCTTCTATGTGCCATTTAGGCACCTACAAGTAGGATGTTCAACATATAGCCAGAGGAGATGCTTACAGGGGATGCTGAGGAGACAGGAATGGGTTAAGCTGTACCTTTCTAGGGGAGATGATGCCTGGGAAGAATGGGGGGCGCCCAAAGGTGCTCAGCATTCCTAGCCACAACTCATGCCACAGAGTTGTCTGGCAGTGCTTTTGTGCGAATAAGCTCAAGTGAGGTGCTTCCTTTTCATCCTCTCTCTGTGTATGTCTGAATAGCCCAAATCTTAGAACAATGTTTGGAAGAAAATGCACACGGACAATCTGTCCTCAGGTCTTGAACCAAATTTCGAATCTTCCAGGAGAATGCATCAATCTGGTTTGAGTTAGTCAAAGGAGCTGTCTATGTTATCTGTCATTGTAATGCGTGTGGTGAGGGGAGGCAGGTTTCGAGTTCGCGGGTGAAGCTGGAGCTCCGTGGTCGGTTGTTTCCCGCCGGGGCTGACATCTGCGAGCCAGCCCCGTTCGTTCCGCTTCAGCACCACGGCCAGCGCCGGAGCGCCCGTCCCGCCGCGGCTCCCTCCGGGCCCGGAGAGGGACCATCGCCCGGGCCCCCTTGGCCCCTCGGCCTCATCGGGCCGGCCACCTGCCCAGTCCTGCCCCCGGGTCCAGTGAGAGGTTGGACATACTGGGCGAGATGCACTTGAAGCTCATAAAGCCGGCTGTATCTTGGGATGAATCAAAAGCAGCATAGCCGGCAGGTCGAGGGGGATGATTCTCCCGCTCTTCTCCAATCTTATGTGAACACACCTGGAGTACTGCACTCAGCTCCGAGGCCCGGCGTGAGGAGGACCTGTTGAGCGAGTTCAGAGGAGGGTCACAAGGATGCTCAAAGGGCTGTGCAGACAGGCTGGGAGAGTTGTGGGTGCTCAGTCTGGAGAGGAGAAAACTACAAGGACACCTTATCAGTACTTAAAAGGAGTCTACAAGAAAGCTGTGTAGGCAGCATCCTCCAGAACCAGGTTCTCATTATAAACTGAATCTTCAAAGTGCTGAGCATCCTTAGTTGGAGTAGGAGATAATGAGTAGGAGCTCAAGAGCTCCCAGGTGGTGCTAGCATTCTTCAAGACTGGGACTAAACAGACTAATACTTTCCTTTCAGTATACCAAAAATATCTAGATGTATACTCTGCCTTTCTGTTATGGCAAAATACTGCTCATAAAGATTACAGTTGTAGCTAGCTCTTGTGACTGTCATTGAAGGTCTTCTATTTTGAGGGATATTTGAAATCACTGTAAAAAATATTCTGAATTAAAATTCAGCATATGACTTCTCTGCCAGAAGCTGCTAAATGTTTAATTCAAGTTTGAGAAAATCCATTAGTGTATTCCCCCTTCTGTTTAGAGAGAGTAAAATTAATGATTTTGTTTTGCTTTTCTGCTCTGCTTTTTATTATCTTATGTATATTTCTCTGCATATTCCAGATCTATGCTTGATGCATCTGAGGCCATATTCACTTCCGTTACAGACAACTCTAATTTTCATTGTGCATGACTCTAGCCTTACATCTTGATTAATGTGGAGTGTCTTCTGCAGTGCTGTGAGATCCAGATCTGATCATTAGATTTAATATGAGATTATTGTATAGTGGACATTTATCTTTGCAAAATGTGCAGTTCAAGTAGCATTGCTTTTGTAGAGCCGTTGAATACAAAGTCACAGCAGTCATGGGTTTTATTACTGTACCACAGTGACACCTTTTTTCTGACTTGCTTTTATCTGATACTTGGTTAAATTATATTCCCTTCTGGTCAGTATTAAAGCAGATTGCTCTGTTTTAACGTCTTTTTTTCCCTTTAGTTGTAAGAGGTTTTTTGAGGTACACTTGCAGCTTTTTTTGGGTGATGTGTCTGATCTTGCATGTTTTCTCAAGGTTGGGGGAAGTTTGCCCGCCTGACCCGTGCCCTCACGAGCAGCCGAGGAGTGCTGCAGCAGCTCGCTCCCAGCGTGCAGAAAGGAGAGAACGTTCACAAGCACTCAAGACTTGCCGAGGTAATTTTTTCTTTCCCCAGGAGACTGTAAAGAAATGTTTTTAGCCTTTGTGGATATGTCATCTCTGCATGAGCCAAGAACTGTCAGTCGTCCCTGCCCAGGGAATCTGGTACATGTGCTGTGAAATGTGTCCTGTGACAGCAGAATGAAAACAGGTGTCCCAAACACTTTATGTAACCTAATTGCAGTGTTGTGTTCCATATCTTAGCAAAGTCTTAGAAAGGCGTTATTAAGATAATAATTTCTTGCTTAGTTTCCATTCCTCTGAAGACCTTAATAAGAGTAGGATCTTGGACTATCTACTTATGTAAAACTGGGATGAGGAAAACTCAGTCTAGCACACAAGGAAATCCTGGAGAATCCATGATATGGTTATTCTCTGAATTAATTTATGTCTAGTTACTTTTCAGTGGGATCCAACCCTGCATTATTAACTGGTTAAACCCCGTGTTTAAGTTACTGCTTTTATGGACAGAACAGTTGTAAGATGCCAAAAGCAACACTGCAGACATATGAGGAAAGTGAAACCTTGTGATTTAAGTAGCCTCTCCAAGTTTTGAGATAAGCTCCAGGCAGAGAAGACCCCTCAAAGGGTTTGAGGGCTTTCACCACGATGGGGAGAGACTGTCCCAAGTTTCCTGTAGCTGTCTCCTGGGCCAGTAGCAGGGTCTCCCTGGTGTACAAACAGCTTGGGGAGAGGTTTGATATGGTGTTAATGACAGCACAGCCAATATGACCTGGCAGTCCTGTGTCACTTCCTGCTGTGAATGCTGTGGCAGCAGCTGTGGCTTGACAATAATTCTTGATCTTCCTGTGCAGCTGGAGGTGTAAGGCGTTGATGGGTTCCATGAGGTCTCCGTATCGTCACTTATACTATTTACTCTGTTAGTTCTGTTGTATATGTCTTAGTTTCTATGCAAACTAAAAATCTCCAGTCTTGTTATCAGCTATAATGGAAAAATTCCTCCAGACAGGATCTTACCTAGTTAGTATTTAATACAGAAGAGCTCAAGAAGGGGAAACCAATTTCTGTTGGAAGCAGAGCAATAGCATGGATCATATTAGCACAGGGGAGGGACAGACAGACATTGACACAGATACCATACTGCAGGAACACCATGTGATTAGCACATGTCCACCCTGAGGTTGCTTTAGTGTCCTGGAATCTGGAATCTAATCCTACTCAAGGCTTCATATCAAATAATCCTTTATTCTCTTAAGATCTCCACCCCTGAATTTTAGCTAATGCCAAAATGTAGGCAGCAGAATGTAAGGCAAAGGGTCTGAGGTTGTTCTGTATGGCAACAGTCTGGACTTCAGTGACTACACATTACCAGAACTTTTTGCAAGTGGATGTGCTCAACAAGTCTTTGCAAGTATTCTTACTGGCACAGCCAATTGATTCATTACAAATAATAAAGGGCAAGTGTATAGTTTACATGTCTGAAATGAGTTTCTTTAATTGCTGACTGAATATTGCGGTCATAATTTTACAAAGAACATTGGCCCCAGCTGTGATGTTAGGTAGGTTTTTTTTTCTGCTGTAATTCCATTTAAGCCAATAGAACTACACCAGAGAAAAGAAGAGTGCAGATAATCATGCAGACAAGACCACTTTTCTTTATTTGAAGATATATGGGGTGCTAGGCTTCTAATTCTGCCAAGATTTCTTGATAATATTGACTATGGGATCTCTAACAGCTCTGTGTTGTATTTTTAAATATTTCTCTTTTTTCTTCATCCTTGCAGTAGCCTATCTGAAATTTTAGAATTCATCCTTTTTCTTTGGCTACTCACTATGACATTTCACATCAATCTTGTTTGTGTGAGAGGGTTCCATGTTTATTGCAGTGTTATTTGTGTCGCTCTTAGTTATTTATCACTTACATATTTGAATGTCTTGTGAGGCTGTTGCATCCTAGAACCTGGATAGAGCAAGGTGTTGGAGCCTGCCACAACAGCTTACAATTTTTTATTTTTATGAAACAGTTTAAGAAAGGTGTTAGTGACAGACTAACAGGCCATGGATAATACAAGCAGTGTCTGTGAAGCTTCAGTCTCTGACTTTTGCCGGTAGGCATAGATTTTTTTTTTTTTTAGCCTGACTTCTCTAATAGCAGTCATATGAAAACTACTCAAATTAATTATGCAATTAACACAAGAGTGTTAGGTAACTGTGTGACAACATTTTGCAATAGGAGTTTATAAAGTAACTGATGCATTTCTGTTGCTTAATCACCAAGGACCTGGTTGTAGGGATGGTTCTTCCTGGTCACTGCTGAATGAAAACATGCGTCATCTGCACCTGTGGTCTTAGCTGATGTGTTCTGCACCTTTGCCAGGCAGTTCTGGACAAACAGGACTGTGTCAAAATGAAAAGAAAATATGACAGGAGAAATAAAAGCAGAAAAGTTATAATGGTGCTTAGCAGCACTGCTCAAGAATGGAACTTCTGCTATATTTTTTTAACACTGTTTACCAGGAGCTTATAACTGCCATTAAAATTGCCAATCAAAATGTTGAGGTTTAGCACCTAGCCCTTAGCTTGGGAGTAATTTGTGTGCATGCTTGGGAAAACAAAAGCAAGGGAGAGTGAGAGAAAGCTAATAGGTGCAATTGAAAACATGAAAAGGAGAAATTAAGCTGGAAATGAGTGAGGGTTTGTTTGTTAGCTTTTTTTTTTGCCTCTCAGTCATACAGTCTTAAAAATGAATAAATCATTGTAACCACTTTTAATGCAATTAATGACTCCTGACTTGGGATATATTCACCACTTTGTAAAAAAATAGAATTTAAAACCCCAAATTGCTGTGTTTAAAAAAGAACACAGTCATGTAAAACCCATGATGAAATTTGGTGTTTCTGCTCTTGGAGTAAAATTCTCCAGCATTAGAGAGCTATTAAAGTATCATGCATCATTACCACAAATAATAAATGCAGATAATACAGTTGTATTATCTGATGAATAATAAGTAACTGAAATAATACTTTCATTAATAAGTTTCTGAAATAAATATTTATTTTACTGTGATAAAACTGTATAATAGTGAAAAATCTTCCAAAACCAGAGCTGTTTCAATTATTCAGAAAATTGTAGTAATCAAATTGTCTAGTGCACATGTATTGAAGCTCAGCATATTGGTTTATACAATTGTGTACATTTCCTTCATAATTTACTTTTATATCAGTCTCTTGGGATTTTTTTCCTCTCCAGGAGAAGTGGCTTTACAAGCAGTTTGAGTGTGGTTAGTTCCCGTGGGTGCGTGACCACACCTGACTACTTCAGTAAGCCTGTCTCAAGTTGGCTCTACTCTCCCTAGGGGCTGGAATGCAGCAGGAGCACCTTGGAATAGGGCAGAAGGTACTTTGCATTGACCTGGGTTTGCTGGATGGTGCAGACAGAGTGGGGTTTATAGCTCTTAGTCTCCAGATGACCAAGGGGTGGTGTGTGTGTGGGGAAGGATGGTGAAGAAATAGACTCAGTGTGGCCTTTGGCATGAGAAGTGGAAAAAGGAGCTCTTGTAGCTTCCAGTGCAGTGACCTGACAAAACCTTGGTCTTTAGCACTAAGCTCTGTGGACCCCCTTTCATGGTTTCTGTGCAGTACTGAGCTCCTTTGTTGTGCTTTATGATAAAGGCACATGCTTGTTCTCTGAGATTATTAAGCTTTGTTGTAGGTGTGTTTCTCTTCCTTCGGTGAAACGAAGAATTTGGTGCCTTTGAAAGCTCTTGGCTGGCAGTGCCAGGCACCACGAGGCTTTTGCCAGTGTGCAAAGCAAGTTACCTTTGCTGGCAGAGATGGTGTGAGCTGGGGCAGTGCCCTTCTTTCACCTCAGGCTGTGAAATCCTCTCTAGCACTGCCAGCAAGATGGTTTTAGAAAGGTGTGTGTGAGTGATGCAGTGAGAGGGAGCCCAGGCTAGAACTCATCACCTCCACCCCCACCAAAAAGAGGGCTGGAGGCACCTCAGGCTTGCTGCAGGTGGCTTTCCCCACCTGGAGAGTGGTTGGAATCCCTGTGTGGTTCCTTGATGCCTGTGTCCTGTGCCTCTATTCAGGATTCATGCCTACAGTGCTGGTGCACATCCTTCTGCTGGAGACCAGCTAATGCCATGGCTCCTGGTCTCTTTAAATAACCATAGGCAGGGCTTCACCAGAGACTCTAGGGGGCTTACAGAAGTTCAAAAGGCTTATTAATAAGGTCCATAGCTATTCAGATAGTTTGGAGCATGTTTACTTTCTAAATAGAAAGAGAAGGAGATCAATCAATCACTAATCCTTTTATTTTCCTGTGCTGGAGCCCTTGAATCTCAAACAAGTAAGGAAAGAGTGCTTCGTGCTTGGTAATGACATTTTAAAACACTGAAGCAGCAGTTTATTGTCTTAACGAGTTGGAACTAGAAGTCTGTTTTTTTCTGCTTTCAATACCCTTGAAGTTCCACTGGCTTTATTTTAATGTTTTTTTCTATGTACAGCAAAATAATGGACACCACAATTTAACCCCCTTATTTTTTACCAAACAGAGATTGTTCTTGCCTTTTTCCCTATTTGGGTATGCAGTTATACCTTAGTATATTTTCCGGTAAATTTAGTTCTGTCAATACAAATTTTACACAAATTCTTGGAGTACAAAGAGAGCAGCAGTGACCAAAATGGAGTGCATTATACAGTTCTCAGTCTAGAACCTATGTATATATAGATAAGAACCATCTGACAAGAGCAAACTGGTTTTTTTCCCAGTTTTCATGGTTGAGGTTCCTGTGCTGATTAGAATAGTTACCAAAATATTGGACTTCTGCATGTAATACCAGGGGCTAAAAAATAAGCTGTAGTAGGCCTGTGATTGCAGTGGAAGTAATTATGCTTTCCTGCTGCATTTGAAGGGTGATCCTGACTCCCCATACCAGTAAAATCTCAGCTTTAGAACTGAAATCCTGCTAAATGAAAAATGGTACTCTGTGATGGAGGTGCTTGGTTTTGCTGATAAATTATTCCACTGAATGAGTGTTGCAGGGGAGTCTCCTTGCCCAGTGAAGCATATTTGAGGCTTAGGATCCTATGTTAGAGCTGCTGCTCATGCAGAGCCTCATAAAAGCCAGTAGTAACTCACTGTTTTCCAAGTGACTCAAGTACAGCTGCAATGTGCAGAAGGGAGGGCAGGAGATAATTGCAACATTGATTTGGGCTGGAGTTTTTGTTGGGAAAAGACATCCCAATGTCTGTCACTGGGACTGCAAACAAGCCTTGAAGGGAATGATGCCCTGAGTACACACACAGACTCGATACACCACCTCTGACCCTTCCACTCACACCAGTGACTTTTGGGGACTGCATGGGCTGGCCAGTGCCTCCTGCAGGGAAGAGAGACTGCATGTGTCCTATGCTGCTTCCAGCTCCTCTCAACACAGGACAGCTTAATTCCCTTTGTTTTTGGTAGTATGGAGAACCTACATGAATCAGGATCAATAGACTCTGTAATATTGCAGTGAACACTTCTGAGTCCTGGTTGGGTCTGCAGGTGAAATCTTACTTTCTGCTCTTTGCTGTCATCCTAGAAACTCAGTGAAACAAAAATACCGAGTCCTCTTTTTTTTTTTACATCGAATTTTTTTTCAAATGCTCAATGCCTCTGTGGTAACATGCAGGTCTGTCAGAGCAGGTCATGTTAATTCTCTTCAGCAGAACATACTGGACTCAGAGTCAGCAGGCTTGCAATTCCCATTCTCATTTACACATGTGTGATCTGACAGTGTCTGACCCCTATTGTGTACATGAGTAAGTGATTATGTGATGTTCAAAGCAGCAGGGAGTTTCATCTGAGACTGCTTTGTCCAAAATTTTGTAGCTGATTGTTTTCTTTTGTCCATTTTGGCTGAAACTGTTGGGAAAAATCTCACCAGTTCACCAAAAAAAAAAAAAAAGGAAAAAAAAGGCGCTCAGAAAAAGCCTGCAGATAAAATCCATGTCTAAATAACTGACATTAAAATAGCTGAGATAAGGAGCATGAAAGGAAGACATCCTTCCACTCTAGCTGTGTTGTCTTATCTTTTCCCACAGAAAAACGGCCATTTAATTTCCTTCCCTGCTTCCTATTGCTCTGAACTATGTGTAAATAAATGTGAAAAAGGAACCATGCTCCAAAATACTTCTCACGGGTTCTATGAATTTGGCATTACCAAACACGTTTTACTCAAGCAAGCTTTCATGTTCCTTTCAGTTTTCATTCATAACTCACCCAGAGTAAAATTTGCTTTAAAATTTAACTTCTTTTTATTTTTACACAGGTTCTTGATGTTGATTTCACCCTCATGTGTATCCATACATATAAACAAACACATTCTTATTCATAGGTATGTGAAAGAACCTTGAGTTCTCAAGAATTACACACATGATAATACTGTTTTTGGAGAGAGAACTGACATAAAATGGGCAGCATTGATTGAGACTGCAGTTATGCAAAGCAGTGCTCAGTGTCAGCATGTGCTCAGCTTGAGGCCCAGGGTTTAAAACACCTGCTGACACATCATCTTCTGCAGTAGTGCTGTTCTGAATTCAGACCGAACTGCAGTGTAACTCTACAGTGTGCCTCGGTCCCCCAAATCCTGCGCTCAGATTGGAGGCCCCTGCAGCAAGAGGGACATTGAGGCATTGGAGCCTGTCCAAAGAAGGGCAACGATGGCAGTGGAGGGTTTAGAGAAAAAGTTTGATGAGGAGCAGCCTGGGGAGCTGGGATTGTATAGCCTGGAGAAAAAAGAGGCTCGGGGGGGGGGCATTCTCTCTCTACAACTGCCTGAAGGGAGGTTGTAGCAAGGTGGAGATCCGTCTTTACTTCCAGGCAGCAAGCGACAGGACCAGAGGAAATGGCCTGTAGTTGCATCAGGGGAGATTTAGATTAGATATTAGGAAACATTTCTTCACTGAAAGGGTTGTCAAGCATTGGAACAGATTTCTCAGGGAATGGTGGCATTATGGTACCTAGAAGTGTTCAAAAGGTGTGTGGATGTGGCACTTGGGGACATGGTTTGATGGAGAACTCAGTGATACTGAGTTAATGGTTGGACTCAACAATCCTAGGGGTCTTTTCCAACATTAATGATTCTATGTTTCTATGATTCTACACCGTCAGGTAGTTAAGATATTGAACTTCTCTGAATGAAAAGGTGGTGTTCAAAATGAGTTTATTGAGGCTAATGATAGATATCCATGGGCTTTGGACCTGCACAGCCCAGCGAAGAGGAAGAAAGGTCTGTGCATTCATGATAGATTGTAGTATGAGACTATTTCAGACACAGTGTACTGAAGAGTTAAATAGCCAGTGTTGAAAGAAAATGTGGTCCAATGGTCCTGCTGCTGGACTGGAACTCAGTCGTGTGTTGTTCCTGGTTTTCCCATCAGTTTCTATTCACACCAGCCTTCCTGCCTATTCTTGCTCATCATTTTTCTGTCTCGTCTGTCTAGATAGCTGAAGGGGTTCTCTCTTCTCTGTTTGTCTTGGACACTCCACACGTTAGACTTAGTGTCAAAAAATAATTAATGGCATTCAAAGAAACAACTGTTCTTAGTCTGATGCTGATTTGTGTAACAGAATACTTTTCTTGGCTTGGTTACCATTTGGTGGTGATAAAAGGAGTTAATGGGCATGAATTTTTATGAACTGTTGTACTGAGCTTGAGAATCTACAGTGTGAAAAATGCTATGAAAAAATTAAGCATGTTTTATTTTTCCTCTGAAATCTCTCTGACTACAGGTATTGCAGCTGGGTTCTGAAATCCTCCCACAGTACAAACAAGAGGCACCAAAGACTCCACCGCATATAATTTTGCATTATTGCGTATTCAAGACTACCTGGGACTGGATCATCTTGATTTTAACCTTCTACACTGCTATTTTGGTTCCTTACAATGTCTCCTTTAAAACCAAACAGAACAACGTGGCATGGCTAGTAGTGGACAGCATTGTAGATGTAATTTTTCTGGTCGACATTGTGCTTAACTTCCACACCACCTTCGTGGGGCCGGCAGGAGAGGTGATCTCTGACCCCAAGCTGATCCGCATGAATTACCTGAAGACCTGGTTTGTGATCGACCTGCTCTCCTGCCTGCCATATGATGTCATCAATGCGTTTGAGAATGTTGATGAGGTCAGTATGCCACTTCCACCCATTAATTATTACCCAATGGTTGGGGGGAGGTGAGGGAGAGAAGAAAGAAATCAATGTTTTTACATTTATTGAAAGACTGTACGTATGTCTCTGGTAGCCACCCACAGCATGCACAGAAGTTTGCTTATGAGTTCTAGCCAGAAGATTCATCTTTAATTGCTGCTGTAATTTTTGGCGTTAAAAATCCCATTTTATTTTCCTTCTTTCTGCATCCTCAGGGTTCAGGAGGACAGGTAGAGGCAGACAGCAGCACCTTTGCACAGCACTGAGGAAACCTGCTCCATCTGACTTACCAGGAATAGTTTGAGCTGTGTGCCAGGACAGGTTCTCAGGGCAGGCTTTGCTTGCTTTCACTGATGAGCGATCAGAGTAGTTCTGCTAATGCCAGTTCTTCGCAGGAACATTTGGGAAGTAAAAGACACGTTTCTCAGCTGCTTCTCGTACTCTGTAGCAGGTGGCAAAGAGGCAGGCAGTGATTCACGGAATCGTCTTAGAACTCCAGAAAGCACTGTGTGGATACCTGTGATCTGTGCACCACTATTTGGCAACAGTATTTTTAGAGGAAGGTGAAGGAATTGAAGGTGCTTGTTTGGTGATTTCATAATTAAATGAAAGGGTAGGGAGAAATCTGGAAATCTAGACTCTTCCTTAGGTCTTCATTTCTCTGGGAACAGATCACAATCCAGCAAAAAACCTAACATTTAGACACTTAAATCCAAAAAACTAGTATTTTTTAACTGCTTGTGTTTTTTGGATCAGTCTGCCAAGAAAATATTCCTAAGGTAAGTACATTAAAGTTCCATGCCTAAGTAGTTCAGAGAGTTAATGAATTTTTAATAAAACCTTAAAGAGGATTCCAGCAGTCTGCTTTCTGGTTACACATTATAAAATCATCAACTAGTCATGTGTCTGAGTTTGTCTGTGACACATGCTAAGGCCGTGAGATGCAGAATCACAGAATCACAGGATGGCTGGGCTTGGAAGGGATCTCTGGAGATCATCTGGTCCAACCCAGCTGCTAAAGCAGATTCACCCAGAGCAGGTTGCACAGGATTGCATCCAGGTGGGTTTGAATGCCTCCAGAGAAGGAGAGGGATTTACATACCTGCCTCATCAGGGCTTAGTATTTAAATTTTGGCCTGTAACATTTAAATTTTATGACATCCTTTAAAATATGCCCGTGTTACAAATGACAGCCTAACTATCAAAAGAAAACTATGCCAAGGGAAATACAGGCAAAACTAAACCCCATTGCTTTTTTAAAATTACACTATTTTTTATAAATTTTAAAGTGGTTTTCTCAATGACTTGAAGGCAGGTAAGCAAACTATTAAATGTATTGGAAAAAAATGTGATGCTATTTGATATTTAATTCCCTAGAGAAGTTTTCATTTTCTATCAAGCTACAGACTAAAATAACACAAATTATATCAAACGAAAAAGCCTTGCGAGACCTGTCCTTAAGTATTTGTTTATCATATGAAAGACCCAGACTGCAGATTACTCTGCAGGGCTTTCACATATTACTTTGCTGTGACACTGATAGAGTGATGGAAGGAGTGGCCATATTTCAGTTTCTGGCATTTAGACAGAAAGAGTAAAAATAATAAATAAAATTTAAAAATAAACTAAGCAAGATACAAAAACAACCTACAAAAACCAACAAACCTGGAAGGAAGCTTTTCTCACCCAGCCCAGATAGAAGCAACCTGGTGAAGATTTTGCTGAAGGAACACTTTTTGACTTTAGTCTGGTGATGTGACCTGCAGAACATCCCTGAGGAAAATGTCTGTACCGGTGGCTGTGACAGCCCTCGAACTGAGCACAGACGGTTTTGGACTCATGGTAGCAACTCTGCAGAGAAATTCTTGTGTGAGTTTGTATTTCTGCAGGTTGTCCATCTCAGTGTTGCCTTGTAGCAATGAGAAGCTGATTAATACTTCAGTTTTCCCCTGGCTCTTCAGCAGTCTCCTTAATCAGTGTAACAGTGTTAGATTTAGTTATTCTACAATTGTGCCCAAGGGGGGGGAAAAAAAAATCAAGGTTTTTCTTGATGCTGTCCTTTCAAGACTGTTCATCTGCATTTTCCATAGTGGGTTCTGACATTTGGCTGGTATAAATGGTTGCAGAATCATTAGAGCAGAGTTTCCACTGGTGTAGATTGCCATGCTTCTGTTGAGGGCTCACAGGCTGGTTTATGGGGCCTGAGGGGTTTTGCCAGCAATGCCAGCAGAATAACACAGTGCATGTCAGGAGGGGGTTGGGACAGCGTATGCTGATCATTGCGTCCAAAACTGCCTGTTGAGAGAAAGAGAGAAAGATAACCTTTTATTAAAGAAGGAAGAAATAAAAACCACATTCAAGGAACCTTGAAAGCAGAAAATCTTTGCCTTTTATCTTTTTTTTTCCCTGTTGTGTAGAGCATTCCCTTGTGGGTCAATTCCCTTTCTTTCTTACTGGTTTAAATTTACCTCTCTCTTGCCCTGGATTATATACCATTTAACTTCACAGCTGGATTGAGTCAGGTGCAAGGCTGCCCTGCTCAACATACAAATAACCAAACTGAGCTGTTATCTGTGTGTCACTTTAATTTTGCTACAGGGAATTCCCTTGGAGCCATGGCACTGGAGTCAGTAGGTGGCCATGGCTGCTACAGGAATATGAATATATATATATTTTTTTTTTTCCTGGAAGTCCTAATGGGAGTATTCTTAAAAAATTGTCAGAGATGAAATGATATCCAGTGCCAACAGTGGTGATAAAATGAGATGAAGAATATGAATTGCGATTTTCCTGGTCTGATGTTTTCCATATAGGATTTTAAACAGGAGGAAACAGAATCCTGGCTTTGTTGCAGTCCTTATAATGAAGGGGGACTGGGCCAGGTGGAAGCTTGCTTATGTTGCTGTCTGCTGTTATTTTCTGTTAAAAAAAAAGCTGCTGAAAACTCTGAGAATGTCATGGAGGAGCTATCTTGACAAGTCAATTTGTTCTTAAGAATGCTGTAATTACTGTGATGGTGACTAGTTGGTTTGTGAGGGACACAGGACCTGCAGCACTGCTCAAGTAAAAAACTGTATAATAGAGTATTGAGGGGTTTTTTATTTTTTGCTTTGGGCAGTTTTGGGGCTGTCCTATGACTTATCTCTAGATTAATAGTGAAACCATTTTTGTCATCTTTAAAATGATCCACTAATTGTAATAGATGAAACTAGAGTTGATCAATATTTTTGTCAAGCACATACTCAGTTGAAAAAATTCTGGTATTGGATTTTTTTTTCTATTTTGAAGTAACTTTTTGTTTTGCAATTTACTTCATTATTCCATTATAGGATATAACAGAAAATATTTTCTTGAAACAAAATTGAGTGCAACTTCTGTGGTTTTCAGACAATTTCAAAATTCTTTGGGTTTGTTGCAGTTTGGAACATTAGTATATTTTCAATTCACACTTTTCAATATAATCGAAATTCCAGTTTCCTCTCTGCATGGTTGAGAATATTTTTGTCCACAAAAATAATTTGAATTCATTAACTATTAATCAATACAACTATTAATAACTACAATTAATTCAAGAGGCACTTACGTATGAATAGCCACATTCTACAGATGGAAGAGGAAAGAAAAAACATTAATGTCTTTGTTCAAGGCCATATAATTATATAAGAGACTGATCTCAAGTGCTGTGCTCAAAGAGACAGTACAGCATTTCATATTCAGACATAAGCAGAATTCAACAAATGAAGAAATGAATAGCTGTAGAGAAATTTCTGTTGTTACCCAAATGAAAGTAAAGTTATGGATGTTTCTCCTGGCTTTTATATATGGGAAGCAAATTATGCAGTTAAATACTAATTATTTTCTTGACCTGACAGAATTTCAACAAAAGAAAATATACCACTGATTGATGAATCAACTTAATGTTAGGCTTGAACTTTCTATTGTTAAGAGAATACATCATGCTGTAATTTAGTCTGAGTAAGAAAAGAAAATGTTGGTCTAAAATTTAAACAGCCTTTGAAACATGTGGCGTTAGTCTCTTTCAAATTTGAATGATAAAAATAGCATTTGTCACTGATTCCTTGCAGAAATTAGTATTATTCCTCACTTAGGGAAATACCACCTACTTTGGGGGATAATGTTATCTTTTTGTGTTCTGACACCAATCAGTAAATTTAACAAAAACCAGGCTTAAAGAAATTCCACTTTTTTTTTTTTTTTTTTGTCAAGAACAATGCAATTTAAGACTTTGAATTCCAAAGTGTATTTTTGCAGTGTCAGCTTAAGCAATTTTACACTGTGGTTTTTGTCCATAATGCCATAAGATGTAATTTATATTGGAAAGAAATTTGACATATTGCATGTGATGCTGTTGTGAAATCTCATGGTAGGAGTGGAATCCGGTCATGTCACCACCATATAAATTTCTGAAATAGGGAGTTTGCAGTAGTAATTGCTGTATGTGTTTGAGCAGAGCGCTGTGTTAAATTTTTGGCTGTTGCCAAATTGAGAACCATGTATCACTCTGTTAGTTGAGGTAAAAGAGAAAAAGATGACAGTAAAAGATCATCAGGAAAGATGTATTCAGTATCAATGATCTAGTGCTCACTCGAATGAATGGGAGAGGAGCTAGCATGTAGGCAAAGAAAATGTACAGCTTTGAAAGGCCAAAATTTATCCTGATAAAAAAAGTCCCAGAAAAAAAACCACAATACAGAATAATAGAAGTAAATTAAGATAATTAGTGCTAAGTGAGTGTGGTGTAGCTGGAAAGTAAACAGTGAGTTGAGAGAGGAAAAAATGAATGTGTTGCTGGTCAAATTGTTGGCAGTACTGAGGCAGTACTTTTGCAATAGATTAATTTAAACCTTGTTAGTGGAATAATCTCTCATGCTAATACAAATTAGCTGTCTAGGAATTACTGAAGTAGCTACACTGGAAAGCATGCAACTTCCTTTTTTTTTTTTTTTAATTTTTTTTTTTTTAACCACCACTGCATGCAATAAGGGACAAGGGAATAAATTATCACATTTACAGTTTTATGGAATAAACTGGGACCTATAAAGAAAGATATTGGGTTAGATGAATGTTGCAAACTGGAAAATACAGTTTTTGAAGTATTTTTAAACTGTAAACAGCTGAGTAATATGAAATCTGTTTGAAACAGTAGTTCACCACTCTTATTTGAATCTGTCCAATGGGGCAGTGCTGTGTTTTGCATGTGAGTCTGTTGCTAAATGTAGTAATGAATGAATAATTTTCTAAGGCTGATAGAAATTTTAAAGTAGTCGTCACCTACTTTTTATGTAATATCTTTAACAAAGAACCCCCAAGCTGTGTATCAGGGAGGGTGATCCAGGCATAGAGGAAGTGTTGGGAAACTGTGGTCCTTGGATTAAAGCAGGCGAGGAGGGAGGGATGAGTGAGACCCCGTGGACTGGGTGACACCTACTGGGGCTTCTGGGGAAGGATGGAGCAGTTGGGTTACTGTGCCCAGGTGGGGCAGGGGGAGGGCTGGAACACGAGCCTTGAGTTGGGGGTGTGAGGATGAAGGTCTGCTGGGTTGGGTGAGCAGCCCCTGAGAAACAGGACAAAGCCCATGCTGGGGGCTGTGACCTGCCAGAAACCCTTGGAGACCTTAGGAAGGTCCTTGGTGTGGCTCCTGGGTGGTGTTTGGAACTTCAGATGGAGCTTGGCAGCCTTGAACTGTGGAAAAAGGAGAGTGCAATGGAAAGGAAAAGCAGTGGCGGAGGAGGAGGGCTGCTTGTCTGACTTCTGTAAGTGCCTCTGTTCTGCAGCTTGGGCCCAGGGGGCTGTGCCAGGTAGGAATTATTCCTTAGCAGACAGGTAGGTGGAAGGAGCATTTTGGGGAAATGCAAATGGTGTAAAGCAGACTCCTGGGCTGAGGTGCCCATCCAGGATATAAACCAGGTAGGCAAAAGAAGCACTTGCTGTTCAGAGTCTCTTGGGGATTTGAGTGAGGGTGTCTCTCTTCTCTGTCTGCTTTGTTCCATACCTCCTCACCCCTCCCCACACTTTTTTTCCCCAATTGAATGTGATTTTTTCTGTCTTCCTTCCTCAAAAACCCAACCTCCATACTACCCATCACATGCCATCTTTATGCTACCCTGTGAAGGAGCAGGCTGTCTTTTTCCCCCAAATCCTCAGTTTTCCCAATTGTGTTGATGTGTATAGGCACTGCAGAGCTCTTTTGCCTTGGAAGGCATTCAGGGTTAAATTCTCTGCTATGCTGTAAGCATGCTTCAGGTGTTGAGTTTATTTTAATTCTGTTGCCTTCCCTGGTCTTACCCAGGCTCATACACCTTGGTGGCTCAGAGGTGCTCTGTCTGCTGATGGATATAACCCCTACCAAAAGAGAATTCCAGGGCAGGATGTATTGCTGTGTCCCTGCCTGGTGCTGACCTTCTCTGTAGGTTCTACTGAGGCTGTTAAGACACCAGTTGACTCCTCTTCTTCTGCACTCCAAACATTCAGATTAGTCTTTCTGCTAAGTCACAGATAAGTAAGGGTGTTTTTGGATTTCAGGGCTACTTCACAGCTTTGAAAGGCCTGACATGATTTATCATTCTGTTAAAGAGAGAATAGTAACCTACAGAAGCTATTCAATCTGTATCAGGCTAAAAGAATTAAAACACTGAATTACATTTTCAGTGATAATGTATGGTGATAGCCTTTGTCCAAGAAGGAAAGCTAATTGAATATATTAGGTTCTGAATTATTTCAAAAAGCTGCTGTTAGAGCAAGACTTACCCTGTTTGTAAAGGGAGGCATGTTCCAGAGACAGGGATCAGTTTCTCACCTCTTCTCCCCCCATTCAGCACACTTGTATCGATCTGAGGCAGAAAGTCAGATGAGATGACAGAGGGTATTTGTTTGAGCAGCTAAGTGGTTGCTCTGTTAGTCTATTTCATATTAGGGATGGAATTAGAATTGGGAAGATGGAGAGGTATTAGATGCCGGTAACACTAAATCTTATTTGGGTGTTTTGCCTCTTTGAGATAAGCTTCTGGAACTGGCTGTTGCTTTGAATCAGAAGCATTGGGAAGCAAATTGTTACCTCTTGGGGTTAATTTTTTATTTGCTACCACAGAAAGTAGGATTTCTTTAGGTTACTTATGTGTTATCTTTATTCTTGTTCTTCCTCTCAAAGTAAAAGGAAAATAGAGTTTGTTTCCTGGTTTTGTTTTTGTTTTCTGAGTGTGCATGTATGCATGTAAGGCAAGCGTGGACGTAGTTTTACAAATGAAAAATCAGCCTTCCCATCCCTTCCCACACCCTGTGCTCTTGTACATGAATTATTGCTGTTTCTCCCCCAGTTCTAACCAAACTCACAGATGTCTGACTAAAATGAGCTTCAGGAGTCTAGAGATGTGTTTTCTTCAGTGCTGAAAACCACAGCAGTATCCAGAGGGCTTAGATATTGATTTTGACCTGTGCACATGACGCTATCTCATCTCTTGGTTGCTAAATATGGCAATCTGTAGGAAAGGTCATGTTCTCAGAGCTAATGAAGAAAATCAGAGGAGACAAATGACGGAAATGTGTATTCCTAATGATGACCTGACAGGGCTGCCAGGTTACTGCAGATAGGCAGAGCCAGGTTGTGGCATGGCTGACTTCAAATAATGTGTCAAGAAAGAAAGCAGTGCTCTTGCCTCACAGTAGTGATAAATTTGGTTCACTGCCTCCCCTTTTGGAATAAATAATTTATTTTTTTTGTCTGTTTCATTCTCTTTCTTTTAATGGTTAGCTTTTAGTCTCCTGCATCTCCCTTTAATTGAGATGAAGCCTGAACTTTAGCAGTTCCATATGAGAGAAAAGCGCTGGAAGATTTTGGAAAGATTTGTGCCAATATTGAATATTTATCTTTTTAAAAATAGGTAGTAAGTACGAAGTAAATTATCCTGCTTTTGAGCCTAGAAAGAAATCTTAATGCTTGGCTTAAGTGCATTTTCTTTCTGTACATGTAGAAAGTGAATAATGGCCTAAAATGTGAATACTCTCATGTAGATTGAATCTCTTACTAAAGTACTTGTGCTACTGCAGCTGAAGGAGGTGGGGTGAATGTAGCATTTTAGTTATTTTCTGCAGTTGTTCATGCTACATCTTATTTGGAATGGAAAATCAATTATTTCTCGCATGTTTGGTGGGGCAGGTGGGGTGGCCTCAGTTACTTTTTATGGCTGCTCCTTAAACAATTTGTATTTTGATTTTTTTCTAGGTGGACTTTTATTATTCAATTAGTCGAGTTGAATTTAATTTTGCATGGCAAATTAACAGCAGCAACTGTTTTTATCTGTACAGCATCTATCTCTGTAGTGTCCACTGTTAGTGTTCTTGGGGACCATAATAACACAAGTAACAATAATTGCTCTGCTTGCAGCCCTTGTGTTTTCACAGTGTGTCTGTCTCTTTTTTCTGGGTGTGGAACTAATAGCAGAAACCTTAAGCTGTCTCATTGAGAGGTAGAGCCAAATCATGGGTATCCTGGATCCTGTATTTGGAAAGAAGGCTTCTTACATGGCTGAGGTATGAGTGTGAGACAAGAGTTGCACTCAGTAGATTAGATCTTGCAGAAAGCAAGGAAATACAGAAGAAAACCTGTGTATATGTGCACAGTATATAGTGAGGAGGTCTAATTAATGACAAATTATACATGGAAATTTACTTTTGGCCGTCTTTAATGGACAAACTTATGAAGCATTTTCTTGGAATATAAAATATGGGCACTGCTTTCCCCTGGGACTGAGACTGATCTGTTTTTCTGGTTTTTTGGGGTACAGTTCTACTCTGAAAAGTATATGTAGAAGGAGAGGAAGGGGAAGTGGTTGTGTTTATTGTTTTCCGGGCTTTTGACATTCAAGTCTGCTCAGTCAGTGGCTATGGAATTTTTTTTTCAGTGTCTCAGTGCCTTGAGCTTGCCCTTTGGTTTGAAGGGGACTGGCTACACTTTCTTCCTTTTTTATGCAGCAGCCATCACTGGCAATGAAAGTAAACCTACCAACCTATGAAATATTTATAAACATTGATATACAGGTATCAGCAGTAGGATTTTTTTTTTAGTCTCATTCAGTTGCTTCAAAAGATTTGAAATATAAATGTGTGTAAAATTCAATATTTTCTGACATACTTGACCAAGTGCTGCGTATTGAAGTGAGCACTGCACCCAAGTTCTCTCTGTAAAAAAATACAGTAAAAATGTACTGTGTGTCTATTCTGGCCATATAACAGATATTTTAAAATTTATTTTTGCGTAGCCTGAGGGATGTTTTCTGTTGGATGGTGTACCAGTAGTTGCAACTGTGTTGGGGTAAATCAGACACAGATGGAACTCCATGGAATATTACTTAGCCTTGTCCTTTGCCTGGCTGCCACACAGACATTCCTTATGGTGACCCTTTAGAGCAGAGCAGCTGGGGGTGCCTGCTTGGGACCTGCAGTGCAATTTCTGTGAACTGAGGATTTTTTCTATTTCCTTTGGGCAGAAGGAGCCCTGGGTGTCTCTTCATCTACCCCTCAAACTGGCAGGAGTAGCAGACCAAGAGGGTAGGACACGCATCAAGAGAAGTAAATTGAGTTCAGGCACCTTTGCGTGACATCGTGGAGCCATCTGTATGATAAAAGCATAGAAATAATCTGCATGATAAGAGCATTAAAATGGACAATAATCTAAAAGTACGGTTCTATTTTGAAAAGTGGTAATCTAAAATTGTCAGTTTTTCAATCCAGCAGATCTATTTCAGTGAGCATTAAAATATAGCTTGCTAAATCTAGTGCCAAAAAGTACTGATTTAAAGTATTGCAGGACTATCTGATTTTTTTCCTACTTTATCATCTGTGAAACACTCTGTTAAGTTTCAGTTGTTTGTAACCATTTGAAATTCTTTCACTTAGAAATTTTTAAGAGTTATATGCATAATCATTTCCCTGTGCAGTTCTTGCTCTTGATGTTGATCCATTTAGGATGGACAAATCCTTTCCTTTGAGGAAATCAAAGAACACTATAAATGCTCAAATAAAAATAAGTTGGCTTTTTCTAATAGAGCTTTTTCTGAACTTTTACAATCTCATTGGCAGTGCAGTCAGGTGAGTATTAGGAGTAATTTGAATATTAAATGTATCCTTCCAGTACAACCAAATCAAGTTCTTTTTGTACAGAAATCCTAATTCTCTTTATCTCTAGTCAGAATTTGGTAGAATCGGTTTCTCCAAAATGATGCAGCTCAATCCCATTTAAATTTTTTAATAAAATTTATTATAGTGAATTTCACAAGGGAAATTTGGATAAGAGAACATTTGAAAAAAGTGTTTTGCCTTAGACTCTTAAAATCTGATTTCATGTATTTTAATTAGTATTCCCATTTTTCATATCAAATTTCTTGAACTCCTCTTCTGTGATTCTTTCCTTTCCCCAAGTATTTCTAATCCTTGACTCTTTTTAGTTTTTAATTAAGAATTAACCAAATGCTCACCTATGAAGTCCTTCTTAAACCATTATTATTTTTTGGCTTTGGTAAGACTCTTGCTGACAAACAGGTGCTTTTTTTTTTTCTTTTCCTTTTTTTTTTTTAATGGCAGGGATATGTTTAATTTGAAGAACAGGTTTTGCACCACTGCTTTTGAACAAAATTAAAACTGTTTTCTCAGATGTTGGGGTGGAGATTTTGAAGCACTGTGTGATTAAAAGCCTTGGTTTTGGGTTTTGAGACTGAAGCTAAAAGAGCACTATTGCTGGAGACCTCTGAAAATGTGACAAATTAGTGTTTCACTGCTGAGGTTTGTAAAGAGAAAAAGAAGAAATGGGCATTGGTCCTGAGGGAAAAGGCCAGAAGGCTGAGTTGTAATGTCAGAATATTTAGAATGCAGAGACTAAATGCGCTTGTCAGTCCAGGACTTGCCTATCCAATTCTAAAATATGGTTATAATTTTTTGCATTTTCCACTTTGCTTTTCCTCTCCATACTGAGTGTTCAGAAAGACCTGCTTTCCCTCCCCTGGAAATTAAGGCCCTTTGTGTCATATTCTCAGAATTGGCACTGAGGCTTTGCTCCACTGTTTACAAAACAAAGCTGGGTATGGAATAAATGGGAAATGGAAATTAACTTACTTTGTGTACCAATTTTTGTATCAGTGGCTTGAAAATTTTGGCATAGATATTCATGAAAAGAATAGTTCACTTGCTCTCATCTAGATTTCTGCAAATATCTCTGATTTAAAGGAAGGCTGGTTTTTTATCTTCTTTTTTTTTTCCCTCTCTCTCTCTCTCTTTTTATTCCCCACCCCCTGGTTGCATTAGATCTTGTCCAGATACTTAACAGAAATTGATAGTGTGTTCCCAGGTAACAAATTACATCTGCCTCTGAAAATGAGTCAGTGTAATCATGACAAATTCATGAAATAAAGGCAAAAATATATTACTGCAGTCCTGGGGTACATGAGTCAATATACTTTATGTAATTATTTAATAAAACATCTTTTCTAGTGCATTGAAGCAGCCTAAGATACTGAGGCAGTTGTATTTATGCAGGAATAAACAAACTTCCAGTAAAAGCTGGTGACCAGAAGTATGCAATTATGCATTTCCAGAAATACTCATTAAACCAGTCTGCTTAAATTTTAATAAGACTTCGATGTATGAAACAGTCTTGGTAAGAGGAAATAGGAAAAAAAAAGGAAGGATTTTTATGATGGGCTATTCAGATCCTCATGCCCCAAATGGATTTGAATTTTTTTGATTTCTTTTGCAAATCTGTTTAAAAGTTACCAATACAAAATCCTACGTGCTAGCTTAATTTTGTTTTATGAGAGCCATATTATTTTCAGCACAGAAATACTGCATTGATATCAAACCTGTCAAAAAAATGGATATAATTTGAGGATTAGTGAGATATTTGAAATATTTAAGCTTTGTGTAGTTCATATGAGAAATGTCAGAGGACTGATTATCAGTGCACGAATTTGTATAGGAAAGTAAAGTCATAGGAAATGCAGTGTAGGAAATAGGAAAATGACAAATTGCCAGGTACTTCCGGTATTGCTTGGGATTCTTTATTTATCTTTTTGATATGTTTGAGCTAAATATCAGAATCTATGTTACACATTACATCTGATGTGTTGCATAAGAATTCACAACTGGATATGCAATAGGCATAGAGTATTAGACATGGACAAATAGACTGTCATTTGAAATTTTTACATAGGAATTTGTAAACCTATTCAAATAATCTGAAAAGGGAGTTCAGAGAGCAACCCACAAAATGGTAGTGGATGAAGGCCAGAGTGCATATATTCATCCCTGGAAAGGGTGACTAAGCTTTTCGTGTTTCACAGTTTCTCTGTTACCTGATGACTGTTTTTTACGGCTCACCTTGTTTCTTTGGACGCCGCAGTTACGAATATCGTTGCTTTCACACGAAATCCTAATGGCCACTGTGCTTTATCCTTTCCAGGGCATCAGCAGCCTCTTCAGTTCCCTCAAGGTGGTGAGGCTGCTCCGGCTGGGCCGCGTGGCTCGGAAGCTGGACCACTACATCGAGTACGGGGCGGCCGTGCTGGTGCTGCTGGTGTGCGTGTTCGGGCTGGCCGCGCACTGGCTGGCCTGCATCTGGTACAGCATCGGCGACTACGAGGTCATCGACGAGGACACCAACACCATCCGCACCGAGAGCTGGCTCTACCAGCTGGGGGAGTCCATAGGAACCCCCTACCGCTTCAACACCTCGGGATTCGGCAAGTGGGAAGGCGGGCCGAGCAAAGATTCCGTCTACATCTCCTCGCTGTATTTCACCATGACCAGCCTCACCAGCGTGGGGTTCGGGAACATCGCCCCCACGACAGACGGGGAGAAGATCTTTGCTGTGGCTATGATGATGATTGGCTGTGAGTATTGGAGATTCTGTCTTTCTCATGCACAGCGCCAAATAGCTGCGTTTCGTGAATGCTGATTTCATAAAAACATCTGGAATCCTGGTAAACGTGATGCAGCTAAACGTATTTTTGGTGGCAATATAAGTATTACACACTTCCTTACCAGCTAGGTTTAAATCACAAATAGGAGTATTGATGTGACTAGCAAAAATTCAGTCCTTTTGGGAGGAATATTCTATCCATATCCTCTCAACATGCTCTTGTAAGTAAACCATAAAATGCTTAAAGCCTTAACTGTTAAGAATTAATGTACCTTTTTGCCTCTATTTTAGTATATGGCAAACTCTTTTCATGTCTGAGAGCTGTATACATTTGATAAGTGGGTCAGGGTGTGGGAGGTGGTCTGGGAGCATCATCTTCTCAGGAAGAGAGAACTGGGACTCTTTAGGAACCACAAACTCTGCCATGGGCTGAGCATAGAGACATACCCTAAAGCAAGGGGTGTGCTGCTGTCCCTGGGCACCTCTGGCTCAGACATCCTTGTTAGGATGGATTAATGTTGCCAAACTGTCCAGCTTTTGACTATGTTGTCATTTAAATGCAGGATCCATATTCAAAGTGCCTTGAGAGCTACTTGGAGTTAAGAACCATATGGTGTTAAACTAGGTTGTGGTTTTCTAGATAAGGAATACAAGGAAAAAAAATCTCCTTTTTCCATGGGAAAACACTCTGCTTTGTCCATGGGAAAACATATGGAGAAAGATAGAAGCTTCTGTATGGTAATATTGCATCCAGAGGAGGAGAAAGTCAATCCTTGCTAAGCAGAAAATTAAAACTAAATGCATAATGAAACTCAATTAGCAGCACAGTGCCTGTTGTAGAAAAGTGAACCTTTGTTTCTGATGTGTCCTTTTACAGCAAAACTGAAGTCAAACACTAAGATTATGTGTGCAGTGTTAAGGCTGCTGAAGGTTACTGAGAAAAACTGTCAAAACAAACATTGTTGATCACACAGGAATTGGGATTTTTTAGTTATAAAAATTGTTATTTTTGTTCTTCTAGCTTTTTCCACTGCCAAGAATCCCATTATCCTAACAAAGCACCCTGTAGGAGAAGGGAATTTTTTTCGAAACATGGATAAAATTGTTTTATCATGACAAGAGACTGACTACATTAGATAATGTTGTGGTGTAGCACAAAACGGGCTTCCAAGCATATTTCCTGATGAAATACGGTGAAGGTGCCAGTTTGATAGGAAATATCCTGATCTTTGGCTTATTGTTATGACCATGATACTAGCTAGAACAAGAACAGCTGTATTAATCAGTATTATTATTTAGTGCTATGAATAATGATTAAGCATAACCATCAAAAAGTCATGAATGTACATGGGGTTATTTTGGACTTGTACCTGTTCCAAACTCTTCGTATGACAATGTGGCAGAAAGAAACTGAATTTATGCACAAATAATGTTGATTTAGATGAGGAAAAAGAAAATTATAACCTTTCTTTATGTGTGTTTTATCCTCTGCTCATTTGAATAGCAGTAGGTGCTGTATCAAAAGACTAGTGGCTTAAACAACACTGTGGCCAGCTAAGCTTACAGTCACAATTTCATTAGCAAGATCACCTTTGAAATTTATATCTTTATTTCTCAAAGAAACAGACTTTTCTGGAAATGGTGATGGAGAAGGTGACCATCTGTGAAAATGTCTTCGAACCCCACCTTTCTTGCATGGGCTGTGTGTGAGGCTGCCCTGCAGAAAGTCAGGGTGCAGTGCATGGCAGGGACTTGCCCTCCCACTGGTGGCTCTCAAAGAAGCTGCATCTCTCTGGGGCCTGGATCCATCCAGAGTCACAACACTGCCTTTGCACCCTCCATTGATTACTGGTATTGATAATCTTGGCTTCAGCTTGCTCCATGAGCTGTGCCTCCATGGTTTGGTAGGGGCACTCACGAGCTGCTTCCCTGGAGTGCAGGTGTTGGGATCAAGAAGAAGGGAAGGAAGGGTTTACTTTTAGAAGTGTGAGTTCTTCCTGCTCAGAATTATTTTTAATGCAATGGATTTGATTGTGCAAAGTTCTTGTACCTCTGGGAAAGGCTGGTCATGGTGTGTGCATTGCCAGGTGGTGTGGTGGCTTTGCAAGGCTTTTGGGTCCTTGTTTCTAGCAACTTGGGTTCTAGTTTTGTTTTGGTTTAGTGGCTCAGTATCCTGAATAGTTTCTGAAGAAGAAAGGTGTGAATAGCAGTGATACTTTTTTCTTTGATCTTGGATTGTTGTCTGTGGAGCCTCTGTTTCTGAAGAGGACTTGCTGTGTAAACAAGTGTTTTAACAAGTTCATTGCTTTCTTTTCCCTGGCAAACTGCCTGAAAGGTTTGTGCTACAGTCAGCACAGGCTTGTGGTGACATCCAAATGTGTTTGTGTCAGAAAGGCTCAGAATATTAGAGGTATTTGAAAGCATAAGCAGTTCATAACCAGTGTCCTTCCATGTGTCTTCAGTATGCTTATGCCCAGAGAGATGGAGTTAACGCTGTAATTCCATCTTCTGTAAGACAAAATTTGGCTTGCCCTGCTGCTCAGCCATGGACACATCCCGTTCTGGTCACTGCTTACTCCCTCTGTAAAGCCTTTCCTGTGGCAGAAATTGATTTGTCTTGCATTAACTGTAGACACACTGACCACTAGTAATAGTACTTTGCTGTGATATCAGATAGCTGTTTTAAAAAAGTAGATAAGACCATTTCCATTTTCTCTTTTATTCAAGCTTTCATTATGGTAAATAATAAATCCAGGTAACTTTTAATTAAAAATTTAGAAAGACTTTAGTAAAGCTGTCCTGCACCAGTGGGAATTTTGGCTGAGTTGAATGCAAATGTTGACCCACTAAAAAGTTTAATGTATGTAGCTTGTAGGAGGAGTGGGTACATCATATTAGCTGTGCAGAGGCACTGAGAAGGCATCATTGAGCTGAATGAGCTGTGTGTGGGTACTGAGCCCGTGGGGCTGACTTTGTTGGTTGAGTTTACACTTGGGGCAAAGTTTAAGAAAGCATGGGTTTGTCTCAAGAGCCCTGGTCACTGCTTCAGGGCCTCTGAAGGGAGGTGTTCTTGTGCTTTCAAATGCAGTGGTGTGCATGCTATCCTACTGACCTCATTGTGGCTGCAGTTTTCAGACGGGAAGTGTTTTGCTGTTAGTTGTTTTGATATGGGAAGGTGAAGCCCCTAATTAGATTTGTGGGGGACTGTGGCACACTCATAACCCCAGGGATGTTCCATCACTTTGTCAGTTCCACTGGAGGGAGTAGGTGAAAATTGCTCTGGATTCTCGACCTCAAATAGTGCACATCTGTTTGGGAAGATGAAGTTATTTTAAAATAGAGATGAAGTTCCCAGTGGCTGCTTTTAACAATTTCTGTTCTGTGGGAGCTTGTGTTTCATGTTACTGTGTAGCTGCTTTTCCTGAACATATGGTGAATTATAGTTTTGCAAAGCAAAATATCTTCACATCTGTGAACTGACCTGCATGGTTTTGCCTTGCTTTCTTTATTGAGTGTATGTGTGTGTATATATAGAGAGAAGGACGAGTGTTACTATGGGAAGTAAAAGCAATTAACTCCTCAGCTTCATTTTAAATGAATCAAAACATATTTGCTTATCCCTTTCCACAGATGGCCACTAAATTGCTAATTAATAGGGAATATGTCTACAGACAGATCTTTCACTGAGGCTGATGTTACATAAAACCAGGCTTAAAACCACTGTCTGCATCTGGAGAAAGACATATATGTTCAATTTTTAATACTTGAGAGAAAAAAAAAAAAGCTCTTTCAATTTTTGGTTTCTTCCCTGTGGAGACATATGCCTTGAAATTACAGTCTTTATATATTTTGCTCAGTGATTCTGTCAGATTGGGTTGGGTATTGTTTATTTTTCCTAAGCACTAGCAGAAATCAGAGAACTTTCATTTGCAGTTTTTCTGTCTGGGCACTGTGTCAGCAATCCCCTTGCTATGCAGGTGGAGTAGGGATGAACAGTCCTAAAAATGCTTGGCATTCTTGACTTTTGACATAGAATAATACTGATGGATGCTTGCCTATTTGGATTTTGAGCAATGGAGCAAAATCCATCATTTTGGGAGCCTTTTTTGGTGTTCTCAGTTGCATTGAAAGATCCCAAGCTTTTGGTGCTTGTTTATGCTAAATTCTCCTTTGTTAGTTAGGAACTTACTGGAAATACAGGGCTTGACTCATCCAAACTATGAAGGAAAAGGCACATGTTTGAATGTTAAACAAAATTATAAATTCCCCTGTGAACACTAAGACCAGATAGTGAGAGGGATCATGGAAAAAGACAAAAGTAGGAGTTAAAAGGTCAGATTCATGAACATGCATGCTCACACATTGTGATGAATTGTCAGCCACTGGGTTCAGTAATCCAGACAAGTCCAGAAACCCAAGCCACTCCTCTTTGTTGATGGTGTGCAACACAAGCATCATGCAGTCCTGCAGCACTTCAGCTGCTGTCTCTGATTAAGGTAGACACACATCCCAGGAGAATGGAGAAGCTGTCTCAGCTTTGATCAGCTTTGTCTGTGAACAGCTTTTTTCTCATTAGACAAAAAAACCACCAAAAACAAACCAAACAAAAACACCCCAACAATCCAGAAATGAGAATAACATTCAGTAAATGTGAAAACATAGGCAGTTTTGTTTACAGCACTCTTGCTGAAAGGAACAGTAGTGTGACCATCCCTGTGAGCTTTAAGAAAATCTTGGTGGCAGGTATCGTGATGCACAGGTCAGTGTCACTCCTTCACAGCCTCACGGAGCATTGGTGTGTTTTGGTGACCTCCAGCAGGGTAGGAAGTGTTTAGTGGCTCTTGTGAACAAGGATAGTGAGGAACTGATTAAAAACTAGACTGTCATTATCAAAACTCCTGGACAAGATGTAGAGGCATTGCAGCATCATGTTTGATGATCTTCCTGAGGCATGATTTCCCCCTCCTAAAGCAGGTCATCAACTGAAAAGTAAATGGATGTGGCCATTTATTCAATATGTATCCAATGACAAGAGAAGCACATTTACCCCTAGAACCCCTTCTACATGGTGGGGGAATGTGTTGGAATCATTTTTGCTGGAATTTGGTGGCTTGAAACTGAGGACCAGGCATGTGCCAAATGTTAGTTAGGTTTGCTGAGGGTGTCATTAATGGGTGCAGCACAAACGCCTAAGAGATTTTAAACCCAAAGCAACTCTCTCTGTGTTCATGGGTATCACCAGTGCAGTGTTTTGGGTTTGGGGATGTACTGGGAAAGGAAAAAGAAACCTTGTCTTGAAAAAAGCTGTCTCTAGAATTCCTGGTCTTTGTCACATCCCTGGCAAGAAGACAAAAATCTCTCACATGCCACAGATCTCTTGCAAGCTGCTGAAGTTGAAGGTGGCATGTTTTCTATAGGGCTGATAGTTTTGCATTAATTTTCATTCTCATCTATCTTAGCCAACAGCAACACTACTCTAGCCAGTAATTCCTAATTTAAAGGCCTGGATTTTAATTTTTTTTCATTTCTTTTTAATAAGTATGGCCAGTCTTTGCAGTTCTGTTCCTTCACTCCTCTGTGCTGTGCTTTATTATTTTTTATTTGATGCTAGTCATGATATTTGAAGAGATGATGTGTTATTGCTGTAATTGTTAAGTAACTGTTTGGGATTTCTGGATGTCATTTTGCTTGGATGCTTTCTCCACCAGAACAGATCACCAGAAGTGTTGTGGATGTATTTCTGTGCTACAGCAAGTTTCAGCAGAGTGATAGGGCTGACAGAAAAGTGGGTAGAGTTTCTCTATAGATTAGAAGAGAGTTTAACTATTAGGGCAGGATTTGGTCTGGTTATCTCTAAAGGTGAAAATATCTCAATTTTTCTTTCAAAGAATAAAGAGTGAGTAAAAACCAAGGGAAAAAAAAAAACCCAACAAAAAAACAGCTCCAAAAAACAACAACAAAACCTACCAAAACCTCAAAGTCATTGTAATAAATAGAAATAAAACAGATAGACAACATTGTTTTTGGCTTTTTGGATAGATAAACAGTCCTTCAGACATCTGAGTCCCGAGGGATGCCGTTTTCAGCGGAGCGTGTCGGAATTTCTCATCGGTAGCGTGGGGAGCGCCGGTCCATGGTGGCATTTCCTGCCCCACCAATGGGCCCACACAGAGTCACATCATTGACATTCAGTGCAGACAGGCCATGCAGGAGAGATGCCATCAGTGCTGACAGGCTTCACAGCACTGCAAGCTCCAAAGGCAGAATTTAGCTCTTGAAAGCTGCCTTCTCTTTGGGTGAGGGCGTCCAGGACCTGCACGTTTTTTTCAGAGTTGCTTGTACTGAAGCAGAACCCTGTTCCCCAGGACTCAGTGTTGGAACCCGACTTGTTTAATATCCTTCTGAATGATCTGCATGAGGGGGTCAAGCGTACCCTCAGCCAGTTTGCAGAGGACAGCAGGTAATGGGGCAGCCTTCATTTGCTGGAGGCCAGGAAGGCTCTGCAGAGGGCTCTGCACAGGCTGGATGGATGTGCTGAGGCCATGGGGGGTTGAACAGAGTCAAGTGACAGGTCCTGCACTGGGGTCACAACAACCCTGTGCAGCTCCACTGGCTTGGGGCAGGGTGCCTGGAAAGCAGCGCAAAAGGATCTGGGGGTGCTGTGACAGCAGCTGAACATGAGCCAGCCTGTGCTCAGGTGGCCAGTGGCATCCTGGCCTGGACCAGCAATGGTGTGGGCAGCAGGAGCAGGGCAGGGATTTCTCCTTCTCTGCTGGGCACTGGTGAGGCCACAACTCAAATCCTGTGTTCAGTTCTGGGCCCCTCACTACAAGAAAGACACTGAGGTGCTGGAGTGAGTCCAGAGAAAGGCAACAGAGCTGGTGGAGGGTCTGGAGCACAAGCCTGATGAGGAGCAGCTGAGGGAGCTGGGAGTGGTTAACCTGGAGAAAAAGAGGCTCAGGGGAGGCTTTATCACTCTCCTCAAGTCCCTGAAATGAGGGCGTAGCCAGGTGGGGGTCGGTCTCTTCTCCCAGGTAACAAGTGACAGGATGAGAGGAAATAGCCTCAAGATGCACCAGGGAAGGTTTAGATTGGATATTAGTAAAAATTTCTTCATGGGAAGGGTGTTCAGTCATGGAAATAGAGTGCCCAAGAGAGTGGTGGGGTCACCATCCTGGAGGTGACCCTCCATGAAAGAACACATAGATGTGGCACTTGAGGACATGGTTTAGTGATGGACTGGCAGTGCAGGGTTAGAGTTGGACTCAATGATCTTAAAGGTCTTTTCCAATTTGAATGATTCTATGGTTCTATGATAAAACACTGGTGTTAAAGCCAGAAAAAAGCCTTTGGGTGACACCTATCTAAATAGTGAATTCTTACAAAAATTATCTCTGGGTGAAAATGGGTTCAAAGTTGTTTTTCAGGTCCACAACACAAGTGCTAATGCTGTAATAAATCTGTCTTGGCTAATGACCATGGCTGTATGAGGAATGGCCTGTTCATAAGGGGTTAGTCCCCTCCTCACCCCAACACACTTGAAAGAAGGAAGGCGGGAAGGAAGGCGGGAAGGAAGGCGGGAAGGAAGGCGGGAAGGCGGGAAGGCGGGAAGGCAGGAAGGAAGGCAGGAAGGAAGGCAGGAAGGAAGGCAGGAAGGCAGGAAGGCAGGAAGGAAGGAAGGAAGGAAGGAAGGAAGGAGAAAGAATTAATTAATTAATTGATTTTCTATCAGTGTGGTAGTACTTTGTTTCCTGGCCTGTTTTGGGGGAGCTCAAGTTAGTTCTCTGTGAGATGTTATTTCTTAGAATGCAAAAATGAGTAACCAGTATTCCTTTTCTTGTTGTTTCAAGCACACATGACCAGATTAAAGCTAGATTAAATTATTGCTGTTAAATTTTGGGCAAAATATAATTTGGAAAGGGCAAGGGTAAGTTGCCCGTGTACATTTGACTGTAGGAAAAAAGAACATAAATGTTCCAGAGCTACATCACATACCTATGCTTTATGAATTGTCCCTTGATATATTATTTTGCTGTAATGACTGAAAATTTCAGGCTGTACTTCAGCCAAATAGATCTAGAGAATCATCCTACCTCAGAATATACTAGAATTTAATTGTTACAATGGTCTCAGGATATAGTCCATATCTCTATCAGTACTCTACAAATCCAATCACGACAATTTTTGAAGTGAGATTTTTCTAAACATTTCTAATTCTCAAGGTTTTTACAATCCATTTCTCTCCTGCAGAGCTTAACATTGCTCCCCAAGACATTGGACATCTTTTGAAAGAACTGTAAATGCAAATGGAAAAAAAAAAAGAGTTCTGTTTGACAGGAGGGAAGATGAAAGCTATGAAGTGTTAATGGTTTGGTTTTCCCAGGATTTCAGGAAAGCTCACACTACATTAATGTTATAGATAATTGCCTTGTCTCTTTCTTTCATACAACGTTTCTAAATTTTGTCTTTAACTCTTTAATATGAAGGAATAGGATAAGGAAAATAAGTCGGTGTCCCAGCTGTGGATATCTTTCTTTTTCACCTGATGTCTTTCATATCACCTGCAGGATTTTGCTTTCTTTAGACATTTCTAACATTAATTCCTTTAAGTAGATTTAAAACACTGAAGTGTACTGGCTTTATCAAACTTTAATCAGAGTGTGCAACCAACTTGTTTTAACAAGGAACATGATTAATCCAAGTTAATTTGTGAGAGAAGAGCGTGATGCATCCAGAACATGGACTGAGACAGCAGAGGAATATAAAAAGAAGAAAGAATATTTCAGGCAGGAACCAGGGGATAATATGAAAGATAAATATTTTGTTCTCTACAATAAAACAAAGACTCTGCAAGAGACACAGTGCTTTACTATGCAGGACAGCAAACCTTGGGGTTCAGTTTACAAATATATTCTTAAATTACTGAATTGCACAGGTGCAATCTAGAAGAGCATGGTTTGTCTGTCAGAACTATATTATGAATTCCCACTTGTGGAATTGGCTAAATATATGCAACATGCAAAAAGCATGACAGATTTTTCATTGTCTCTGCAATCCTGGGAGGCCTTTCCTTAAGCAGCCAATTGTATTGCTGAAGGATGGCAATCCTGGACAAGGATTTGGTTTTACACAAGTTCATGTCTGACTAAGAATAATCCAATTAGATAGGCATGGGGGGGAAAAATAGTAAAAATAGTAAAATAGCACATCCTCCCACACATCATGCCACTTGTCATCTAATGTGTGGAATGTGATGGAAGTTCTGAAGCATCTTCTAAGCACTTTTCACTTCTGCATCAGCTTCAAAAAATTGTATAATTATTTTAACATCTAATTTCTGCTGGACTCAAACAGGCCTGCTGTAGGTTACAAAATGTTGGAGTAGAAATAGCTTTCCTAGCTGGAATGTGCAAGTGGTTTGTAGATCATGATATCGCCTTAACCACTTGGATAAGCAGTCTCATGACATCTTGACAATGAATAAGTCTTAGTTGTGCTTACCAGATCAGTGAGTTTTAGTGCATTTGGCTGCTTTTATATTTTAAAGAAAGATTTGGCTGTTTGTATAAGTGATAGGGGACGTTTTACAGGAGGCAAATGCTGCTGTGGGTCATAAACAGTCTATTTCTTGGGCCTGGAAGCTCTGACACACACTAGACCTGAACTTGCATTATTGCTTGAAGACATATCCTATCATAAGCAGCAGCCTGTTGGAAGAAATTCTGATCTACTGAGAGAATATGAAATATATGTAAAAATATCAGTATCTTTTATCCTCTGTACAGCAACTCTTGCTGCTACTGGTGTGAAAAATGTGGAAGGAGACAAGTAACATATTAATAGGTCCTATTGCCTGGAAGAAAAGTAGAAAATTTATTCTTCTAACCAAAGCGTTTTTGCAGCCAGTAGGTTCTAAAATCTCAAGTGCCTTATGGTAAAGAATGAAACAGTTGAGGTATTAAGGCCTGACTTTTCTGACTCACCTCAAGATGAATTAGGAATGCTTTTTTCCTTCTTTGAAGTCAAACCAGTAACTGTACCAAGTGGTGTGGAATTAAATTTTTCTGGTGAGATGATAGGCAAACCTTGCCTCCCCATCACCATCCCAAAAGCAGCTAAGTGTTGGTTGATGAGTGCAGGTGAGTGGGATGGTTCAGGGTTGTGATTTGGTACTTCTTCATTGTGACTGCAAGGATCCTGCAGCATTTTCACCACAAAATAAGAGGGAACTGGAGATTGATAATATCTTCTAAGTGTAAGGAGGCCAAATGGAAGCAGACAGAATTGGAAGTAAGATTATTAATTTCTGTCTTTAAACTTGAATGGGGATTTTTTTTTTTTTGGCAAGTTATTTTCTGATAAAATTAAGATTTACTAGGAAAGCATGAAAAATAATGTTGAAGGTTTTGGGTCATCCTAGTCCTCAAAGGTCTTAACCAGTCTCAAAGCTTCTAGAAACTTTATCGAGCGAATTCTGAAAACCCTAAACTTATTTATTACAGTTGTATGACTTACTGACAGTTTGTACTTTTAGTACAAGTTTTGCAAAATACGAAGTAGCACACTTGCTCTGGTTTTGGACCAACCCTATCCTAATGTTCCTTCCCAAAATCTCTCCTGTCTTTCATATTCAGAAGGCAAATGAGTGGAATTTCATCTCCTAATGGCCAGGCCTGCTGTGGCACACTGTGTGTGTGGTCCTGGACAGTGTGCATCCTTTTGCATCAAACACACAGATCTGGCAATTATTTGGTCTTGGAAACAACCCAGTATCCACTGAGAATAGTTCACAGAACTGCACCCTAAATCTCATGTGGCCTATTTCCAGTTGTCTTTCCTAAAATGGACCACCATTTTTCTCTCACTTCCCTCTATAAACCTTCATTTCTGGGCCTGTCACCACTCTGAGCTTTGCCATCCCACACTAGCAGCATCATCCTGGTTTTAATTTTTTTTTTTACTCACAGAGAAAATTTAATAAGAAACAAGGAAGCAGAAGAGATACTCAATTTGACTTTTTCTGCCCCTTTGCTCTTTGAGAGGGAAGTTGTTATAAATTGTAATTCCTTGAGCTTCTCATTCCTTAACCATTCGCTGAACTTGAAAATTCTTGTTGAGTTTGCTGCATTTAAATCCAGGAGGAGGGAGGGGAGGGGAAATGAAGGTGATTTCCTATATTGGAACAGTGCAAATAAGTTTTGATTGCTTGATTCACTTCTGGTTTGAATATTTTTGATTCTGCTTATTTTTTCTTCATAAAACCCTTTCTTTTCATGACCTAGAAAATTATAAAATCAATTCCATCAGGAACTAAGTATGCCAAAACTAAAGATTTTGGGAACTGTCTTTCTCACACTCCTTGCAAATAACTTGACTGCAGGTTAGTAATGAGATGACAGCTACAGAATGTGTGAGGGGAGAAATGGGCATTTTTCTGGAAAGGAGCCTTGTTCCACATGAATTTAGCAACCTCCTGTGAAAATCATAGAGGAACTACCAAACAGAGAAATTACTTTGAGCAAACCCCTGTATTGTGTAGGTGCTGCACAGACTGTGGACAATGGAAAGGAGAAGATGTCCTATCAACGTGCCACCTTTGGCCCACAAGGCTCCCTGATCTACTCCTGCAGTGAAAATAATGTCTAATTGTGCTCTGAACCTTCGTGTCCACGGTAAACTGAAGTGGCTGGAGGCTGTTCCAGATGCTGTCTGGAAGAGGCATTGCAATGCAGTGCTGGTGTCCTGTGGTGTGACACAGGGGGGCTGAGGCCCATATCGAGGTGAGGTGTTAACCTGTGGTGTTACCTTCCATGACCTGTTTTCCCTTTCTCACCACTCTTACGCATTTAGGCTCTGTGCAGGGAGGTAGGGAGGGACCTGCCTCACGTTCCAGGTCCCCCTGCTTGTTCCCCATGCTGCATGCATTGGTGTAGGTGTTTCCAAGAGGCACCTGAGAACAGTGAGTGGATGCTGGCATGGCACTGAGGTATGCCATCTGACCAAGAGGGCAGCTCTCTGGAAAAAAAGGAAAAGGGGAGAGGCAGGTCAGTCAGATTTTTTTTTTTTCCCTCACCGATAGAGAAGACAGCACACTTGTTGTGAAAACTACAAGAGTCAAATCAAAACTTCTCCATGTGTGTTTAGAAGTATGAGAACAGCAGTGAGGCAGTGAACAGTTGCAGAGATCTATATGACATTGCCAAGCACCTTCTGGGGTATGAATCAAAGCTACCAAGTAGATGGATGCTCCTGTTTTCCAGTGATGGCATCAGAAGGTCCTTTCAGGACAGTACAGCTGACTGTCTGCTTTTTTGGGCTTCTGCTGGCCAGTTCCTAAGTGCACTGACAGGTGTGAGATGGAAGAATGCAGGTTACTGTGATTGCCTTGCTCCTTTTTATGATGAGGTGTGTGTGGGTGAGCAAAAGGGAGAGCGGGTGTTGAGAGAGAGAACTTGAAACTAAGGTTTCTCCTTTTCCTTTACAAACTCCTAAACTTCTTTTTTGACTGCTTCCCAAAATAAACAGAAACCAACATGGTGCATGTTTAAGGTGGTTGTTTCCTCATGGTGGTTACAGACCTGTAGTCCAAAAGATGGACAGTATTTCTCTTCTTCTGCCCTTGTGGCTGAAAGAGTGTGGTTTGAAGTGTGATGATGCATTAAAGCAGACAAAGACCTGGAAAGGGAGTTTGAGAGAGTTATTTATGTGAGGAAAGTGCATGCTGCAGCATGAGGTAAGTATGGCCAGTTGACTGTGCTGATTTTATCAGCTTTGATATTGTGTTGTTCAAAGTGCATGACATTCAGATTGTGATTATGCCAACATAGAAGATATCTCCCTTTGTGTGGGTGGAGTTCAGGTCCAGAATGGAGTTATCTTTTATTCATATGCAGCTTTCAATAGTACAGAAGACTGGAGGGAAGACTACTGTTTTATGGGACCATTGTGTTGTATCATTGGGCAGCCAGACAGAAGAAAATGCTCTGAGTCATTGCCAGTTTGGGTTGAAATGGAAAACATGATACAGCAGGCAACTGTATCCAAAAAGGTATGGATGGTTCAGTACATGGAGTTCTGGTACAACTGCAAGGGTCCAAAGCACAATGAAATGGGCAGGTCGTTGAAATACTGGGATAGATAAGATACAAAAACTGAGGAAGGTAACAGCCTGAGGGCAGCCACATTTCCCAAGCTGTTTGCCTTCAGTTGGAAGGACAACAGTCTGCTCTGAAGCTTGTCTTCTCCTCTTGCTTTGGGGGACTAGCTGTGATAGAACTGGTCAGGAACAGAACAAACTTTCTAGCCTTGCACACTCTGCACAAACAGGTGTGAATGTTGAATCAGTGTTGATGACACAAATACTGCCCTTGTGGCAGTAGTTACATGTTTTCCTTCCTACAGCTGTTCTGTAAGCAACATCATGGCTGTACTCACTCTCCAGAGATTTAGTGTGAGACAGTGTCAGAAGGGGAGAGCAGTGGGGATGAATTCTGGGAGAGCAGCTGCATGTCAATGAGAAATATTTCCTGTAAGCTTTAGATGTTGGTTATTATCAGGGGTTGGGGGCAGGATCTGTAGGCCCACACTTTAAGATTAAAGATTGGAGATGGATGAAGAGTTTGAATTATTTGGGGTAAACGGGCAGTGAAAAAAGCTGCTTCCCAGAAGAAGGGAATATGAGTTGAAGAAAAGAAAGAACTTAAATCTGAGGCTGCTGTATTTGTGCATGTGCATGCTGCTAGTGTTTCTTTTTCCTCCTTTATTTGCTGTCTCTAACCTTAACCTGCCACAGAGCACTGCTTTATGCATTTAAGAGAAGAGTATCTTCTTTTGTACCATTTTCTATGCAGCGATGCACAAAGTGGTTGATACACAGTAATGTTTGCCTGAGGCCACGCAGCCAAATTTCCCACTGATTGCTGATGGGAAAGTTCGTCCTTCAGTAGCTACAGAGCAGTTCTTCCATTTTAGCAGTTTTGGAGGACTTTGCCATCAGTTGCCAGCTGCCTGGTGAACCAGGAGCACTCCTGTGAAGCAGGGCTGCTTTCCCAAACAACCTGCTCTTTAAAGTGCCCGTTGGTTGTTGGTCATTTAAAATGCCACAGGATTTCTTGCTTCTCATGGTTCAACAGGCTGTAGATTCATCTAAAGTGAAAAAAAGAGCATTTATTGTAGCTGCAGCTGAGAAACAACAAATTTCCTCTCAGTCTCTGCTGAGCCCATGTCCAGGGAGGGTAGGGGAAGCAAGCTGCTCCTTCTTGCCCCAGTTCTTAATGGTCCCCTAGGAGAGGGAGAGCAGCATAGAAATGTTCCAGCTGAAGAAAATAGCACACAGTCCACAAAACCTGTTTCTCCTAAGGATCAGACTTTACTTTTGCATCAGTTTCTCCTCTCCTGACTCCAGCCATGCCATTCCTCAAGTGTTCTGGGAAGAATTGCAAAGACTTGACCCCGTGAGAACTGCCAGAGCTTTTGCAGTAAAGGAAGGTAAAACACCTTTCATTAAAGGGTTGGGTTTCTTCTGAACTTGACTCAGAATCTCTGCTTGCAGTTGCACTTACTCTTCCTCATATTGGGGTAGGTTTTAAAATTATGTCAATTTTCAATGTTCAAGCAAAATACTGCCTGTTGGAGGAACTAGAGTCTGTTTTGTGTGCTGTCACATCTCTTTCAACCAGTATTTTTCATGGGTGCTTGATGATTTGTGGTTTAGCTTCAGATTTTCCCCACTTTGTACACTACAAACCTGACTTTATGTTGCTATGCCTCTGAGGCAGAATGGAGTTATAATTTATTACCTTTATTATTATCACATTTATAAAAACAATCAACCTGGCATTAAGAATTATAACTGCCTGTGTTGGTGACCCACTGGAAAACTCTGACCTTAGACAACAGGAGACAAGAGAGGAATAAGAGTCTGTGATTCTTCAAGTTAGGGATGTACATACTTGTATGTCAATGGCACTTAAGCAGAAGGTTTAATAGAGAAAATGTAGATAAACTGTAAAAATTAAAATGAGAATTAAACATTAAAATAGAGAAGCCTAGCAGCACAGACTAATTCTACCATCTTAAACCCTCTAGTTATTTGTGGAAACAACTGCACTTTCAATGCTGGCACTAAGATTTCTGGTTGTGTCAGGTAGGAGCTGCACCTTGCAGATATGTACTTTGTGCCAGTATCAAGAGATAAGATTAGTGCTGATATCTGTGCAACAACAAAACCGTCCTGTGCTTCTGTGTGCCTTGTGTGTGATCTCTCTCTCTGTACTGAATACACTGGGTATGCTGTAATTCAAATGGTGGGCTTTAAAAATCACACTCAGATAAGCAAACAGAGCATGACAGTGATGATAACAACTCTTTATCAGAAATTGGATGGCCAGCAGGACCAGGGCAATGTTCATCTCCCTGTACTCAGCACTGGTGAGGCTGCATCTCAAATCCTGTGTTCAGTTCTGGGCCCCTCACTACAGGAAAGACACTGAGGTGCTGGAGTGAGTCCAGAGAAAGGCAACAGAGCTGGTGGAGGGTCTGGAGCACAAGCCTGATGAGGAGCAGCTGAGGGAGCTGGGAGTGGTTAACCTGGAGAAAAAGAGAGAGGTCTCAGGGAGACCTCAACCCTCTCTACAGCTGCCTGAAAGAAGGCTGTAGGCAGATGGAGATGGGTCTCTTCTCCCAGGTAACAAGTGACAGGATGAGAGGTTGCACCAGGGAAGGTTTAGATTGGATATTAGTAAAAATTTCTTCATGGAAAGAGTGGTCAGCCGTTGGAATAAAGTGCCCAGGGAATTGGTGGAGGTATTTAAAAGATGTAGACGTGGCACTTGGGGAATGGTTTAGTGGTGAACATGGCAATGCAGGGGTGGCAGTTGGATTGATAATCTTTAGGTCTTTTCTAATTTCAGTGATTTTGTGATCATGTTGAAAACAGCTTGATTGAACCTGTGTCTTCTCATTAAAATGGGAAAACAAACACAACCCAAAAACAAAGATCTTTTTTTACTGATGGCTTTGTTCATTCCACAGGCTGATGATGTGCTTTGTGCTATTCCTTATGTTCTGAGTCCTTCCTACTATTTATGATTTTACTGCTATTATCTGTCATCACATTTGTAGAACAAAATGTAACAACATCTATAATTAGAGTTGTCTACACATTTTCTCTCTATTTTCCATTTGACTCATGTTTGTAACTTTCTAAATATTTCAATTTTCAAGTTGAGATAATCAAGGTCAGCCATTTCTAGGAGCAAGGGTGGTGTTTATCCATTTTTTAAAATGATATTTTGATCTTCAGAGCAGGTATATAAGAGCAGCAGGGCTGGATATTGAAATCTGGCAGCAAGAGAATATTCCTAGAAGAGGATTCTTAGAAAAAGCCCAAGTCTTCTTTCAAGAAAGATAACCAACAATGTAAAGACACTTAATAGTGACCTATTGGAAAATGTTGAACTTGAAAGACACACAAGATTATGCAGTTATTGAGATAGCCATATACATATTCTAATGTCAGTGCAAGTGCTGAATAGACATTAAAATTATATGTATTGCCTTCTCTGGATGAAACCCAAGAGAATGAATCATGGGAAAAAAAATAAGGTCCTGAAAGTCTCTGCTCTGAGGACAAGCTGGGACGTGTAGGCACCCTTTAGCTGCCAGTGCCCACAGCCCAGCTTACACACAACCACAGTGGAAGAAGCTGGCCCCCAGCTGTGGCAGCAGTAGCATCTGGTGAAGAAATGGTGCTGCTGGAGCCCAGGGCATGTGGGAAGCTTAGGAGCACCTGGGAAAAGGGGATGGGTGATGGACAGATTAAACTGTTAGTCAGGGGGTAGTGTGTACCTACTGCATTAGCTGGGCTGGTCTTTGGTAGCTGTGCTTTTGTGAGCTTGCCTCCAACAGCACAGCTGTGCTTTTCTGCACGGGGGTTCTGTGCTTGACTTTGGCCAAGCTGTGCTGCTGTGCACAGGTGCTTTTTAGCATGTCTGGTTTTCAGCCAAGTGTGACTTTTTGCTTTTTATTATTAAAGTTGAGGCTTTTTATATTGTTTTGTTTGCTAAGGTCCTTAAAAGCATCCTCTTTCATTTTCTTTTGGGGAGTAAATTTCCTTCTGCTGTGTTTCTCTCTAGTCCAGTGTGATACAACAGAGTGCTGTGTGTGCTTCATTTCAGGCACTGATTTTTAGATATTCGGAACTGGCTGTAAGTGAGTTAGTTGGTGATGCTAATTGGTGATTAACCTAATAATGGCTTTGATTATGTTAATTAAACCCTTGTCCCAGACAGCAGCTGTTAAATCATTTGTCTTCAAGCTTTCCCTCAGCGGGGGTCCTTCTGAAACCTGTTGCTTTGCATTGGCAGGGTACTGAGTGTGTGATACCAACACAAGTGTCAGCACCAACACTGTACTCAGTTTTTTCCCTTTAATTTTATACTTCCTCTCGTTAAAACCCTATGGTAAAAATTTAAATGTCATTGATCAACTTCTATAGTGTGGTTCTCTGGAAGTTCTTCCAAGTGATGGGAGACTGTTTTCCAAGGTGATGGGAGAGAGCCTATGGCACCTGTTTATGCTAATTTGCCAGGTTGTGATTTTCCTGAAAGCTAGGAGAGAAGTGCGTCTTCTGTATGGTTTGTTAGCTGACAGAAAACAGTGTAGAAATGAATACTTCAGCAAGAAAAGACTATAACTGTGGTGGAGGGACTTGTGTGGCAACACTGATGCTGCTGCACCTTTCCCAGAGTAACTCAGATCTTTTAAATTTGAGGAAGTAAGCAGACACCTCAGACTGGCTTGTCCACAGCTTTTTAGCAATTGTAGTGATTTCCATGCTGCTTTTCTCTGTGCTTTCATCCAGTCAGAACAGTCTAAGGGACTGCAAATGCAATGAAAGGGAGACTGGGCAGTTCCATGCAAATGTGTGTTATATGGAAACACAGATTTTCCTGACACTGCCCTGGTACCATGGCTTTTAATGCTCAGGGAATGGGCACAAAGTACTAATGCAGAAATCATATTGTCTTAATGCTGGTTTACTTAAATTGGTGACAAACACACAGAGTAGGATGAATTTACCTTTTTATATGTGCAAAACTAGTATTTCTACTTGCAGAATATTTCAGTTTGCACCTGTGTTGTGGTTGTGGTCTTTTGGGGCATTCAGAAGCTGCACGTCGTTTGTTTGGATTGTCTCAGCTGAGGGTGCTCTGCAATTTGAAGTATCGAGCCTCAGGTCAAAAAGATTGCTTTTCAGAACTGAGGAGCATTTTAAATTGATGGCACATTTACAGTGACTACCTTTCCAGAAGATTGAGCAGTACCAAGCCTACAGAAGCCAGCTCCTTTAAACAATGCTTTATCCCTTGTGATTGCTGCGACGATTAAATAACTTCAGAGTTGAAAAAGTTTGAATGGCATTTGCCTTGAGCATTCTTGTGCAGTGCTTTTTTTAATGAGCTCCCACACTGCCAGCTTGCAACTTCTAGCATTTAAACCTTTCTTTGTGCTTCACTCTTATCGCTGTGTTGATAAAATTGGGTTTAAGACTTTTATTAGCAGTTGTCCTTTTTGTGTAAAGTGTGAAACCATGCATTAAGGCAAGGAAAGGTTTTATGTTTGTTACTACTTAATTCTGTTCTAACTTCAGTCTAGCTGGAAGTCTAAATGCACTAGACAGTAAGCACAAGGGCAGAATAATACAGGAAAGATAAAAACTGTGATAATGAACCCTCAAAGATTCCAAAGTATTTTTTAAGACTTAACAAAATATTTATACATTTCAATGAAACTGCTGTGACAAGACTTTCCCACTATGCACTACTGTTGGAGCTGCTAAAAGGACATTGCTCCTATTCTAAGGCTGAGGAAGAGGAGACTGAAGTACCAGCAGAGGGAGTCAGGACTGACCATTAGATGCTGGAATTTTTCAGATCCCAGTGGTCATCATCTGTAGGGGAAAACATTGTTAATGTGTGAGGTGAAGTAAAAAATGTTTCCCTTAACAATCATCTGCCTTTTGTGTGATACATGTGTGTGGTTCTTTGCATCCTGCATTTGGATTAGGAATATGAAAACGAAGTCTATTCTGTTTTGGGTATCCTCATAGTGATTCCATTCAAAAATGGTATTCTGAGCAATTTCCCTCTTTCCTGTGCCCTTCTCAAACCACACTAATATGTATGGAATGTGGTAGTCTTTAGAACTCTTCAGGATTTAGCAACTCTAGCTTGCCACTGACAGAAAAGTAATGGCAAATGGGACAGATCCGCAGAGCTGGGGAGGAAAAGCGGCTCAACATGCGAAATGTTGGCAGCGTGCTCAGAAGAGCCACTATCTCCTCTCCTCCCAGCTGCAGAGCAGTGCTCTCTGTTTGGGTGGGATGGATGCTGTCTCTGACAGCACACTGATGATGAGAACTTGGGCAAGTGGAAATGCTCTGAAGAGATTTGTGGCTGTGCAGAAGCTCTTGAAGCTCTTTTCTGTCAGTCTGCAGATTAACAGAAAGGACTTCATCCCTCTCTTTCACACCTTGCTTGTGATAACTTGTTTACTTAGGCTTTGTATGAAGGATATTTCTAGGACCCAATGTTTTTGTCCTCTTTAGTGTCCTTTGCAATAATCTCTCTGGATTTGTTGTCTAGTGTTCCTTGGCTTGTTCTGAAGTGTTTATTTTTTCATTTCTCTGGCTTATTCCCTGACATTTCATCACTGAAACAATGAAGAAAAGCAAATAAAATCATAGAGTATTTGCTTTAAGATATAAAAATTGATGAATTTATATTCATTAGCCTCTAGCAAAGACAACATTCTCACTGGAGTATTTATCACTGCCACTGTGTTCTTTTGGTCTGACTTGCTCAGTCTAAAGTGTCTTGCATGGCAGTCATGGTGTTGACACGCTCTTCAAACAAAGTTTTTAGGGATGCATGTAAGCCACAGCTCAGCCTTCTACTGCTGCATTTCACTTACTGATCTCGGTGAACGTGATCCTAACTCAAACTGTTTCTTCATTTGGTACATTTGGATTTTTTTACTGGAGTAATGGAGATTCAGCCAGAGACAGTGTTTTTCTTCTGGAATTTGATTACTGAACATTCAGAGAGATTGGTGATTGTTGCCCTCTTGAATTTGCGGAAGGTTCTGGATACAGCACACAGGTGTTATGACCTGTAAAGGAAATAAGCTGATAGACAAAGAGCAAAGCAAAAGGTGAAAAAACCCTGTTGCTTGTCTCTTCAGTGCTGACAGTGTGGGGCTGGTGGATGGGGAGAGGCCCTGAGCTGGCAGGTTTGGGCTGGGTTCCCAGCTGTGTCACACACTCCTCTGTGGCCATATTCAAGCTGCTCCTGGTCTCTGCTTTGCCTGTCTTGCCACTCTTAATTCTTCGTGTCTTACTAGTACAGAGTGGCTTTCACTGTGCTCTGTACACATCATACCATTGTGTTTCTGTTCCCTCCCTCTGCAGTGCCACTGAAGTGTCTTTTAATCTTGGATGGTATTTATATCAATAAAGCCAAGCCTGTGCAGAAAACTGGACATCTAACCTCTCTCTGTGCTTTTTTCATAAGTTCAGTTATCAGCTGCTCCCTCATGTTCTGTGTTCCTAACCTCACCTGTATTCCTTTTCTGCTCTTTCACCTCATGCTTACGTATTTAGGTTTGTATCCCTGTCCTTTCCCTTCTTCCCCTCCTCCGATCTGTGAAGAGTCCCAATTCTCCTGACCGTCTAATTTAACTTTGATTCCCTCCTAGTCATTAGACTTCTCTATTGAGGCCAAAAAGGTCTGGCAGCCTCTTTGATGGGTTTGCTAAGCTGTTGATTTAAATTTTACGGGCTTTGTGATGCAGAGAGGCTGCTAAATCACTGCTCCCATGACAGGTTTCTGAAAGGCTGGAGGAAGAGAGGGTATTGAATAGAAAATCAGAAGAAGTGAGAGAAAACAGGAGGGTAGAATTTCTGGAAGGAAGCATGAAGAGTAATTACAGGCCAGGTAGATGACAAGAGTCTGACAGGGAGAAATTGTTTTAAAGAAGAGTGTGTGTGCATGTGTAGATGCAGAAAGGCAGGTTAGAAAGAAGACGGGGACATTTCTCAGAAGGAGCTGAAACCATGGTGACTGGATTCTGAATGCTCAGCATCAGGGCTGATACTTAAGGACAACTTCAAGAGGTGCTGATCAAGAAAGTTCAGCTGTTGATTTCAGGTAGATTCTCTTATTAAAAAAAAAAAATCCAAAACAACACCAGCAAAATCTGCCACAAAACAACCAGAAACAAACAAACCAACCCCAACAAACAAAACACCTAAAAAAAATCCAAACCCAACATTGAGGCTGTGTACCATTCAAAGCATGTCAAGAGAGCTTGACAGAAAAATATTTTAATAGCCTGCTGCTCTTGTGCTGATTGATTACAGCAACAGCTCAAAGATAAGCATTCTGTCAAGAATCATTAATATCTGTCAGCCAGTAGTAGCTCTGCAACATCAAAAATTCAGGCTGTTGAAAAGCATTCTATCCTTGCCTTGTGCTGAAGACCAGTAAATGAATATTCATGGTACCACACAGCTTACAAACAGTTCTCCACTTTACATAGCTTTCGAAAGATGAGCTTGCAGGTTATTACCACAGCTTAGGTGCAAAAATAAGTTCCTGCTTTTTTACTTCTTTAGACTTTGACCACTTAATGCCTGAAAATGACATGGAATTTATTTACCACAATTGTTTGCCAAACTCTTACTCTTGATCTCCAATGAGCTGTAAGATTTTCTTGTTGCCTCCATCAGTGGGAAGGAAGAATTTACTATCTGGAAAATTTAAGATGCTACTTGTGTGATCCTATACGTGGCAGAGAATTGAATTACAGAAGGCAAACTCTTCAATGCTTAAAGAAGGAAAAGACTTATGACAACTGGAAAAACTCTTGGAAGTCCTCTGATGTTGTGAAAGTTATCTCTGATCTGTAAGAATTCTCAGGGAATGTGACCTTAGTGACTGCCTTGGGACTGCTGCAGCGTTGAGCTACATCCAGTGTTGTGTCAGCAGACAGTGGGCATCTGAGGAGACTTTTCCTTTTGGAATTCAAAGATCAGGGTTTAAGTTCAGGAGGAGCCATTGTTCTTGTACCCCATATGTACCCTACATCACAGTGATGAAAACTGTGAGGTTTGACTCCTGATGATGTGCTAGGGTTTACTTATGCTGTGATTTTGGTTACTTTCACCAGTTGGTACAACTACCTTATCTCCCTGTGATTCCTAAGACTTTGTTCATGCACATATGTGAAATCATTTCAATGAATTTTAGAAATTTTGTTTCCTAGGATCTTTTGGGAGTGCTAGAATAGTAGGTGTTCTCAATCTGCTGTGGCTGGTCAAGTAAAGCTTCTCTGAGCAAGCCTGCCAGAGCAGAAGAGTCTGTGTTTATGTCCAGAGATATCTGCCTCTTCCATTCTAATCCATTTTTTCATGGTTCAAAGACTCCCAAGGATATGGAAATATTGGGAACATACCCCTGCTGTATCTGTGGAGATTGGAACAGTTCTACTAGTAAAAGCTCTTTTCCTTTCCTTTTTCTTTGATTCAAAACTCTCAGTCACCTTTAGGTGGAAGAACTCTTCAGAAAAATGGAAGACCTGAGTTCAGGTCTCTGCTCCTGCACTGATATTTGAAACCTAGGCCTGTTGTATCCCAGATGTTCAGTGACTGCAGGAGATTGTGCTTGAAGTATAATCTTCCCCATCGTTCTTCCCTAAGAAAGGAAAAGCTTTGTGTGCCTAACTGTTGCATGAGGTTTGTAGCTGCAAATTGCTGACAGAGATTTTGTTACCTTTGAGAGTCCTCTGTCCTTTCTGCCGGACAGCTTCAGCTTATTAGCATCTGCAAATGCCTTTCCTGTGTGCCTGGCAGGCAATGCACAAGCAGAATAGTTCTCTAAAAAGGTCCCAGTGGGATAGCAATACATCCTTACTTCTGACTGTATATGTTTTTCTATGTACAAATATATTTTCATTTTGTGGTGACTAGCCAACAAACTCACCAAAGCACAAAATGCAGCTTCCTAAAATCTTTTAGGTGTCAGATGATTTCCGTGCAATGTTTGCTTTAAAAAGAATTTAGGCTGTATCTCTTACACAATAGCATCTATCCCTGAACATCACGATAAATACAATGCTTTTTAGAAATGAGGTATGGAACTCCCAGCTGTATACAGGTTTACTGCTGCTTTTAGCCCTGTTGAGTTCTAATAAAATAGCAAACTCAGGCTGGAAGAGAAGTACTTTTAAGTCTGAAGCCACAGGAACAGAAATGAATGCCTGTTTCAGAAAGTTAGTCTGTAGCCCTCTTCACCACTCCAGAGGCAAATGTTCCTCTCACATGCAGTCATCCATGGTTTGTCATTAAAAATGCAAGAGTGGTTCCAGTTATTTTTTGATAAACCATCTGTGCCTTCACTAGCCTGTCATTTCACTCGTCAGTAAAGCAGGGCCCCCTTGAGAAGCCACTGTCTATGAGTTATTCCCATGTCACATTCCTGAAAGTACTGTGTGCACCTACTGATTTAGGTCTGCAAGCACACCTGTGATTAGTGTGTGGGAGGAGCATGACTCAGACCTAGTCATTCCAGTGACAATTATTCTTTAACCACCCCAAATTAGTCTTCATTGGTAAATGTCATCTTTGTCTCCAACCTCATGGGTTTAGTCAACATAATTCCAAACTTCATTATTCTTTTTTCTGTTACGAACCATGTTAAATCTTTGTAACTATTTTGTGATACCAGAAAAGGGGAGGTTTTGGACCACTTTGTCTTTAGGTTTGTTTGGGAAGTGTTTGAAAGCCCAGTATAGAATATATTCATGTAACTTGTTCATACTTGTTGCACCCAGAAGTAAAAGCTGTCCGTGTGCAAGAAGGGATTGGCAGGTCAGTGATAAGCACCTTGCAGTCTGTCTATGGTGATTGAAGTAACAACACCCCAGGGTGGCTTACCAAGGTTTTGTTGCATCAAAGGCTTCAGACTGAGCTGCAGAGAGGCAAAGCACACAGGTGCAGAGTAGTCCAGCTAAGTTCAATAGCTTTAAGGGCTTAATTTCACTGTAGAGGAGATCTGAACTGAGAATTAATTGTTGTCCTTATGTCCAGTATCCATTAATCCTGTCAGGTGCAGCCATGCCCTTAGCTCTTGCTGGCTGGTTTGTCACCTGAACAGACCTGGCAGCTCCTGGGTGATTAGCACAGCCTCTCTGGAGTCTGGTCAGTGCAGAGGTCACTGCTGGTTTCACAGTGTGACTGCTTAGAGCAAAGCCGGCTTGAAGGGCCTGCTGAATGCAAACCAGGTGAGCTATGGAAGACACAGGCTTCCAGTTACACATTTTCCGTTGTTTTCAGGATCTTGTTTAAGGTTTGGGGACAATACGGTTAATCCAAAGAAATGTCTTCTCTCTGGAGTCTGTGAGACAAGGGATGTGCAATTTTTCCATCAGCTGTCTGGTTGAGGCCAGCACTCTACCACCCACCTCTGGTTCTCTTCACAGTGAAACCATAGTACCTCCATCCCACTCTGCTTTTATGTTGGGGTAATTTACAGGCATCAAAATTTTACCTTTTCTTTTGTTCTCAGATAAGACAAAGCCTAAAAAGACTGTGCTGTACTGCTGTATAGACAGCAGGAGCTTTTGTAAGTCATTGGATGAAAGTGGTCGAAGAGAGGTGCACTGTCTTGATATTTCTCTGAACTGTGTCCTTAACTTTCATTACAGGCAGACATGCCCACACCTTGCAGCAGTGTTTAAAGCACAGCTGAGTAGAGGTTTTAAGCCTAATGAGAAGTGAGATGACTGCAGTCTCAGGGGAAGCCTTGGGTCCTTCCTCTTGTGGTCTCATTGGTGGTTTCAGATCTGAACATGACCAGCAAGGGATGCAGCCAGCTATGAACTTCACACATGGGTGCTCTGGTAGGAGTAGAGAGAAGCCACCTGAATCCAATTATTGTTTGGGACAAAGAATTACTCTAAATACCATACTCAAATGTAAGATACCTTAATTAAATGAGGTTGAAGCAATGACCAAAAGGAATCAGACAGGAGAATTTTGCTTGAACTTTGCAAGTGGCTTTAGCCATTAAACTCTTGTGTTGCATCGGTGATGGGGGCAAATTTTGTCCAGAAATCCATATGTGTAAGTGCTGGATGGTGGTTTTGGTGTGCAAAATTCAGACCCAGCCCCGGACTCAAAGGCCATGGATAGGTTATTGCAAAAGGAGGCTCGATAGTTGCCAACAGGAACAGGCCTGAGCCAGCAGTGCAAAGCCCAGCGGAACACGTGGCAGCAATGTAGGGAAAGGACCAGAAAGTTTGGGTAACAGATGATCTCCTTGAGTGTCCCTGGATTTCCCTCCTGCAAGGCCTTGTAGAAAGGATCATACAAGTCACAGAGGAAATAGTGGGAACAGAGGAATGCTAACAACTACGTAGGTAAGCAGTTTCACACGAAGAGAACTTTTCCTAATTGTAGCTTTTGATTTTTGTTTTTGTTCTTTTGTTTGTGTAGTTCTATTTCAGTAATAGATTTTAAAATGAGGAGAGTTGGTGTTTAATTGGGGGAAACCATTTGAGCTAAGTTGAGGGTAGATAAAACGGCTTTGAAAGCAAAAGCTTTCATATTGGTGTAAATGAGTAAATTCTAGAAGCAGTATCTGGGGATTTAATTTTAACCAAGTAATTGAAAATGGCCATGCATTACCCTGTATAAACTGTAGAAGAAAAATGATGCCCTTAAATGGCTCAGTTGTCATTTAAATGGTGATCTGTTCATTAGTGCTGGGAAATGAAATGGAAATCCATTTCAATTTTCTAGACAATTTAAATTTTATTGTCCATAAAATTCTACAAAACAGTAAAAGAGTGTCCTTTCTCACAAATTGCAGAAGATTTAATCAGATTTGGCATTTTATTTATTCTCATCATGGTAAAACCTGCTAGTGAATACATTGAGCTGAGTTCATCCTGTGTTGGTAGAAGCGTCCCACTGGGGAGTCTGCCCTGGTATGTTTGGAATAGAGATCAATTTTGCAGCTGTTATCTGTTTGTACACTTAGTTTCCTCTTGGTAATGAAATGGGCACATCGTGCAAGATCTTGACGATGCTCCATATTTTGAGCATGTGTACTTCAGTGTTGCTCTAGACTAATCCCTTATGACATTGCTGAAGATGTTGTGATAAGTATGCTGCTCTTTACAGGAATTGTAGTTGCTGTAGCTAGCTGTGAAAATTGGTACATTTTCTTGCCATTCTGTTTTACCTTATCAGAGATAAACCTACTTGGAGGGGAATAAAATTTGGAGAGGTGACTGGGAAGTGCCATTTTCTGTAGAATCTTCCTTTTCCTCTAGTCTTATCTCTGATTTATCATGGTGGCCTTTCCCATTTCAGATCTTGCCTGTTGATCTTGCTGTCTCATATTGTTATATTTTGACTGAAATAAATTGATTCTGCAAGGAGTTTTCTGTGGACTTGTTGATTGAACTGTACTAGTTCTTGGAAAGTCATTTTGCTATCAAGGGTTAAGGCCCTAATTTCAATTAATGACTAGGTATTACTGTGTTTGGAGTTAGTCATAGCGTTCTGTCAGGTTTAAGAATTTATCTGTAAGTTGAGGCAGAACATGAATCTTCCTGTCTGGTTTTACTTCTGAGTGTAAAACACTGCTACCCCCATTGAGACTCACTAGTCAGTGGAAGTGCTGGGCCTTGCAGAGAAATGGATGCCTTCAGGTAATTTAAGCAGGAAGAATCAGGTGAACTCATTGGTCTGCAAGTGCTATTTGTTTATAAAATAAGAGTGTGCAATCCTGTTTCCCTGAAAGTGAGAGACACTCACATTCCTGGGGGGGAAATGCTGGAGATTTTGCTCTGTCATAAATAGCCCAACTTTCTTCCTTTAGTTGATTGTGTGTTTCTGAAATGATTCCGAGGCTGCAGTCTACTGCAGTCTACTCGTACTTAGGAATTTCAAAGTCTGTCAGCTTGAAGTCTCGCTGTATCCAGGATGCTCTTCTCTTTAATTCCTTTCAGCATTGTGCTTCTGTTGTCTTTTGTTGGTGTCCCTTTGCAGCTGAAAGGTAGTGTATGACCAGGCTCTTACTCCTTAATTTCACAGCCAAGAACACATCTAAGTCCTCACAGGTTACTTCTGACTTGTGCATCTGATTACTTTAGTAATCTGCTTTTCTGCAAGCATATTGGCTGCAGTGGCGGCTGTGGCTGCCATTAAATCCCCCTGTGGTGACTGTTGGCACCTTTCAGGGTAAATACAATACTAAACTGTAGCTGTCAAAACAAATGAGTGATGAGTTTTGTAAATCAGGATTCTTGCCATTTTACTTCTCCATTTGTCAAAATCCAGATTTTGCAGTGTTAATTAGTGGGACTGTGTTAATTTAGTCAGGTGCTGCTGTGCAGGAGTAGGAGCCTTGGCCAGGGAGGTAATAGCCACCACTCTTCCTTTGTATGGATTGGCAGGAGGCTTCATCCTCTCTTTTCATAAGCAGGCTCTTGGATCCGAGATGCAGCCTTTCATAAGGAGCAGGGTGATGTTGGCCCTTCACTGTCAGTTTGGAGAGAGCTGTTTGTATTGAAGAGCTTCTTAAGGGCTGATGCTGAAGTTTGTTCTATTGGCTTGTACTCACTCTGGCTCTGATTGCTCCTCTGATCAGTTTTGCTCTGTGTGTTTTCCCATGCTGTTTGTCTTGGCCCAAACACGCTAAAGGCAAAAGCAAAACCTGTTAGAGACTTGTACTGTGCATGATGCTTGTGAGCCAGAACACCTGTGGTTGCTGCTATCAGCTGTGTGGGTGCTTCCAGAGCAAAATTTAAAAAAACAAACACCAGAAAAAGCTTTGAAGCATCCTAAGGGATGCTGGAGTTCAGCATCTTTGCAAGGCTTGGTAGTTTACCAACACTTGCCTCTATTTTTCCATATTGAGTCTTAAACTGGCAAAATGTAAGTCATTGCAAATCAGTGAGATAACAGGAGGTTATATGGCTGTGCTGCTGTAGCAGCAGGCTGCTTTTATTTTGTAGAGCTAGGAAAAGGTGTGAGGAGAGAAGCAGTGGAAGCTGCTTGTGGTGTTTGTTCCATAGCTGTTTTTAACTTCCCTTCCTGCCCTTACACACTGCAGACAGCCTATTTTAAGGTGCACAGATGTTTCTACTACTCTAGTCCTTGCTAGTTGCTTAAGTGGCTTCTTAGAGCAGCTGTTCCCTTGTTTATGTCTCTTGACGTTCATTTCATTGCAGTTCTTGGGTTTTTTTTGGTGATGGGAAGATGAAAAAACCCCATGTGCTGATGCTCTGTTGTTTAGCCTTTATCAATTGTGTCCTCACTAGTGTCCTACCCTTCTGCAGGGGAGACATTTCCACTGTAGCTGGAGCCCACTGTTGTCCTTCTCTGTCCCAATTTTGTCTGCCAGCAGGGTGATTTCACCAAATGTGATGATGAGAGTGAGAAGCTTTGGAGCAAGATTCAACTAAGAGTTTAATAAAATTTGCCTGTGGCCTCTCATCTTTCATCCTAGGAGTCGAGTGCTTGAGCCACATGGTTTGATGTGCATGTCCCTCATGGCCTATTCAGGCTCTCTGCTTTGCTCTTTGCCATTAAATTGGTTCTCAGACCTGCTCAGTAGTGTGCCAGTTCTCTGATCTTTGCCACTGCTGCTGCCTTGCTTCAGAGGTGCAAATTAGAAGCTGGTGGCATGGAAGAGGGAGGTGGAGCAGTGTATTGTTTCAGTCCAGGTTGTGAAATTCAGGAAGTGATGTACATGCTAAGACCAGCAATTGTAATTTGTTTTATAACAAGTGAAAATGTTCTGGATATATATTGTGAAAAGCCATGAAGTGCAGAAAATTAACTGACCTATTAGATATTGGCTAAGTTGTTTACATTTTTTCTTTACTAGCTAAATGGAATTATATCTTTATACATTGTGTTAGTAAAAAACAAAAAGGTAGATAAAAGATTACGAATAGGACACTTTATAATACACAAACCTTCTTAAGAAATAGCAAATTAAGCAGCTCTGGGTCTGTCTGTACTGTTCTAGAAGATTGTGTAGATGCTTGATAAGTGCATCTGGCTTTAGAAGTTTTGATATCAGATTGCAAGGCTGCAAATAACAATTCTATCAAAACGGTTCTGTAAACAATTCTTTAAGATACCTGTTCAGTTTGGTATTTGCTTGCATTTTGTATTTAACAGTTCAGTGTTTTTCTTTTAACTGAATGCTCTCTACCCATAAGTAGGCATAATTATCACTAATCAAGACCCCTAATCTCAAGCAATTATACACTCTTACATTGTTCTAATTGCACATTTGAAAATAATGTCATTTTCTCGTATAATTATGAGATGATCCATACAATTAATTTCTGCTTTTCTTTTTATCTGATCAGTGTTAATTTTGTGTGACCTCACAATGTGTTATCTGAAAAATGCCTTTGAGACATGCAGTTTTTGTGGTTAATTTACAGTTGTGTTTCATATTCAGTAAGAAGTGATACAGTGCAACAGATTTTCAAGGCTGTGCTTTGAACTGAATAATTTGTTGTATACTGGGAACTTGTTGGTGGAGCAGAAGTACAATTATACATTTAAATCATCTACTATTTGCAAATGCAGGTGCTTGCTCTTTGAGTAGTACTTATGTTAGTGCACTATGTAAAAGGGGGTTATTTTGGGGTTATTTTGTTTTTTAGTTGTTAAGGGGAATTCACATGCAGACAGACAGACAGGCTTTCTCAATCAGCTTTCCAGACAGCAAAAATGAAGGCAGTTTGTTTTCAGAAAGCACTGCAAGTCTTGGGGGCAAGATATAAGAGATTGTTCACTAGTTGATGTTAGTCTCACTTGTTTTTGTGTAGTTCTTCTGCACACATTTTGTGCGTGAGGCCATTGAATGAGTGCATTTTGACCAAATCATCATCAATCTGTTGGTTCATCTCAGGAACCAAATGCAGCACTTACATCTGTAATTGGGGGAATTGTAAACCTCTCGTTCTTACAGATAGAAATTCTTCCTCTTATAATTCTAAAATCAGACCCCAGATCTTTTACTGTGGTAGCTGAGACATATACTGGCTCCTATTTATTTCTCTATTTTTACTTGTTACATCACTAAAAGTAGCAGATGATTTGGTGACCTTTGCAACCTGTGTCTGACCTTCATGATTCACTTGTGGCTAATTTGCTACTGCAATCACTATGGTCCTGTCTGTGATGTTATTTAAACACTGGTTTAAATCGAGTATCACAGACTGCAGTGTAAGTGAGCAGCCACATTGCTGGGGATAACATGTTTTTCTGTATTGTCAGAAAAGAATATTAACGTCAGGGGGTGAGGGCTGCATCATTTCTGAGGGATCTTGACATTCCTGGAGGGGAAATGCTGGAGATTTTGCTCTGTCATAAATAGCCCAGCTTTCTTTCTTTAGTAGAGTGTGTGTTTCTGAAATGATTCCGAGGCTGCAGTCTACTGCTATGGATTCATTTCAATATCCCTGTGAAAGGAGGGAAAGGCACAGAGCCAGCTACTTCTGTGCAGAAAAGTTCAAGGTTTAATATGCTAATGTATCTACCCAATATTAGGCTGCAAAAATCCTTGGCTTTAATGTGTCTTTAATAGTAATAAAATGGTTGGCTAATGATAAATTAAGGATTGTAAATTTGGGAATTAAAAAAAATTAATCTAGGCAGGAATAATTTTTCTTGCCAAGATAATTGTCATACTGGAGCTGCAATTTTCAGTGGAAATTGCTTGCTTCATAATAATCAAAATATACGATCAAACTTCTGGTTTTTCTTTAAGCTTCATGTGGCTGGACATTAATGGGGCACAGTGGGGACTCCCTTTTTCCTTTGTTGGCATGGAGCCGTACATGCCAAGGTACAGAACCCCCAGGTCTCACTGTTTGCTAGAGAGCAAAGAGACAATGGACACAAGTGTTGTTGTCAAGAAATCTACAGATAAAAATCTGCTTTCCACCCTCTCTCTAATTTGTCCCCAATTTCAGTGCTGTGCTGGCTGCCTTGTGCTGCTGCAGTCTCCTGTAGGGTCATGTTTGCATCTGCATAACAGAGAGCAAACCAGGACTTACTTAGGGATAGGTGATGCTGTTCTAATACAAAGATACTCATGGATTAAGGAGCTGTTATGGTAAATCTGTTTTGTAAAGCATTTTATCATTCTTCACTACTCATTGGACTGCCCAGTATGGTTTTGTTCAGGCACAAGTTAAGGTTAAACAGGGAGGATGTGTTTCTGGTCACTGTATTAATGCTCTCCACTTTTCTTTAAACTGAGTGTGCACGTTTTTCTGCATATTTTTATACCTGTTTGTACAGAGGAGTAAACGGAAAAAGGGAGAGCTGTTCTCTACAGAAACTCATAAAAAGAAAAGTAGTCATGCAGCATCAAGAAGGAATTCTGCAGAAAATCAGCAGAGCAAGGGCCTTGAGCAAACCCAAACTTAAATTACATCTCTTGATGGTCAGGGCAAAGACAGTCCCATAAGTTTGTTTTGCACATATCAAAGGTTTTTGTTGGCCATAGAACCCTAGAGCATCTTAGCTGGCTTAAGGATATCTGCCTATAACACTGACCTGAATAAATAGCTGCATTCTCAAAGGAAGGAGTGGGATGGAGATTTTTTTTCTTTTTCAATAGCTGGTGAGGGAGGGAGTAAACAAGCAGCAAAAAGGGGTACTTCAGTAAGGCAAAATATATATTTTATAAATATGGCTTCTCACTGATTTATTTTTATCTCGGTGGAAGAGATATGATACTCACAATTTAGTGCTTGTTTTGGGGGACAGGAAATGATTAAGAGGAAGAACTTACTCAGCAAGCCAGAGCACTTATAAGTGGTTATCATCACATCTGCAGTCTGACTGTTCCTCTCCCTGTACAGCCAACCTGTCACATATCACTGACCTGATTCACAACATAGGAAAGCTCCCCTTGAGGTTTCCTGTCTCTCCATTTCTTTCAGGGCTGGATTGGCTGGAAGAGCCTCAGCCCCAGCCTCTGCAAGCTATCAAACCTGGCCACTGAGGCTGCCACCAGCCTGCTGCTCTGTCCTGGGCTTCAGCAGATGGATCCTCTCAAGTCCTGTGTGTTTTTATCTGCTTCTCTCCATGCTTGGAAACACTACCTTTTTTTCTTCCTCGTGTTTATTCTTAAACCCATCTTGATGAACCAGCTGGCTTCGTAACTGTGTTGTGTGGAGTCAGGAGGGCTGTGCAAAGGTCTGCCTCTGAGGGCTCTAGCTCTTTCTTCAGGCCTTGCTGTTCTTTTGCCTGAAGAATATAAAATGTAATGCAAGTTTTTATGTATTATTAAACTTATGTCTATAAATTACTGACCCATGGTAGCTGTTTATTACCTATTCCATCTTCTGCTTTGATGCATTGTTGTTGTCACACCGAGGTGGGTAACGATGACTCAGCTTACTACTGTGATAATGCACTTAAAGCCTGGAAATCTGTCACTGATGGTATTTCAACACAGGTGCTATAAACCAGAGATGAAAAATTGAAGTATTTGCTGTCAAGCTATTTCTCTTAAAATTCTTCTGTCTTCTGTTGTGGTTTTGTAAGGTTTTGGGCACTATTGAGTTGTTTGATGGACAAAGACAAGCAGTTGTGGTTTAGGAGCTCTGTGATGCTGGACATGCTCTCACAAAAGTAGGTGATGGTCCTCAATTTGAAGTGCTGAAGGTGACCTATAAAATGCTTGTGCTCATCAGGCCTTCCTAACAAAGCACCGATGCTTGCATGCCTTTTTATGACCTAGCATTTCGAGCCTTAAAGTCCAGTGGAACACAGACAAGATCACCACATCTTATCGTGTATTTTCTCAGTGGTTTTTCTTCTTTTTCCACAGCCCTTCTGTATGCCACCATTTTTGGTAATGTGACAACCATATTTCAGCAGATGTACGCTAACACAAACAGATACCATGAGATGCTGAACAGCGTCCGGGACTTTTTAAAGCTCTACCAGGTCCCCAAAGGACTGAGTGAACGTGTGATGGATTACATCGTTTCCACCTGGTCAATGTCCAGAGGAATAGATACTGAAAAGGTAAGTAAATTAAACTGCAAGGAAAGGAGTCACATCCTGAAAGCAGTCCATTAAAATAAACAGGAGGTACTGTCGTAATAAAGGAGACAAATATTCTTTAAATAGTTCTAAGCAGCAGCTTGCCTTAATTTTAAACTTTCAAATACAGTATTTCAGCTATTCTATCATACTGACGTATGATAGTGGTAAAAGTATGTATGTGTTGCCAGTGAAATGGCTTGAAATAGTATAAAAATTATAAAGGGAAAAGCTCAGTTTACGATAAATAAAGGTGATAAGTAAATAACAAGTTCCAGATTGTAACACAACCTCACAATTTTTCCAAATGAGATTTTTTTTGCAATATTTCTTGTGAGGTTGCTTGCAGCTCTGTGGGCCTGAAAATAAAGTTGTTTTTTTTTTCTGTCATTGGAGAATTTGAATGTAATATTCTGTGTGCAGGTTAAAGATATTAATGAAAACTGGAAGTATTTAATAACACATTGCTTGAAATCTACCTTATGTAAGGCAAATGTTATCATTCTGATTCATTGAATCTACAAATAAATTCCCATTGTGTCTTTTAAAATAACAGATGGCCTTTCACCAGAACAAATGTACAAAAGCAACTCCTTGTCGCTTTCATATTGGTTGCCAACTTTTGTAGGGATAGACGGTTTTTCTTCTGCTTGTAAAGAAATGTGATTCATGGGGTGGATCATTCAGGAAATCATACCAATGCTCTGGTCACCAGCCTTCTGGTTGGCAGCTTAATTTAGTATTCTGAACTGTGGATGATGCAGTTAAAGAGCAAACAGTGTCATTTCTGTACAGCTGTTACAGCATCGTTATGAAGGAGTAGAACAGATGTGGCCTTGCACTGAGCTGCCTGGAGACTGAGGGGCACTGTTTGCTTTCCTAAATGGTCTTCAGCATATCTGCCATTTTTAGATCCCAGACATGATTCTGTAAGCACTGTCTGCCACACTAGCTTTCAGAAAGAAATGGTATTTTAGTGTTGGATAGTGCTGGTTAGAAGCTGTTCTGCATGTTTTCTCACAGTCTGTCTTTGTGTGGGGTTGTGATTTGAGGTAGGTGCATTTGGGGAAGGTGGAGAGACGTCTGAGGAAGCATAGTGCAATGAGTGCTGATGCTTTCATTCAGCCCCCGTTACAAACTCCTGTCACCATTTTAACAAAACAACAAGAAAAAATGCTATTTAAAACATGGAGGGGGTTTTTTTAGCTTATCTTCAAAGTTCACTCTTGGCTTCCTTTGATAAGGAGAGAAATGCTTTAAAGATGCGTTTGGAGACAGCAGAATAACCAAACCAAGCACAGCAATTCCCAGTGTAGCCTTTGAGAATTATCTTAATAAACTGGAAAAAATTCTCCAATTGTTAGGACACCAAGGAGCTCAGTTCAGTGCTGTTTTCCCTAACTGGTGTGCTCACAGCTGAGCTGCCACTGGCTGTGACTGCTAAACCAGGAACTCAGCTTTCATCTGCACAGCAAAAGCCATGGTTGGCTGTGCCAGTCCCTAAACTCCCAGGTGTGAGCTCTGCTGTTTTGATGCCTGTGTATAACTTCTGGGATGTCTTGCCATGAATAAAACATGTATTGCTCGTGAGACAGTACAGCGGTAGCTGTGCTCCTCTGAAACGCGGCGCAGCTTCCTACGGATGAGGCAGAAACTTAAATATGAACTGAGCGCAGAACTGGTCCTATCACTATTTTGTAGGCCACAAATTTGTCTGTTCAGTGTTCACTGCAGACATGCTAAATTATTGGTCTAGAAAATGCCAGTACAACAAAATTTAACCAAGAGCTACCGAAAGATTCTAAAACTGATGCATGAAGATGTATTTCTTACTTCCCATACAAATGGAAGTCTTCTGTTTGTCTGTAACTCTCAAATGCCTTTAATCCTTTCATTTTTGTGAAGTCTGGAGGTAACTTCTTTAAATGGAGAATGGAAAATCAGTTAACTTCCTCTAAGATTGCTATACCAAAAAGGTTTTGGATAACAGCATAATTTAAAATATTCTCTTGTATATTCAGGGCTTTTTGCTACTACTTCTATTACAAGAACCCTTTCTCTGTGTGTGATATTCAGGTAACTGTGCATGTGTGTGTAATTCCAGTAGTAAAATTTGGCAAGAACATGCCACTAGAGAATATTTTTGTTGCCAGAGTAAATGAGATAATGGAAAAGACAGATATGCCTGTGTTCCATGTTAAATGCTGATCTTGCTGCCCCAGCCCATTTCTGTGAGCCTGGAAAATGGAGAACTGACAGGTTTGGCACCTCTTCTGTACAGGGCAGCCAAAAAAAAAATCATCCGTGAGCGCCCTACACCTAAGCACTATAGAAGTATATCTCTTTTTAGAAGTAGTATCTGTACTAAAAGCTCAGTATCTGGAACCAGTGCCATGTGCAGAATTATGAGCTTGGTTCTCTGCTCAAATCTTGCACAGAACCCCATCTCAAAGTGTAGCCATAGCCCTAGTGCTTCCTGTGTTCCCTTTATGTTTTTCAGGAGTATTTGCAGTGAGACAGTCTTCTCTTTCCATCTGGGAAAATGTGTGGGAGTAACTCTGAAGCTCAACCAGAGTGTTCCTTAATTGGATGGAATAGTTATTACTAAGGAAATAATAATTAAAAAAAGAGGCAGACTTAGACTGCTCGATGTTTTTCTCAAATAGTATGTCCTAGATGTGCTTCATCACAGACCATCCCCCAAGGATTTTGTTATCCCCAAACCCTGTTCATGTTACTTCTTTCCACTTTTAATCTGTGCATGCAGCAGTGATTTTGTATTCTTTCCACTCGGCTGTCTGTATTATATTAAAACCCTTCAGAAATGGCCCTGCCTGATGCCCGCTGAGCTGAGCATCAGCTCGTGTTCTCTTAGGAGCACACATCATGAATTGCCGTGAGGAACATTGCATTTGGAAGATCAAAAGCTGCCCAAAAGAGCATCGTACCTTAAAATCCCTTTCCTGTGTAAACAAAAAACTTGTTAATGCTGCTGAGGGGTGAATTTGAATACCTGCAATTCTTGATGTTATGAGTTAATTAAAGTTTTAATAATTTGTTTTGGTTGTTAAAGCATGTAACTTGTGCAGGCTTTTCGTGGAATCTGCCTATGAAAAGTGACCTGCCCTCTAGAAACAATTCTTCAGGAAGATTTTCTTCCAACACTTTTGATACTGCTGTGCTCTAAGTTTTATTGTCTGAAAAACCCGAGGCCTTCTGGTGATTCAATATCCAGCAGAGCCTGTTGCTGAGATGAAAACAGTGTTTTCCTTCAGATATTATAGAGTAGACTGAGTTAGTATTGTGGCTTATGTGGATATAAATAATATAAAAATAAACATACACTCTGAGATTAGAAATTTTATAAGAAGGAGGAAAGTAGTTCTTAAACCTTGCCTGGTAAGCTAGCCACAGGAGGCACGTAGAAACCGTGCACAGGAACTGATTGTCTGGTTTCCCTGCCAGGTTTTGCAGATTTGCCCAAAGGACATGAGAGCAGATATCTGTGTGCATCTGAACCGCAAGGTTTTCAAGGAGCACCCTGCCTTCAGGCTGGCCAGCGACGGGTGCCTGCGGGCGCTCGCCATGGAATTCCAGACTGTGCACTGTGCTCCGGGAGACCTGATCTACCACGCCGGCGAGAGCGTCGACAGCCTTTGCTTCGTGGTCTCAGGCTCTTTGGAAGTCATCCAGGATGATGAAGTCGTTGCTATATTAGGTGAGTCTGAGAGCTGGTAATCTGCATTTGCATAAATACAAATATGTGCAGCAGTTTATAGCCTCTTCTAGTCATTCTTTAAAAAGCTTCAGTTAAGTTTGTTTTACCACAGCCTGGAGAGGTTTAATGGGCGACCATCTAATATCCAGATTGCTTCAACCCTGTTTCATCTGGTCAATGGAAACTTTAATTTAGCATGGGGTCCTGGTCATTCTTGGGGTTTTCCCTGTCTTGACACATCCCTTTTAATTAGAAATTCCATCTAGAATTGCATTTAGAATCCTGGCTTCCCTGCCTCACTCCCACCTCCCTGCCTAATAATCCGTAACAATTTTTCTGGTTAGATTTATTTAAGATGTCATGTTGAAATTATATTTATCTATTTTAAAGTCAAAGTAATTTAAAACATTTAGAGGCGATTTGTGTTAACTTGGAATGGCAGCTTTGGGTTGGAGGCATTGAAAAGAAACTGATAGGGGTGTGGACAGCATTCTGAGGCAAAGCTAACAGAAAAGAGTGGGATAATCCAATAGATGTAGATGAATCATGAGGTGGCTGGAGCATTGAGGAGGTGATACTTACCATTTGATTCTGTCAAGCCCTTTCGTGATAAGATAAATTCTCATGGTGGCTTAATCCTGTAACTGTCACTCACAGCAGCCTGGAAAAAGAAAAAAAAAAGAGAATAAAGCATCTTGGTAATCTTACCTTTTTCTGAACACATACATGCAACTCTCTTAAGATGAATGTCTACTGAAAAATGAGGGGGCTAATAAATATGTTGAGCTTCGGTTTTTTCTACTTTTGAACAGGATTGCATGTATAGTGTAGGGTAAATGTAGAGTCGTGGGGAATCAAGTTGATAATACTTTGTGCCACAAGAAGCTAAAAAGGTGAGAAGTTGGAGGATAACTGATTCTTTTTAGTTCTGGAATCACCTGTGCTTCTCAGTGCTGTATGATATTTCTAACTTCTGCTTGTCTATGCTGCACATCAAGAACTTGCTACCTTTTGCCATGTTGAACTCTGATGAATTAACATGACAAATGTAGAGCACAAGACTCTTCATTTTGTGTGCCTTTATGTCACCACCTCAGTTCAGCATGTGAAGAAAACCTCAAAGCATCTTGCTGCTCTATTTGAGTATAGGTAAAAAGCACTGGAATCAAAATCTTTAAAATGTTCTTTAAAGACACCGATTTTCTCCTCATCTTTACTGGTAACTCCTGCATTTTACCATAACACTCTAGAAAACCTTCAGCCAAGATCGCTGGAGGAGTCAGTGTTAAGGAAACCTAACTCCTAATCTCTGCTGCTGCAGAGTGATAGCTATGGATAAATGAGATTGTTCCCTTGGTATCTGGATAAATAGAAGTATTTTGTTGCTGTACTTCTCCTGGGATGCAACTATTGATCCTCGTCCCTCCACAACGTTTTATTGTCTTTTTCTTTTTTTTTTTTAAATTTGGAGTCAGTTCTTGGGCTCTCGCTAAAGTTGGTGAGTTTTATTCACATTTTCTTTGTGAATATTGTAAGTGGAGAGGAAAGTAAAATGAAGTGGGACGTGAAATTTGGGATTCTGTGAGATTTCATTTTGGATGTGCATCAATTTTTGTGTTTCAGTTTCTGGGCTAAGAAATTCCTTTCCTTCCACACATGTGTGTACCTTCCTCCCCCAGGCTGTGAAGACTTCTGCTGAAGTTTTCTCTATCCTGAAAAGAAATTATGTATTTAACTAAGTTTTTCACTATTCTAAATCAATTGTACTTCTTTTTCCTTCAGCATTGTGTAATTTAGTTATTACAGTACTGAGGGATGCACCAGGAGATGGGTCAGGGTTTCCTCTGTAACTCCCTTGTACTCTCAGTTTTCTTATCTGTAGAAAACAGTGTTTTGGGGTGGGGTTTTTTTGTTGTTGTTTCTGATTTTTTTAGTTTCATAGTTAGCTAAACTTGCCAAGTTCTTGATGAATGTGTATCAGAAAAAACAAGGTACTACAAGGGGGAAGAAAAGTGCATTGTACAAGAAACACGATTTTGCTGATTGTTCAGCCAGAAAAACCTATGCCATAAATTTTGTTTACCAGTCCCAACTAAGCATAGCTGTGAACATCAGGCATGTAACAGCAATGTGAGGAATTCCATAGGGTAATTTTAGTTGACAGGTATGTTACAGGGACTGTAGTCTTCTTCCAGGCAGTCTGGAAATGAAAATGAAAAAAATAAGTGCACAAATTATTCAAAGTGAATTATTTCCTCAGCTCTGTCTGCCTTGTAATAAAGCAGCCTTTGCAGCTTTGCAGTTTGGCCTGTATCTTCCTTACAATGCAGAAATGGATTGCAATTCTGAATCAGTCTGTGGGACTGCTGTGCAGCATTACATAAACCAAAGGCAAACTGCACTTAATCCTTAAAGAATCCAATTCATAGGAAACATTCTCAAGTTCTGAAATAATTTAACCTTGCAGGCTGGTGTATAAGAGTGTATTGTGTAGCCCTGGAGTGAATTGTGTACACTTGCATAATGTCATTCCAAATGAGTTCCATGTAATACCCCAGAGACAGGTATATTCTCAGTTCAGGCTTATGTTCTTAGAACAAAGCACTGACTTTGATTGACTTGGATTAATATGAGTACTGAGTTGGAAGAAATTGCACAGCAGTGAAAAAAAGTACTATTTTTGTATGTCTCCTAAGACTGCCTTCCCATTAATTTAAATTAAGACACAAACACAAAACTATGCAAATTAAAAAAAAAAAAAAAACCTCAATTTTTTGCATGTTTGCAGTAAATATTTATAGAAATTGGCACACTTTATAAGAAGTTTGATTTGTTGGGATGAAAGATATATTTTTTTTGAATTCTTTGCAAAATTTATGCTAAAATACAGAAATTACTGATGTTCATGTGACCCAGTCTCTGGATTTTGTGTGTCAAGGAAACAGAAACAAAAATGTAGAAAATGACCTCTCAGCCAGGCAATCGATTTATCTGTGATTCATTCCAATACAAATGAGTCAGAAAAAGAAGACTTAGCAAGAAAAGCCATTCTATTACTATGTTTTCTGTGTTAATGTATGAGAGTGGGATTATGTAAAAGGGATGTTGAGCTGGTGGGAAGCTGCTTGGATGAGACACAATTCTGGTTTTGGTGGTTTGTTGTTCTTCCTCTGACACTGCTGTTGCTGCGTAGGATGAAGTGTTGACGTACACTCAGCACTTTGAGGAAGGCTGAGACAAATCACACAGTCCCTGCCCTGAAGAGAGCTGAGCCAAGCACAGGTCATGCAGGACTTCCATTAAGAGAATGTTTTCAACTTGGCTTTGCTTTTAACTTTCCTAAGCCCTCCCACTTGGCCTGGTGCTGCTTTATCCACCTGAGACTGACACTATTCTCTTTGAGCTACTCTCACTTAAAGACGTAGCCTTTTATCCCAGTGTGTTTAGAAAAAATGTGAGGGTTTGTTTCCTCTGTTAGAAACAATCAAGTGTTTATGTGCACTTCATTTGGCAGCTCTAGTTTCTCTGTTTTGGAGCAGATCTTTCAGGGTGAGCATCTGAAAACCTGAATTTACCTGCAGGTCTTTGACAATTAAAACCTACCCATGCTCAGGAGATTGGCTATGTTTTAATTTGTCAAATAACGTCTTTAAAATTTTCCTCCTGAATTAACTGTGTTCTAGGCACAGACCATAAGGTCTGACTGTAGCTTTCTTTGGAATATGCAGGGGGAAAAGGCACTTTGCTGCCCTCCAGCCATTTAGCCTGAACCTTTAAAATCTCTCCTCACCATTGCTTGAAGAAGTGCTAATTCCTGTGCTGTGTCTCCAACTCTGTGTGTGTGTGCTTAGATAATTTAATGAATATCACAGAAAAGTATGTCACAGCAGCAAAAATAACTTTTTGTATGTATTTTCTGGAAATACATGGAAGGACTGGATAGGAGACCTTGTTAGTACCCAAGTTGGTTCAAAGTCTTTCAGCCTGAAATTGGGGTTATCTTTGACATTTAGAAGAACATTCCAGCAAAATGCTAGAGAGAGGAAGAAGACCCTTGAAAATTAGGGTGACAAACTTTTTTCCTAGATAGCAGTGGGGAAAGCAGTGTCTCGTACTTAAATTTTCAGACTGCTGCAAAATTTGTCGATTAATGGCTCCTAGAGGGCCTGACTGAGCAGCAGATCTGTACTTACATGAGAAAACTGGTGAAATGGTCTTGATACTTCCTGCAAGGGGGCCCTGTGTGAATAGAAGGTAAGACTGGAGGTTAGTTTTGTGGACTTGATTAGAGACAGGGAGCTTTAAGCTTTTATTTATTTAACAACTGAAAACCAAACCCCTGAAAGGCTCTGTGGTTTTCAGAGCTGAGCACTGGATGAAAAACTAGTTTTTAACTAGAAGATTTAGTTTAAAAGAAAAAACACCCTCCTGCCAAAAAGTTTGTCCCAAGTGTTACATTCCAGCTGTTCTGCATTTATGTTCTTGCTATCTTTATTTGACCTAAAAACTTCCAGAAGAATAAACCTTTTTCTTGACTGTTGGTTTAGCATCACAGAATATCCTGAGTTGGAAGGGACCTGTGAGAATTGTTGAGTCCAACTCCTGGCTCCACAGAGGGTGAGTAAATGAAAGAGACAGGAAGGGAAGTCAAGGCAGGAATTTATTGTGAGTAAGGCATACAATTGCTCTCCAACAGGTCACTTTGCTGTTGCTGTTCTTTTTGCTGCTGTCAAAGCTGAAAGGCAATAACGTTTAATGGAGATGTTATGTAGGTATGCAGGTGTGCAGTAACACAGTGTCAAGAATGGGATTTTTGGGAGAGGGGCAGGGAGTGTACAAAGGATACACATAATGTGTTACATTAAAGATCACACAGGAGCTGACCCTGAAATACGGATCTTTTATTGTTATTTACAAAGCTACGAAGTTGACAAGATTGGAGACTGTGGTTTTAACATGATGTTGTAGGGGACCTTGGTGTGCCGTGTTTTGTTTCAGCAGGATATTAAATGCTCCATTTGCTTTGTGTGGAGAAATTCCTGCTGATTTAATTTGATCTAATTGCAGTCTTAAAGAAATGTTATAAGAATAATTGTTTGTTTTCTTTACAATTGCTTTAGCTTACTCATTTAGCCGTAAGCACTTCATTCAGATGTAGACACCAGAGGATTGGTTCAGATTTTGGTGGGACAGATTTGTCTCCATATAGGACAATGCCAACTGCAAGGGCAGCTGCACCACAGGGATGGTCTGTTTTAGAGGAGGGACAACAGCAGTGCAGGAGTGTTCTCTGTGTTAGACCCTCTCCATGGAAAATGTTGCTACTTCCACAGAGTTATGTGAAAACTGCTTCTCTTCTCTGCTTGAAATGGCAGATGAGTGACCTGAGCCCAGGCTGCTGTCTTTTGACTGTCCCTAGTACCTGAGCTAACTCAGATTTCCCTGAACTAAACTGCTCTGCCGTACTACCCCACTTTCAATTTTGTTATTTTAGAGCCTGTAATTTAATTCCACGCCTTTGAAGAAGTCCCTTACTTCTCTGCCTAATTTTTCACCTGCACTTTAAATTTAGGTACACCTCTCTGTGTTAAAAACACCAAGCTCCTGAGCTCTCAGGCTTAAGAAATGGTTGCAGGATTATGGATGGCATTAAGAGTTTTCTGACAGTATCTAACGTCACAGCATTGTTTGTGCTATTGAATAAGACTGTAACATGACCAGCAGTGCTTTGACAAAGGAATGATTGAAATGAAAATCCATCTTTATCCTCGGTAGTTCTGCTGTGCTTTTTCTATTTATAGCTGAAAGGTGGGATTTTTTTTAGATTATTTATATGGGCAGGTTGGACAAGTTGCATGTTTCTGTGAAGTGATTCAATAAACACCAACTGAAGGAACAGTGAACAGTTTTCAGAGTCTGGTTTGCTCAATGAGTGTCCAGGCACACTTAACAAAAGCATTACAGATGGAAATCCAGCTAGACTTTTTAAAAGGCCATGGCATAAAGAGGTCTACATTAATACAAGATTTTAATTTCATGATGGGTGCAGGAGCAGCACTGAAACTCTTATTGAGAAATATAGGTTTATCCCACGTGGTGGTTTAGGACAGAGAGTATTCCTTATTCCTGTCCTCTAGATATCTGGGGTAGGTTGATATGAGGACTTGCCATTTTGGTGACTTTTTATTTGTTCTGTGTCTAATTTCTGACAGACATTAAAAGCATGAATTGCCAAAGCTCCTGTCCACTGCTGTTTGTAGATGGTTTAAGACTGTACAGGGTATTGGAAAAACAGATTTTTAAAACATTCAATGACTTGCTGGAGTAAGTGAGGAGAAGGAGTATCCCCTGTGAACAGAGGCCACAGTAGGGAACTTTTGGGCACAGTTCGTGTTTTATTGCTGTGAATTTATACACCTTTGCATAACGTGCTCTTAAGTAATCCAACAGCATTGCATGTGGAAGAAGTTGGCAGTGCCTGGCAGGACACTGGCAATGATGATCCATGACACTGGCAGCTGAAATTGAGATCTGGTGGGGATGAGGCTCTCTGTGCCAGCCTGCCCCTTGATATCTCAGGAGATCTGTGTTGGGAAGACTTGCACATCCTATTTGTGTGTGTGCTGCAACAAGAGGCGGGAAGAGGTAGAAATTATAATTTAGCAAGGAAGTCATCTTTCTATAAAGACCCTGATTTCTGGCAGGTGAACCACTCAACTAATTTTTCTGGGGTTTTTTTTGTTTTTTTTTTTTTTGTTGTTTGTTTGTTTGGTTGGTTGGTTGGTTTTTGTTTGTTTTTTTGTTTGTTTTTTGTTGGTTTTTTTGGGTTTTTTTTGGTTTTTTTGTTGTTGTTGTTTTTCTTTCCGTTTCTGTTTCAGCGTTCTGGAGGATGAAGAATAATTCTCTTTTCTCTGAAGAGACAGATTAAAAATAATTGAAAAAAATTTCATGAAACTGTAGTTTTTCTTTGTTTTCTCCAAATTTCAAATTACTATTTTTTTCAGAGATACGTTTCTGTAACATTGTTTAATTTATGCTGAAGGAGTTACTAGAAATACTAGATGAAATAAAGTATAAGATAGATGGAAATTTCATGAGGTTTTCAAAATATTTGCTATCTATATTTCAGAACACTAAACTTATTGTTTAAACTCTTATGAATCTTTCCTTTCTGAAATAAAATAATAAAATTTTGGGGCTTTAAAGTGTGTTCCAAGCAATATCTGGAATATAAAACCTGTCCCTAAGTAATCAAGAAAGTAACTCAGAGGATAATGCATTTTGAGCCTCTTATATAGGTAAGGGTTTTTTTGGTCTTTTTTTCTTTTTTTTGGTCAGAGAATTAGACTGCCCATGCAATGACAACACAGATTGAGTTGTGTTTTTCCTATTACTTAACCACTGCAAATATATTCAAATGTATTTATTACTCCAGTTACCTGGGCTACTCCATATCCTCTGAGTTTGTACAAACTGGCCACATATTTATAATATTTTTATAGTAATAATTAGAATACAAAAAAGGATAAATGATGCAGTTTCTGGTGAAGCCTCCTGGCTTTTTTATGAATAAAGCTGGTAGGGCCCAGTTGATGTTTAAAACTCTTCATCACAGTATGTCAAGTAGTGAAATATAATCCGTGTTGTATTCTGAGAGACAAATAAACACCTTAATTATAGCAACAATAATAGAAATTTTAGCTGTAACTAAATCACGTTGTTGCTACTCAGCTCTAAAACAAATGTTTTTATTTTGTCTGTACAGTAATGTGTTTCAGCAGAGAAAATTGATGCAGTTGTGTAGTAAACTGTCTGCAAAGTGTTGCCAGGCTGTGATTTACAACATGAACAGATACATTTTGTGTATCTATTTGTGTTTCTATTTGTGCACCAGGCAAATCACTGAAAGAGCAACTTCGGTTTGTTATCTCTGTAATGCTTTGGTCTCTGTGGCAAAGATATTCAGGCTTTTTGAAGGTCTAATTAGAGGAAAAGAGTAGTTAAAACCTCTGATTAATGAAAAAGAATGTATTCTCTGCAATGCAGTTGGTCATTCACTTTTCATTACATGTCTCAGTTTGCACTTGAGAAATCTTAAGGAAATCCAAAGCAGCAAACCATTTCCATGCACCATCTCCTTCCAGCTGTACTGTGTTGGAGAACCAAACTAAGGTTATTTAATGGCTTCAAGCTGTGCAATTTATCTGGTGGACGGCTACTGAATACTCCACCTCAATGCCAAATGGTAGCTCCATTTTTTTCTGGCTGACAGTTGTTGTTGCATTAATGCACCAAGAGGAAAAATTATTTTTGCTCTAGTGTATTTACTTTCCTTAAATCCTTCTCCCCTCTGTAAAGTGGGAAAGTTCAAATTGCATGCATTACTTAGATTTGGAGGAAATGAGGGAAGAGAGAAGGGAAGGGTTTCAGTTGAAGCCAAATTATCACGTGGTGATCGCAGAGGGCGTTTGACCCTATAAAATTTGTGTGTCTCCCACTGCTTGGAGATGGAGAGCAGATCCTGAGGGTGCAGGCCAGTGTGGGGGCTCCAAGGAGCTGTGCTGGGAAAGTCCTTGTGGCAGCCACTGTGGATCAGCATCACAGATAGCTGTGTTTGCTAAACACCTGATTGCCAAGATATGCTTAGTGCTGCACTGCCACTGAGCCATGTTTGGCCATTCATTGCTCCGCCATGAGCAATGTTTGGTCATTCTGTCTGGTCTTTGGGTCTGCTGACACTGTGTCAGATCCTAATTCTATTGTTCAAACATGTAGATGAAGGCAAATTGAGAGGAGACGTGACCTAGATTCTGCTATTGGCTGCTGTCACAACCATTACTGCTGCTTTGAAAATTATTCAAACATGGATATTTTGTCTGATATACTGAAAATCCATGGATTCATGTGAATGCCTTCAAAATCCATACTGACCTGGGAGACCTGCAATACATGAATCCATAGCCTCATCTTCTCCCCAAGCTGTCACACTGAAACTGCACTACCATGATTTTGAGACACCTAGAACCCAAAAGTGGACTGAGCAGGTTATCAGCCAAACACATATTCCACGAGTCGTATTTTTTTGAGTAGATGGAATACCTTCTGTCTGAGAGAAGAGCTCCTCAATCTTTCCTCATGTAAGAGTGGAAAGGCCGAGGGTGGTTGTGGTATCGAGGCAGTACAGGTGTAATGTGATAGTGTGGTTCTTTTCTCAGAATCAGCAGAACATCTGGCTAAGCTACAATAGTCACATCTTCGTCACTGGGGCTGCTTTCAGGAGACAGAGTGGATGTGGCTTGACCTTATGCCTGACTCAGGCTGAATTGGCAGGGGTAACAGAGAAATCATCTTTTCACTGGTAAGATAAACAGCAAATGTGATGTGGAGAAGAAACTGGGAAAGAACAAATATGGAAACAGGCGGTTTTATAAAATATTTCTTCACAGTTTAAATATATCCGGATTTGGGGACTCGTTATTGTAATTAAAACAAACAAGGAAACATAAAAGACAGAAAACTATTTGGCTTTCTAGTGCATGGTGAGCTGATGGTGGAAAAGGTCCTCAGCCCACAAATCCAGCAGGGAATATAAATGATTGATGGTAAAAGCTTAGATCATCCACTTGAAGTGTGATTGACAGATAATGTTCCTGGCAAACATCTGGAATTCAGTAAGCTGGGAATGAGAAATGCAAAGTACTGACAAACAAACAGCCATCTGCATTTCTCTAGTTTTTTAATCTTTTTTCAGAGGTAAGATGAAATATATAAAGCCTGGAGTTTATATTTAAAAAGAGGCTTTTGGCTCATGTTCCCTAATGCAGCCCTTGGACTTTGCCAACCACCTTCTGACTCAGAAGTATCACCATACCCTTCTTGCTCTACAATTACAGATGGTTTTGATAAAACACCCACTTAGTCTTCCTCCCTTTTTAAAATTTTTTTTAAATTTTTTTTTTAATTCCTTTTTCCACAGTGATTGATCTTATTGTGTGGAGAACATATAGACAAAGGGAGATGGTATGCAATTCCTTATTATGCATAAGAGGCCAATTGTTCTAATGCAGTGCAGGTAATCCTGGGTGGAATTTTAATTCCTCCTTGCTATATAGATTTCTACTACTCCTTCCCCACTCAATTTTCTATAAGTGTCAAACAGGGTTTTTTTAAGAATCTGACAATCAAATTTAATACTTTTTGTACCCATCATTTAGAAAATGGACTTGACAGAAATAAAGCAGTGAGGTGATTGCATGTGCTTCACTTTGGAAACTGAAATACAGTGTAGGATTCATTTTCAGCTACATCATTGGGTGTTAACTTCAAGGAAGTTTTTTAATGAAAGAAAAGAGTAGAACTTCTTTGGGTTTTTTAGTTTGTTTCTTAAAAACAGGGACTTCTGTGATCTGACTGAGTTTGTTGCTCATGTGTTGGTTTTCTCTGGCTGGCTCAGCAGGCACCCAGCAGACCCAGCTCCCTCCTGTGCTGTTCTTGCCTCTAATGGGAGGTGGCAAGACACTGCAGGAGGGAGATTTTTCCGATGGGAAGAGTTACAAGCAGTGAAGGGAAACTATGGCTGCTGCCACAAGTGAAGGACAAAGCTGTGTCTTTCTGTGTTTTGGGAAAAGCAGAATTAAATTTCAAAAAGAGTAAGGCACAAGTAACTTCTGTTGTACCTCACCTTTGAGGGAGGCACAGCATCATCATGCTGTCAGTGCTTGGACTGTTCTAATCATTCATCACATTGCTGTGGGGCAGTAACATAATGGTTGTCATTTTAAGGTAGGGAAACTTACCCAGAGATGTTGAGCAATGAAACACTTCAAAATGAGTTAGAATTCCTCTCCCTTGTGCTTGGACTACCAGCTCTAGCTGTTGCTCATCAGTTCAATGGCACAATTCAATGCTTGATAGATTCCAGAGCGTTAATTAAAACAGTTGTTTAGCTAATTGCCTGGAAGATTGTGAATAAAAGCATATTTATTCCAAAAGCAAACAATTCATTTTTACCCAGTGAAGCATATCAGTTTTTATGGTGCATAAAAATTGTTTCATTTCAATTTTGAATATATTGTGTATTTGTCTAACAGCCTTGTAGATGATCTGTTTTAAGTGCATGGAAGCTGTTTTTCTTTAGCCATTTTAAAATTTATCTGCTAACAAAAACCATACAACTAATTGAAAATGTGAAAAGTTATTGCTATTAAAAAGAAAAGTTGTTTACTGTACTGGGCTGTGGGACTACCACCATGCTTGAGGATATGAAGCTTTTGTACTATTTCCAGATGTTCTCATTGTCCTATGCAAGAGACTAGATGTGGAAGAAAGATTATTTTTATACTGTCTTTGCCTAATTTTGTGAAAAATATGCTAACAGAACAGGTGGTTTCAGTGTATGTACACATTTAAAATTAAGATAAAGTTTAAAGTGGTCAGGGTCTAAACTGGTCCATGTGAGGTGGATGGTGTAGGTCTTCTGTGGAAGACCAGGAGCACATTAGAGTTAACAGCATCTTATTTCCTTATTACCTTAACTCAGGGTAGTTTGCCATCAAACTGATAGCTTTTTCTCAAAGAAAAAATGCTTCTCATCTAATGGAAGAGATTAGGTAAGAGTGGAAAAATACAGCTGAAGGGCTGAGATGGGAATTCTAAGTTTGATTTAGAAGTTTGCTTGAGCTCTTTGCTTGTAATAGTTCTCTTGACTTCATATAGGCTTTCAAAAATGACAATTTATTTAGGGAAGGAAATCTAAAATAACCTGGGTGAAGTCAGTAATCCAATATATGTTTTGATGCTTTGGATTTAAAAATTGCTACAGGCAAGGTATTACTTACAAGACAAGGGACCATTCCTACCACAACTTGATAGATATGGATGTATTTCCATGTCGTTGGTCTTAAGAGAGATGGCAGAGATGATATAGCAGAGCAGAAGTTTGGGAGGAAAACACAATTTCAAAACAAGAACAGTATAGCTTTTTATTATCAAGGCAACAAGTGAACATTCCTTTTTTGTTAGCATTATGTACTGGAAATCAGGGGGGGAAGTACCATTACTCTTGTAAATGAACTTGTAACTTTCTCCTTTTCGTGCCCAGCCTGAGCTGGGGTATAACCAGTGAAATCCTGACTGGGGGCTGCTCCTCAGCTAGATTTTGGTGTACAAGCCCTGCACTGTAGTGCCCAGACTGGTGCAAATGCCATCCTTGCAATATTCCACAGCAGGGGTTTCGCTGGCTGCCTCAAGCTCATGGTGACATGCACATGGGAAGGGTGTGAGGAAATGTCTGTTTTCTTCCCTCCAGTGTGAAACAGCTAAACTTTCCTGCATTGTCATTGTTATGTTGGGGATAACTAATTCCACTCTTCTTGGTTTGGACTCTGTTTAGCTGCAGCCTGTAACTGCACTGATGTGTGATACAGGATGGTTTTATTGACACAACAGTGGGTAAATGTTAGCCAGACTAAGAAAAATTAACATCACAGATGTAAGAAACAGATCCTTTGTGTGACAGTTAAAAGGAAGAAGGGAAAAACCATTTCCTCTTGATTAATTTCTTTGAAAGAGATCAGAAGAGAACATGAACCAAGAATGAACCACTTGCTTTTTAAAGAAAATCTTTTATTGATATTTAAAGGAGACTTTTAACATAGAACACTTTTAAAGTATGATTTATTCTTATGAAGTTTTGCTAGGCTGTTGTAATTAAGAAAAAGATAATGGGAAAAGTTATCAATTAAATATTTCAAAATTTCCTTTTTTTTTTTTTTCAGACAGCTTTTTTTTCCTGAGTGCAAAAATAGAAGAAACTTGTCTGCATGAATGAGATGTCTGTTCTTTTATATTTTTGGTGGAAATGGTGCTGTTATTGAAGGCAATGCTGTTGATTTTCTGTAGGCAAAGGAGACGTTTTTGGTGATGTGTTCTGGAAGGAGTCGACTCTCGCCCAGTCCTGTGCTAATGTAAGGGCTTTGACTTACTGTGATCTTCATGTGATTAAAAGGGATGCCTTGCAGAAGGTGCTGGAGTTCTACACAGCCTTTTCACACTCCTTCTCCAGAAATCTCATTTTGACCTACAACTTGAGAAAAAGGGTAAGTAGCTGTGATTTTAACATACATCATGTAAATTATTTCACTTTTAAGGCCTGTCTGCATGAAAAAGCTGGTTGGCTTGAATTCTTGATTTTTTTGTGGACCCCTTTTCTAAGATGACTTTTCAGATCTTGCCTAAGAGACCCTGCTAGCATGTAGAGTCAAAAAGCTGTGAGTATTTATTCCAATGCTAGCTTCAGAGGGAGCTAAACTGTGTGTATGTGAAAGTATTTTACGTTTCCAGGAAGTAGACAGGTTGCAGCACATATGAAAACTATCATGCACTTGTGATAAACAGTGTTCACTACTTAATGCAACTTCATACTTTGTAAAGCATCTAAAAATGTTTTAGGGCTGTTGGCCCAAAATCACAAGGAAAATGGCAGGAAAAATATAAAATCTAATATATGGAACAAAAGTCAAGTACAGTAAACACTATGGAAAAGTAATGTGAACATGACATTCTAGCAAGAATTGTTTCTTTTATGATAAATCACATTTTGGAATTACTTTGCTTATCTATAATATTTCAGTTTTCTTATTCTTGATTTTTTGGTTCTTTTCATTCCTTGCTGTGTGCCATTTCAAGTTATTTTGTCAAATGCCAGTAATCATAATCTAATAGCCCAGTTTAAATCCTCTGTGTAATCTTCAGTGAACAACCTCTGCAGAAATTTATTAAAACTGTAGTAGGTATAATTCAGATTATATGATTTTGTGATGCAAGGTAGAAGACAATAATGTTACACTGAAAAGAAATACAATAGAGAACCTGTACTTGCTTTATAAGGATATTTGAGATCAGCTAACGAAATATGTTTGATAGGAGACTTTTTTGTTCCTAAAAATGATTTTCCATAGTAATTTACAGGTTCGAAGTGAGTCCTAGATAATTAGACATGAAAAAAAAAGAAATATTTTAGTATTTTAAATCTATTTTGTAAAATTACACTCTACAACTGGACATTTTAAAAGATTTTTTTAATACATGTATATAGAGTTGGCACACTGAAAGTAAAGTAGCGTGATGATATTTTTTATCTGCATATGTTATCAGTATAAAGGAATGCAGCTTTTTAGTGTTGGATGAAAGAAGAATGTGTGAGCCACACTTTGGTGAAGTAAATCAGAGCTCTGGTAGAAAATTGATGTGATTAAAAACTAAGAAGTAAATTTATATTTGGGGATTTCCTCCTAAGACTTTTGTTCAAATGAAGGTACACAGCTGCAAGCATAGCAAGAGAGATTTCCTGTTAATAAACAGCTCCTTACCTGGTCTTAGTTAATGTAAGAAATAAAATAAATGAAAGAATCTGACCTCGCTATCTTCTCAAGAATCAGTATCACTGACTGACATATTTTATAATTAGCTCCATGGGTAATGTGGTAAGATGCTCTCAGAATATATAACTACTTTGGTTTTGGTTGGGTTTTTTTTGTTTGTTTGGTTGGTTGGTTGGTTTTTTTTAAGCTGTAGAAACAGCAAGCTTTGAGGCTTAGAAGGACCAGCTTTTTCAAAACTCATAATAATGCTAGCAGAATTCACATCATTTTGGACCTGCTCTGAACCAAAAGGCCCAATTTTAAAATCAAAAGTGAGACTGTTCCTCCATGTTGCTTTTCCCAGGCCAGCTTACAAAACATTTTTAACCGTTGTGTCACAACTCCTGTACTGTCAATTTTCTACACAAAATGTTCCTAATAAAAATGTACATCTTATGATAGCAATTTCCATCCAGTTATTCAAATAATTGGATTTTAATTGAGTTGCAGTCAGCAGAAAAGTGGCATTGATTGATAATGGAAGCGAGAGTTTGATGGTTCTAGGTTAACAGACTGTAGCACTATTTATTTTATTAAAAGAAGGCTGATTGCAATCAGAATGCAAATGTTAAATAATGTGAATAATATATGCTCTTGGAAATGTGTGGAAGGTACAATACTTTAGAGATTTGAGGTGATGCATGCTAAAAAGGCAACTTTTTAGAATTTGGAATTTATTCTGGTTTAAATATCTGTGATTTTTTCTTTATAGAAGTAGGTTCCCAGCTTGTCGCTTCTAACACTTCTCTGGTCTATTTCTGCAAATGGAATTTTGTAGAATTAAGATGAACTGGTACCTTCTGTTAGTTACATTTGTGATGTATCGCATATCCTTCAGAGTATAAATACCAGAATTACACTTTTCATTTCAATAAACAGTTCCATCTCTGACTCCAGAAATGTTCAACTAGTTGCAATGTAGATACTGTATATTACTCCCAAATATATTCGTACAGATTCCAAATACATGAAAAAGGAGCTTTGGGGATTTTTTTTTTCAGAAAGATCTCATATTTTTAGACTTGGTTATTCCTCTGAGGTGTCCCCATCTTCAGGGTACCTGTGCCTTTAGTTGGCTGTGGTACTGAGTCCCACTATGCAGTGCTTGGTGCTTTGTAGCCAAGTTTCACTCAGCTTCAGTGAGCTCTAGCACTGGCCCATTATTTTCCACATTCACATGTTCCTTGGGTGCTGGGTCTCCTCTAGTGATCCCTGCTGGAGCTCCCTGTCCCAGGCCCTTTGATGCCAGTGAGGAGATGTTCCCCCCTTGCTGGGTCTGGACCCACGTGCTGATGGCTGTGACAGAGCTAAGCAGACATGCAGGAGCATTGGAAGGTACCCAGACTGGTCAATCGGTCTTGACCTGAGCTAAACCTAGAGCTGGATTTAGGCAAAGTAAAAGGCAACATCCCTTGTGCTGCTCTTCCTACTTGTCTTGAATGTGGTTTGAGCTGAGCTGGGAGGACAGGACACTTCTGGTCCGTGTATCCCCTTTGTACCTTCTGTAGAACAGGCCTGCAGGTATAAAATGTTACTGCCTGTGATGCTTAAAGATTTTGTGGCCAAGGGAAAAGTTTCCAGTGCTGTGTGCCTGGCATGTCATTATTGTCCCTGTCTGTGCTGTGAAAGCAGTTTCCTTTCACTCACTTTCTCAACAAATGCCAGTGAAATATACTCTTTTCTGAAAGTGTCAGCTTGCTGTCAGGTGACTCCCTGAGCAGTTTCCTCAAGTGGCTAAAATCCCTCCTGAAGTTATTAGCTGTCTAGTTACCTCAGAGTGCAGCTCAGACTTAGGAAACTTTTTATTTTTCCTAGAGGAAAAGAGAAAGCAGACCTTTAATTAACTCCTTCTGCTGCCAGTCACTGAAATTTTCATCTAGAGTGGGAACAGGGGGGTAATCATCTGCTGCATCTCTCTTTCCACCATCCTAAGAAACTGAAACTGCAGTCTGTGCCTGCAGGTGCTATGTGTTGGACTCGAAGGCTTTGCTGATGGAGGTTTTTTAGAGCAATGCTTGCTGTAACAATGTTATGAAATTAAAGCCGGTTAATGATGTTGATGTTTCTGTCTCTTTCTGAAATCTTTGAGGGGAACCAGAGTGTAGACACTGGGGGTATTGTGGGAATGTCAAGTGACAAACTCACCCTCATGAAGGGTATGCTGGACAAAGGAAATATTGCAGGTTGGGAGGGCAGCAGGATTCCAAGGCTGGATGGAGGGGATCTGGTTTTTCTCACCATATTTAAATACTTCTGGGTTTCCAAATTGGACATCCTAACTCCAGGTTGGTAGAAGCATAGGAAGAGAAAAGCTTGCTTCATAGCTACCTGTCATTGTCTTTGGCTTGTGATGGGGTGCAAGTTTGCCGTCTTTAAGGATGGGAAAGGCCTTTGGCAAATGTTCTGGCTTTGGCAGTTGCTCCTTTCCATGATGTGACCAATATTAACTTCCACTGGGTTGTACCACGCTGTATTTGCTCATTTCATTCTGCTGCAGCCGTAAAAGATGTTATAGCTCAAATGTCTGCTCACACTACATAAATGGGAGAATTCTTATACATAATTTATTAAGCTGAGATTTCTCTAGTAAGCCGTCTTAGCCTGGATAGAGATTAAATGACTAATTCTGAATACTTTGGAATGTCATGATAGGAAGCACAAGTAGCTTTCCCAGAAGATGAAATTTGAATCCTTCTATAAAAGAAGGAAGGCAGTAGGATCTAGGTACGTTACCGGGATTTTGTTGGAGACAAAGAAGCGGCAAAGAATGTTCTGCATTTTTACAAGTCAAACATGATTTAGTGAGTGAGAGCCAAAGCTCCTAGTCAGAACATACTTGAGAGAGCAGTGATTGTAACAGAGTAGACTCTCTCCTTGGCAGTGTAAGATTACTTGCTTTTGTACGTGTAGTGGTGATTTTATTCTGTGATGTTCCAACTGTGCCAGTGGACAGAACTCCCAGCGTCTCTTTCAAAAAGCAATTTTAAAATGTAATTGTGCCTTCCTCTTCAGCATTAGTTTAATCTTTCTTTTTTTTCATAGTGTAAGCTCTAACTAGAGAGAGAACTTCTCTCAAATCATACATTTCAGCTAGGAGTGCCTCAAGCCCTGATTTTAAATCTCAGGTGGCTTTGGCAGCAGTTTGTTTTCGGAGGGGGGCAACCCGTGGTTTTATAGTCTACCTTTCCACATGACAAGTTTTAAAATTCTTTGTCATGATAGGGGTTCAAAATGGTATCCCAGAATTCTTTCTGATGCACAAAAGCCAGAATTGCTGCAAGGTTTCAACAAAACTTTCTTACACTGAGGAGAGAGAGGTTTTAATTTTGGAATATTGTCCCATTTGATGATGGATTTCCTAATGGTCGAACTGACAGCCTGCTTCTTTCTCTTGTGTTTGTACTCACCAAAACAATCCCACAAGTCCTGTGGGAAGAGGATTTTGATGTTTGACTGGCGTGCATCTTACAGCACAGAAAACCACGGACATTGGACCTGACTGAGATGTCTGCAAGGGCCTGTGGCTTGGGAATTACGCCAAATTCCCAAGGAGGCAAAATTGTCATTATTTCCAAAAAAACTGTCTAAATGTAAATAAACAGTTAAGCACTGTGTTCTTTCCTATGCTACTTTTTAAAACCCGTTCAGGGATCGGATGCTCTTGCATTCACATTTTCTCTATGTCAATCTAAATAAACCATTTTTTTTTTCTATTTCATCATTGGTAGATTCCATATTGCATTTTTGCATCGTTTCTCCAGCCTTGGACGTGTTAACCTCTGTCTGTCTCTAACAAAGAGCTGTTTAGCTATCCCGCAGATTTTTGGCCAAATACACTTTACACTCTGTACTGAAAGTGTTCTGAGACACTGTGTGTCATAAAGTTTGCACATCTTCCATGGATGAACTTAGCGCTGTGTCTGTCAATGAGCTGAGACCTCATCCTCTCAGGAGGATGTGCCCTTGGATTTCTTCCTTCTCCTCCTCTGTAATTTGCTGGACCCCTCCAGGTAAAGAATTAATGCCCACCCTTAGAGAAGATTTGATGAACTACAAGCCTTTAGCATTCATACACCTACACAAGTGATGGTTGACTTATGTGATTGTGTTCAAGCCAAAGTAGCTCCATTATTTATTTTCCAGAAGTTCCAAATTCTAAATTTATTTCTGTTCTATTTAATGCTTATGGCCTGGAGCCCTGTAGAGAGGAAGATCTGGCTATAGACAAATAAATTACATAGTGGGGATGTGTGTGTACAATAGAAAACATAATTAACTGGGAAGTTCTGAAACACTGTGCTGGGTTGACCTTGGCTGGTTACTGGGTGCCCACCATGCCTCTGTATTACTTCCCCATCCTTGACAGGACAGGGAGAGAAAAATAGGATGAAAAGCTTGTGAGTTGAGATAAGGACAAGGAGATCACTTACCAAGCACCACCATAAGCAAAACAAATTTGACTGAAGGAAATTAATTTAATTTATTACCAATTAATCAAAGTGGAATAGCGACAGATAAGGGAAAAATCTAAAAAACACTTTCTGCCCATTCTTTCCCTTCTTTCCAGGCACAAATTCACTCCCAAGTCTCCTATCTCCTCCCCTGAGCAGTACAGGGAGGTTGGGAATGGAGGATGTGGGTGGTTCATAACGCTTGTTCTCTGTCATTCCTTTTTCTTCACACTCTTCCCTTGCTCCAGCATAAGGTCCCCCTCATGGGAGACAGTCCCTCACAAACTTGTCCAATGTGTGTCCTTCCCACAGGCAGCAGTTCTTCAGGAACTGCCCCCCTGCAGCTCCCTTCCAGAGGGGGCAGTCATTCAGGAACAGACTGCTCCAGCGTGCATCCCTTGGGGAGCCACAGATCCTGGCCAAAGACCTGCTCCTTCCTGGGTCCCCTCAGTCACCTGCAGGGGTTCCGTGGGTAACCTCTGCACCATGGGCTGCCATGAGCCCATGGGGTAACCCGCATGGACAACCTGCAGCTCCACAGTCTCCACCATGGTCATCACCATGGGCTGCAGGAAAGTCTTTGCTGCAGCCTCTGGAATACCTGCTTCCCCTCCTTCTTCTCTGACCTTGGTGTCTGCAGAGTTGTTTCTTTCACATGTTGTCGTTTCTCTCTCTCAGCTGCTGTAGTGCAGTGTTTTTTACTCTTTCCTAACTAAATATGTTACCACAGAGGTGCTGCTGACACTGTTGATGGGCTCAGCTCTCGCCTGCGCTGGGTCCATCTCAAAGCAAATCACAATTTGCTCTGTCCTACACTGGGACAGGTTCTGGTACCTTCTCACAGCAGCCGCCTCTGCAGCCTGCCTGCTGTCAACCCCTCGCCACATAAACCCAAAACAGACAGCAAAACTCTTCTGCTGCTGTTGCTCACTACGTGATGTGTTGTCATGTAAATTCTAGCTGTGACTTAGACAAAGCTCTGCGGGTAAGTAGCAAAATGCTCCTTTAGAATGCTCTTAAATGACTAATCCCTTCTAAAATGATTTAATGAGTTCATCACATGTTTGAGGTGCCCTCTGCTACTATGAATAATGAGTAATTTTCATACATTTAGGGGCTGTAGTAATGTACAGTAATTATAAAGAGATAACAGTATGCAATGCAAAGCAAGCTGGATATTTTTTCCTAGAAATACAAAGTTGTTGAGATTCTGATAGGCCATTCACTAGCAAATCCCATTAAAGTAACAGAGTCATCAATAGGTATTAATAATCATTAATAAAATTGATGGAAGAGGTGGTATGAGTAAAATTCAAATTCCAGTTCACCTTGAAATGGAAGAACATGATTACTTTTTATGAAGCTGATGATAAAACCATAACTGTCTTGAAGTATCTTCAGTAAAGAGAATATTTCCTATTCTGTGCTATTGTAGATTTATAGGTTTTCCCATGCTGGTACCTAAATTCTTAACTTTCATTTGCATTCTGATGGCTGAATTAGGAATTAAATTTGTGCAGACTAAATTTGTAAACCCAGAATTCTGCCTATTTCACCATGTGTTTTCTAAGTACAGAAAACTATATCAATGTTATGTCAGTAAAGACATTCCAATTCTATGTCAGTACTTGGAAGAAAAGTGCAGTAAATGGAATGAGTTCTGGTCAACCAGAAATTGGGATTAAGCACTTCATTCATCAATCCAGAAACCGAATTGATGCTTTGTTTGTTTTTATCATGTTTTGAGGAGACTTGCTTGAATTGTTTTTGAAAGGTTTTTGTTTTTTTTTTCTCAGTGACCCATAAAATACTCAACCTTAAATATAAAAGAAAAAAATCTGCCTTTTTTGAAATCTGTAGAGTGTTCATAAAGTCTTTCCATATATGTTTTGAGTAGATTAAAAATGCCCTTAACAAGGTTGATGGTGAATTAAAATAAAATTTGTTTTCATACTCTCTTAGTCCTTAGAAAAGGACACATTTGGCTTTTGTAAAGCTATTTTCAGATGAGTAATAGAAAGTTGACATTAAATAAAGGTTTTGTCTCATTTTAACATGAGACACACACCCATCAACTTGTTTATCCCAACAGAAGAAAACGCATTACTTTGATTTTTACCCTTCTCCACCTACATAGACTAAAGCATAGAAATAATTTTAATACAGAGAAAGGTTATTCAGAGTGGATGAGGATTCCCTGGAATAGCTCCCCCAAGCCTTTTTAAAATAGAAAATACATTTCCTAGGAACTAAGGAAGTTCTAAATGTTGGCCCACCACCAGGGACAGAAGACAATAACCCAAAAGACAGCTTGCTGAAGCTCCCAAGTAATTCCAATGTCACACATTCTTTCTAATATATTAATGTTGCCACCCAGGCTTTTCTTGCACGTGTGTGCCGTATTCTATCACGTATTATAATTGCACTAATTAATGTCAATGTCATGTTAACCTCTGTGGCCTGGTGGTTTTGTGTTTTGGTATAACTTTGTGCTTTACTGTGAAGCACTACTGACCAAGCAAAAGACAGAACAGTGACTTGATACCTTCCTGTATTTTTTTTTTTTTCTAAAAATGATCTTTCTGGTCTGGGAAGCAGCTGGGTCCAGGACAAACTTATTAAAAGGAAATGATTTCCTGGCATAACAGCTTTGACCTTCTGGTCTTCTCTAGGGTCACTAAGGGCTGGACTCATATGACTACAGATCCAAAAACAACCTGTTCAAGGTACTCCATGGAGGAGAGATAATGCAGATAACTCTGCAATGTGAAAGCTGAATTATGTTGGCCAACCTACTTCTTGAGCAATCAACTCCATAATCTAAGTGATCCAATTGATCCTTTTTTGGCACTGCAATGAAAGCTGAGATAACTGTCCCCATGGGAAAACAAACAGAAAAAAAGGAAGTAGAAGAAACTGAGTTCTGGAGGTTGCAGCTAGTGTTGTGTAGAGGCTTTGTGATCCTGACTCCAGACCAAACCCTTCCTCCAGGTCCTCCGTTTTCTTGCTGAAATGTTGAGACTTTTATTGTAACCGTGAGCTCTTGAACAGCGAGGCAAAGGAGGTCCTTCCCCTCTCTGTGTGCCTCAGCCAGGTGTCCATAGTTCCTCTGAGGGCTCTGTTTGCTATGCCACATGATGGGCATAAAAAAACCAGATCACCTTAAATGCAACAAATGCTGTTAAGATTTTGTGTGAACCAAAGCAGTTTCCCAGCTTAATCTGGGAAAAGATAAACCTCAAAGAGGTCAAACTAACCAATGTGTGTAGATAGCTGATGTTTTCCCTGTATCCATCCTTGAGAATCAGCGTTTTAGCTGCCTCTGAATGAGCATCTTGCTGGGGGACAACAGCCAGGAGCGTGGCACATTCCTGCTGTGAGAAGTCACGCAGGTACTGCGGTGTCTGATGTCAACCTGCTCTGCAGGCTGCTGCCTGTTCCAGCCTGACTTTGGAGTGTTTGATTGCTGGATCTGAAGTGGAGTAACAGCGAGGTGTGGCCTTGTGAGAGTTTCTGCATTTGAAATCCAGCACACTTTGCCATCATGGGAATGAACCGGTTGCAAACAAAACTTGAGAGGGCACCTTGCCAGTCATCTGCTGTGACTGGCCACCAACCATCCCTTCAGCTAAAGTCAAGTGTTAAGGAGTGTGTTGGGCTCAGTGTAAGAACTTACTTTGAGAAATACATTGAGAGTAGGATCACAAATCATCCCTTCTTATTTGGTATTAATACCTCTTATTTGGTATTAATTTTGCAGCCAGCAACTGGGTTTTTGTTCAAACTGTGTATGATTCCTTCCTCAAAAGGAAGTGCACTTTGTTATGTGCTATGTCAAACACCTGTTTGAATTCAGATTCTCAAACAGAAATGTGATACCTGACACTGATGTAGAATGTAAAATCCCTGTACAAGTGAATGTGCAAAGTGTTTTTTTTAAGTAGTTTGTTCTAAATTCGCAGACTGAAGAGGAGTCTTAGCTCTGCTTGAAAATATTAATATTCTCCCTCTTTTGATGGCTTTTTTATTGTTTTCCCATAAATTTTCTCTTTTGCTTTTTACATTACAGAATGGGGGGCGAACTTCAGTATCTCCTGTGTTTATATATATGTATATATAAAAATATAAAGACACACATATATATATACAGTGTGTTCAGTAATACTTCCCTCAACTGAAGCAGGAGCTTACAGTGGTAGGCTACCCTGAGTACACTCAGTGTCCCAAAACGCTGTCCTTGTAGGACTTGGAATGGGAATTTCACTATCCACAAGCAGCCATGCAGATGGACATGAAGGGATCGTAATTAACCATTAAGGTCCAAACCCATTGTCTCTCTATGCAGCTGTGAGACTGCATGATGTTTTCACCAGATTTTTATCAGGAGTTAAGTCTGCTAATCCATTTTTAATTAGTGCAACATTTTGAATGTGAAAACCCAATACCCAATTAACAAAGTGTTTGGATTTTCATACTTTGTGCTTTTACTATCATATACCTTTGTAGTTCTTCTTTTTGTTTCTATCTCCTAGGGTCTTTTCCAAACACAGAAAGCACATGCACTTTTCAAAGTCTTTGTGACTTGGCAAACCACATCTGCAACATTTCCCCAGCATTCCCCAACCTGGCTTTGCCTTGGAATTCATCTAAACATGCTGTTCCTCCATCTTAAAATTTCAGAGGATGTGCTTCCACCATTGTGACATACTTCATGGTTGATCATTTCTCCCATATGCTCTGTAGTAAATATACTACACAATTTTTTTTTTCATTATTCATTTACACAGCTGACATCAGAGAATCCAAGAAAATTTCTGCCACAATAATTTTGTAATACATTAGATGATTTTCTTTTGTAAGCATTGTCTTTGTATGAAAATACAGAATTATGTTCCCTTTTTGGAACCTTCTTTTTTACTTTGATTCTTTAAAAACTAAAACTAAACCTAGAAACCAAACCCAAACAAAATGCTTTTAAAGGAACTAATGTTGTACCCAGGTTGACCGGAATAGATACATCTGTGTCTCTCCCATCTTCAAGGTTGATGGCTGGATTTAGTGTAAAATTTAAATGTCCTGTAAATTCCAGCATTCTTTGTCGTGCTGCAGAAGTGAGGCACGTTCCAGTCTTCCTCTAAGTAGAGGGACGTGCAATTTGTTGTTTTTCAAGGTTTCGCTGTTACTTCACAGTAACTGCAGAGATGTTATTTATGGCCAGTTATTATCTTCATTAATGAAAGCAAAATTGCTGTTGATTTCCATCACATATTTGATCAGATGGCTGGCTAGAGTGGAAATATGAGGATGCTATAACCTTTTGTCATGCTAAGATGCAAAGCACTAACAGAGGAAGAAAATAGTGTTAGCCCTAACAAATGGATATTGACTTTGCCATTAGAAGTTTGGTGTAGTCTAGAAATATTAACCTTTGGTTTTCCTTGCCTGCATTTTTGAAATTGTTCAAGCAACAAGTCTTGTAGGAGTAAAAGTTTCAGTGGCTTACATATTCTTAATAATTATCCTGTACCCTTTCTGAAAGAGGAGATTCACATTTAGTCAAATGACAAATTCATGGGAGTGAATGGAAGGAGAAATAATGAAAAGCTTTTATTTGGAATGTCATTTGGGACAAGTTACATCCTGTAACATAAAAGCATTACAGTGGTCTTTTTCAGCAACCTTGAAAATGATCGTTTGTGTTTGACAATCAAAATAGTTCATAAATGACCTTCAGCGTGCATACTCAAACCATTCTGTAACACAGATGCAGCCACGAAGGGAGTCTGGAAAATTTGTGGCTTCTGGTTTGTAATATATTCCCAAAATTTGTAAAAGTTCATCTAAATTTGCAATTGCTCTTGTTATTTTTATGTGTAGCGTATTTTTTAGTGATGTGAAGGCATAACTTCAAAAATACTGAGGGGGTGTTTCTTGGTATGCTCTCTGAGAATCTCTCATTAAATATTGCATATTGCTTGTTTCACCACATTTTCCAGTCAGTAAGATTTTCCAAACCCCATCATGCTCTTCAGAGAGCTGTTCAGAAAAGCATGCTTTGTAGAATTATAAGGCCCCTACCAAATTAATTTTGATAATATTCTCATTTTATTATGTGTTGGAATTTCTTCACTGGACATTTTAAGGTATACAGATGGAGTGCTTCATCCAAAGGTTTTGTATGTGGCTATATTTCTTTATTTCTTTTTTTATAAGATATTGCATGATTTATTGTCCTTTGATGAAGGGAAACTGAAATGTAGAGGATTAAGTGACTCGCTGTCCTGTACAGTGATCCTCAGTGACGATGAGGAATGGAACCAGGATTTTCTAGTCACATGTTCTACTCTGTGTAGAATACCTTTGAGGGTCTGCAGCATGTGGCACAGGATGTTGAATAATGCTTTGTGTAGTGGAAGAGCAGACTCTAGTTTTGTGCTGCAGTCTTGCAAAGAGCCTAGTGTCTGCTTTGAAACAAAACCCTGTAAGTATTTAATAGTACACACAAGTGTGCTAAAGAAAGCAGCTGAGTGAGCAAAAACAAGGATGAGGTTGTCAGGAGAGGGCAGAAAAATGGTCCTTGAAATACAGGCTTGTCCTTCCTCCTCCTGTTGAATACTGCATGTACCAAGAGACCCTCTCAGTAGAGAAGCTAGTTAAACAGAGAAAGAGGCAGGAGTGGAGCATCTGGTATCTCTCCATGGAGGTGAGTGAAAAAAATCTGTATGATGGAGCAGCTGGTGCTCTGTGATCTACAAAGCTATAGGACAGCAGTTGGTGACTGGGGATAGAGACAGCTCAGCGTTTCAGGGTTTTACTACACCAGGTGGGCACAATAAAAACAACAAAGAGCAACCTCAAATTATCTCACCAACTTTTCCCCTATCTGGCCTCCAAAGAAACCCTTCAGACTGCACCATTTGACTGCCTGTCTGCCGCTCCTTCCTGACAACAGAAGTTGCAATACAGCAACATCTACATTCTCATGATCTCTGCTGTCTTATTAAAGCAGACAGCAGAGGATGAAGAAGTCTGGTGACATTATTGCACTTGATGTCCTTTTTCATCTGCCTGTATCCAAAGTTGCTCTAGTACCAAGACTTAACCTACCAACACAGTGCTTTCTAGATAATCTGACATGAGACCACGGTGGTACCCACTGCATCATGTCTTATGGCTCCCATAACACATCCTTAAGCCAGGGGCCCAGTATAGAATCACACAATAGTGAGAGAGACCCTTAAAAGTCATCTAGTCTAACTCCACTGCAGTGAGCAGGGACCTCTTCAACTAAGTCAGGTTGTCCAGAATCCCATTCAATTAACTTTTAATGTCTTCAGCAATGGGGCATCTACCACCTCACTGGGCAGCCTGGTCCTGTGCTTTACCACACTTGTAAAAAATGCAGCTTCAGAAGCTGTGTGGTATGGGTATGAGGCCCATGTCTCCCACTGGACAGGTTGTGCTGCTGGGCCTCTGCCACAGTATTCATCAAAAACAATCTTAATTGGTATTTCCATGTGGTACCCAAATGGTGCATGATTGATCCTGGTGTTTCTGCCCCTCCTGTGTGAGCATGAGGGACAAAGCTGCTTTAAGGACCAGAATAGATACAACATTTGCATCCTGCAGCCTTCCCACTTTAAAGAAACAGCATGTGATCAGGCTGCTGCTCCATGGCTGCTGGGTGAGTGCCAGCTGTGGGTTGCTCAGACTCCCTGGACTCACTTAGCAACTGCGTGTGCTTGGGATGTGAGACTGACTTGTCACACCATGCACACTGCCTGAGCACCATGACAGGTCATGCTTTCCTTTGAGATTTACTCTGCAGGTGTGATTTGCTGTGTTCTGCCCACCAGCAGCTGAGCCTCACACCTTCTGAGCAGTGTTTGGAGGTGACCTGGGCCGGCCATGTCCCCTCAGATGGGCAGAGCATCTCACGCTCCAGGAGCCGTGCCATATTCTGAGTTGTGGGACCACCTTCTCAGGAGACAGTGCTGGGACCGAGAGCCTGGGGAAGCAGGGAGAAGGGTGCTTCTGCTCCATGTGAGCAAACAGGTCTGCTGGACCAAGCAGCTAGAGATCAGTGGTGGTTGGCTTTTCACATCCAGGCCTCGATGAGCCTGGGGAGTCAGGGAGCGAAGGCTGGCCTCCCAGAGATCTGGGTTTATCCTGTTTCTGATTTCTTTCTCCATTTCCCTCACCTTGCCTGAAGAGATGCTGACAGGTAGCAGAGCTAGGCAGGATCCCTTCCATGGGACTGCTTTGTATTTGGGAGTGGTGTGGACAGCCAGTCTGTTCACAGGGGTTAGATGGCCTTAGCTGCTGAGGGATGGGGGGGTCTGTGGCAGCAGGACCCCTCTCAGGGATGCAGTGAAGACCAGGTAGAGCCTGCTGGAGACACCAGGCTGGACAGCAGCACAGAAGACAACATTCCTGATCCAGCTTGAGGCCATCTGACATATGCAGTTCTCAGGAACGTTCTGAAAGAGCAGCTTGACAGTGAGTATTGGTAATTTTACCATGGAAGCATCAAAACTGGTTAATCTGGAAGAAAATAAGATTTTTACAAGTTATTACACTTCTTCTGAGCTAGTTGGAGGTTTCTAGCACAGACTGTTCAAAGCAAAAACTCTTGCTTTGAAATCTAGCACAGTTCAGTGGAGGGTATTTCATGGTTTATGGAGCTGTGCAGTGAAAAAACAAATAGGAATAGTTTTCATGTCTGGGAGCCTCTTAAAATGGATCTGACACCAATGGTGAACACTTCCACTGAAGAAATTCCCAATCCTTCTTTAACCGGAGGTTTCTAGTCTCTATTTTATAAATGCTGAATGTGAATTCTGCATGGTCAGCAAGGCAAGACTGAGCAGATAGGAGTAGTGTGTGAAGATGCAACAGTAATAATGATAATAATAATGATAAGCTAAATGAATTACTTTTGTAATGTAAAGAAAGCTAATGTTAGTCATTATCTGGCTATTGCTGGACTCTTAAGTTCCCACATGCTTATCTTAGGACATACTAACCATGATAGCATTAGGAAGCTTCCCATTTTGTTTTTGTTTAGGGTATTGATATGGCAACTTGTATTAAATGCAGAAAAAGAGTAACACTTTAAGAGCATAATATTAATTGTTTAAGATTGTGTTGCCATATAAATATTATTTGTTTCCTATTAAAAAGCTTCAATTGCCTTTAGACGTCCTAAGTGATTTAGAGAAACAGACAAATGATTTGATTTTGATTTTGTTTTATACTCCAATGAAGCAAACAACAGATTTGGAACAAGCTGCTTGCTAGACACTGGAAATTAAACTGCTCTTTTTACTGGGCACTGGTAAAGCGTCTCTGCTTTTCCTGATGGCAGACAAGCATGAAATACATTGACTCATGCTTGTTAGGGTGCCATCAAGCTCCTTTTATTTCCTTGATTATGATTCTGGTGCTGCCACCCAGGCAGGAGCTCCCATTTGATTTCCCTTGAAACCTGTGCTTTCCAGAGAACATGTCCCCTCTACAACCTGGCGTGAGTTACATTGCCAGGGGCTGAGTTGCAGGGCTCTACAAAGCTTGTAATTTAAAGCTTGTAACTGAATGCAGAACACCAAAGCTTTTTCTTACCTCTTTAGTGTGGATCTGCACGTGTGCAGCATTGGGTGAGACTGGAGCAGGGGCTTTGGAAAACAAGAATAGCCTAATTTTGACTGATAAACCTGTTTTGATAAGGCCATTGTCGAAAGCAAGGTTTTGATGACTGAGTGTGATACTGTGGAGCACTCTTGTTCAGGTCGTTCCTGGCCCTTAGTAGATCTTCTCAGAGCTGGAAGCCAGCAGTCAGCAGCTTTTTGCAGAAGGACGTGTGAGCAAACCACTCACCCAAGCGCCTTGAGCAATCATGAGTGCTTCTTATCTGGCTTGCTCAATGCAATCCGAGATTAAACGTTTAAAGGCAGGTTTCTTGCTTGCATGACTCTTTTTCAGGCTCTAAAAGTGCTATAAATAACCTGTTTTCACCAGATTAGTTTCAATTCTTGTACCACTAAAATATTTGCTTTTCCTCCCCCTTCTTTTTCTAGCACTGTCCGGGTTTATGAAGGCTCTCACTGCCTTTATGACTGTTCTATCCCAGTGTCTTTTGGTGAAGCATAAAGCAAACCCACTAACATCTGAACATTTGCCTTATGTCGTTTATTCTTTCTCATCTCTTTTCCTTGGAGAAGTAAATGTATATTCAGTATCCTGGTTTACTTTGGGCAGGATTTTTAGTATATATATATTAAAGAAGATGGAGCCTGTGCACCAAGAACAGCAAATGGTAATAGCTTTTTAAAAGCAAGGTGAAGTGATTATACCTAATTACATTTTCTTGATGAGATACATCTTGTGGGCAGTATGGCTATTTTCCCTAGGAGCAAAGGGCTAAAGTGTTGTTCACTGGAATAACTTCTTTTAAAAAACTTTATTTCATCTTTGTGTGTTTCAAGAGTGTTACAAATATGACTGTGTAAAGATCAGCAGATACTGTGGCAATCCAATGGATTTCCTTTTTGTTTTGTTTTAAGAAAAAATACGATAAAAAAGTATCTTAATTTTGGTGTTTCATAGCACATTCTATTTGGTATTTCTCTTGATTTTACAAAATTTGAGTGACTGTTAAATCTAACTTATGTTCTTTCTACCAGTGCTACTGAAGAAAAAATATGTTTCCTTACATGAGGATATTAATTATTGGATGGTCTCTTGAACTGCTGGTGAGAAAAGAAAACTGTTACTTGTTTCAAAGTTGCACAGGATTTGAAGACGCAGTTGCCACACTTGATGTATTTTGGTGATGAACTGAGAGCACCTAAACCTCTGAGGCTTTTTTGACTGATGTTCTTACAGCTTCTCTCTCTTTTGCTCTGACTCACATCTTGGATGCTGTATTGTGTAACCTGCCAGCCAATTGCCTGCTATGGAAAACATAGCTGCTGGGATTATTATTAAGTATGTCTAATAATTTTCATATTTTAGTGAACTATTATTGGATCATTATGCAACCCACCACTCAGTGGGACAGAAAGGATGGGGCAGGACTGGATGCTGATAAACAGAAACCACTTGGTGTGCTCAGCCAGGCAGTGGGGGTCCTCTGGCACAGGTGGGCTGTTTAAAGCTGTCTTGCTTTGTAGCACGTTGTCACAGTCTGCCCCCAAAACCAAAGCCATTTCCTCCCACTGGTATCTCTGGTCCCTGGGGACAGGGGGCTGCCAGCAGCTGCTCTATAGCTGTTGGTTGGACCCTTCTGCTATCCCATGACCCTAAACACAAACCACATGTATTTACGTTTTTGTGTGTAGTAGGGAAGGATTTAAGTGCGATTCGAAGCAGTGTCAATACACGCTGGAAACTGCATAGTAAATCACCATATGTTCCAGAGGAAATGCCAAACAAAGTCATGATTGCTTTATATGTGCACAGCTGACTGGCAAGCATTAAGGCAGACTCATGATGGGGAATGCCATCATATGCTTTTCTTCTCTGTGCTATATCAGAGCATGATTAGAACCCATCTGCTTCCCTTGGTGCTTGGAAATGGTAGGAAAACACTCAGCCAGAAGTTCTGCTGCTGGAGCATTCACACCAGGAAAAAAAAGAAGCTAAACCCAAGGAGCTCTCCCAGATATGTTTGTTTTCAATTTCCTTTGAAGTGGAAAATTTAAAAAAAAATTATTTCAAATTCCCTTGCTTCTGCAGCTCGTCCTTACGTTTGCATTGTGAGAGCCTCATGTTTTCTAGCTGTAGTTCTCACCAGGCATGTCTGGGAACAAACCTCAGCCTGTGTGCTGCTTGGGCTAACACAACTGGGGAGGGGGCAGCAAGCATCTCTGTTCTTTTAACCTGAGCCAGCACGGAGCGTTCAATGCCTCACTAAAGCCCTAAGTGCAGGTGTAAGAGCTATGGTGTTTGCTGGCGTGTTTGGCAATCTGTTTGCGTTCTTTCCAAACTCTTTGAGGACACTTGAAATATCTGATGGAAAGTCATAGAAATGACTAACGACCTTTTTTTTTTTTTTCTCACCCTTTTTTTCTTTAATTTTAATTAAAGGCGATTTATTTTAAGTACAGTAATTTAGCGTTCTCCAAACTAGACACCTCTGTGGCCTGGAGTTGCTGCGCACCGATAGCATTGACTGCTGTGACACCTACTGGCCGAGCGGAGCAGGGAAAAGCCTCAGGACGCTTCCTCCATCCTCTTCCTGATGCTAATTCCATCTCCTAACGAGCCGGGTTTTTGCGCAAGCACAGCAGTGCTGGTGTCTCTTGAAACGACTTTCAAACGTCATCTCCTTTAATACATGTCCCGGTCCTTTGTGCATTAAGAAAGCTAGAAAATCGCTTTTTGCTTATAGCTCCTGTGCTTTCCATTCGTGGTAGGTCTTTAATCTTCACCCTCTTTGTTTCATCTGTCTTATCTTTACTCAAGTTACTTTTTTATCATCCCTTAATAGTATTGGGAACTGCAGGAAGTCACTTTGAAGCCTACTTTGAATTGCCTTCCTCTCCTAGAACAGTTCTTCTTCATTAGCTATGATCATTTCTTCAGTGCTTGAGACCTATTATCATTCTTATTGCCCTGCTAGGCATTCCACTTTTCTGGGAAAGGTAAGGAGCCATTCATGCAATTCCTTCTATGAAATCTCATACCTGAGGAGCTTTTGTGAGTATTGAGAAAAATGGAGTTTTTCTGTGTGTATAAAAATAAAGATCTTAGTAATTCACAATAAAAACAGCTTTGCATCTCTACTGAACAATGAGAAATGGATTACATTTCAGGACTGTAGGGAGATTTTCTGTACTCTTTTTCAGAGGAAAAGTTTTTCTGCACTCCAGCCGTGCTGTAATCTTCTGAAAATGCATTCTCTTCTGTGTGATTCTGGAACATACCACCAATGCAAAAAGTTACACAGAGGCTTTCTCAGGTTGTTCTTTCTTTGAAAGACAGTTTATATTCTAAAAGCTTGAGTAGTTCCAAATAAGTTAAAATCGCATGAGGTGACTTGATTTGAATTTGGTAGATCTCAGTGGCTGATAGCAAGGAGTCCCTGCTGTCCCCTCCTCCCTGTTTCTGGTGCATTCTTCTGTCACTTATTTTGTGACAGAGCTCCACTCCTCAGACCCTGTCTGCAGCCACGTTCATTTCACTGACATGGCAGAGAGAGAGAGAGGATGGGTCATGGGAATTCCAGTGTGATGAGCACCATTGGGTGTCAGCAAGGGACAAGAGCTGGCTGGGAAGTAGGTGTGAGGAAGCTGCTGGAGTGGAAAGAAGGTTAGTGAGGTTTCCCCCTTTCTAGCAGCAGCAACCTGATACACTCAACTGTTGCAATTTTTTACCCTATGGTAAAAAAAAAAAAAAAAGGTTTGTTGTCTCTTGCTGCCTTTTCCCACTCTCTTGTCTGCCAGTGGAGTCTTGCAGTGAGCTGTGGGTCATGCTATCATTCCTCTGTCTCTTCTTTTCTCAGGTTCTGGGCAGCTTCTTGCGTTATGTTTTTAGTGCAGGGTCTGCCTCCTGTCTAGGCCATCTAGCAACATTCCCAGCATGCCTCCTCTCTCTCTTCTCCCTTGGGGGAGAGTTGAGTTTGCCTTTACAGTACAAAGTAATTCCATACCAACGAACACAAGACTTTATAAGTGTTTTCCTCTGGAACTGAAATTCTTTTAACATACCCCTGGAAGTTATGAAGCTGGGAAGAAAATGGGAAACTGAGCAAGGTTTTACATTCCTTAAGGATTCAGTGAGAAGTCGAGATTATATATATTTTTATCACAAAGATCATGGTATTGAGGATTTGCATTGGTGGTCTACAATAATTAGAAATTGTGTCAGTCTACAGTCTGTAATTAAGAATGAATTGAGTTAACAAGCTCAGCATCAAAGAGGAAAGGAGAGAATCTGTCAGACAGCTGAGATGGTCAAAGTAGTGTTGCTCACAGACTCCTCCTGAGCAGATTAATTGACTTTGCTATGCCAACCACCACAGACTTTGTTTTTCAACTTGAAGAGATCTATCCTAGAACACAAAATATGCCAGTGATGGCTATTTTACTTGTCTGACACTGCTCTGACTTCAGATTTCATTTTTAAAAGTTGGCTTTGTGCAGTGATGCGTGTTACTGTGAGGTGCTGGGAAATTCCTGCTGATCTGTGCCCTCACTGAGGGATGAGGACACTGGTTGTCATGGTGGTATTTCATGATTTCAGGTCAGTAACAGAAAAATGTCCTTAGCAAACTGAGACCCTCAGACTTGCCTATTGCAGTCAGCATGTTAAAGATACTGCTCTGAAGCAAGAGTGGTTAAGGCACAGGATGCATGATTCCTGTTGCAGTGATAGGGAATTAATCTCTCTCTCTGAAGAGCTGGAAGTTACAAAAGAGTTCAGTACCTTGTGGGATTTCCTAAGCCTGTCAGGGTCCAGTTGCCCATAAAAGTCACTTAACCTTATTAATAGTTTTGGTCTACATATTTCTAATTGTTTGTCCCTTGTCATTAAATGACCTGCCAAGGTTCACACAGGAAATCTTTGACAGACCCGGGTACTAAACCCAGATGGCCAGATTCCCATTCCAGCTCCTTAGGCACTTTCTGGAGTGGCTCTTCTGTAAGCTAGATCCTGAAAAAGAGACTGTAGGTCAAGTGGAAGTTCTAGAAAATCATAATGCCTTTTAGACTAGAAACCTGTGAAGTAAACCTGCCTTTGTAGTCATTTTTGCACGATATTAGTGTGTCCTTTCATGACACATCACTAAAAACTACCATTTGAAATACTGAATTATAGAAATCTCTGAGTCTTACTTTAATCACAATAATATGCTTAGCTAGACAACCCAATGTACAGACGATTGACCTTGACTTAATTATATACATTCAGAGTGACTAATTTGTGGTGATGTCATTTATCTGATGGTAAAGTTTCAGAGAGTGAGGGACTGCAATTTAATTTCACTTGTGCCTTGTGCTGTTGTGACAGTTTGACTTTGGCCTCAAGATGTAGTGGGGCACCGTGTCCTTTAGAGATTTCTCTATGAGCTGGCTGGGACTAGAGTCTCCTCCCAGATTTTGGGTACAGCTCAGACAGCGAGGCAGAGCTTTATCACCCTAAGAGAGCTCCAAGCAACACAGTTTTGCTGTCTCCAGTGCAGCCACTAGATTAAAATGCCTTTTTTTTTTGGTAAAATTCTTACTGTGGGACTTGAGGAGAGTCCACCCTGTGACCCTCCGAGGACAGCCTGGTTGGTGTTGTACCCAGCTCTTTCCCATAGGGCCCCTCAGGAGCAGAGTAAGGGCTGGATAGGTTTTCCCCCTGTTGAGCTTCCACTCACCACCCTTCTCTGGAGTGTGAAAGTGCCTTCAGCTGCATCTGTGATAGCAGGCTCAGGTACTGCATATGGGGATGTGCTAACATCCTTTGTACCTTGGTGATTCTTCTCTCTGTTCCAGCTTTTCCTTCTCACGCTAAATCTCCTTCATGGCGTTGTCTCTGCAGAGCTACAGTGAAGAGTTTGTCAGCATGCCTGCGGAACGTTTTCAATCAGTAAATGGTAGTTGTTAGGCTAACATGCACCTCGTGTACTCAACGTCACAGACACCAAAAATAGAAATGTTGATTTTCTTTCTAGCCTGGTGCATCAGCCTGAATAGTGGAGGATTCTGTGCCTTTGTTACATTCTCCTATCACATTACAGTGAAGATATCTGATTGAATACTAAGTATTTCTTATTCTATCAAAAATCACAATGGGATGCTCCTGTAATCTGTCCTTGTTTTGTGGAGCCTCTTTTTTTGTAGTGCAAATAACAATCTTTGGTATAAATCTTGTGCCTCTTGCAGGCATCTTTCTGCTTTTCTCTCAGATCTTTGTATGATGGCAGTGCCTTGCCTACAAGCACTGAAGTAAGGAAGGATTTTGATAAAGGTTAGCAGGCTGCACGTAGCTTTTCAGTAACACGTTTGCTTAGTAAGAATTAATAGATCTGTAAACTGTTAGAAATAAATTACCTCTCTTTTTGGCTTCTGCACAGAAGGAATAGGTTTGGAGTAAAGTCCAAAGAGCTTGCAGGGACATTTGCTGCCTACTTCCAGCTCTTGTGTAGGATTTGTGTTGTTGTATTAGAATTTCAAGTAACATCACAGAAACAAATTTCCGTGTCAGGATAAAGTCTGTTAAGTATAAATCCCCGAATTACAATTCTCTCCTTCGTTTTTGTGACTTTTTTGGAATTTTTAATTTACATTGTTGGTGAAACTGATGTGTATGGGTTTTATGTTAGCTACCTTAGTAAAAGCTTGCATCATGTTATGAAGTAGGCACTCTTTGTTACTAAGTCCAAAGAATATTATCAATTATCAGTTGTGCAGAGTAGTGGTGCCTGAACACAGTAAGTGCAAATAGCTGTTTGCCCTAAAACATCTAAAGGTATACAAACTGAGCCTGGTGAAAAGCTGATGTACAATGTTGTAATCCACACTTGATGGTGGAGGTAGCTCCAGGGTTACTCCACAGTCCTTTCTGTCTTCTAGCACTGCCATGCATGGCTTTGGTGCATTCCTGCTCCAGAACTGTGCATGCAGTCGTTCAGCTTGTCCTGATAAATGAGAGTGCTTGTGCTTGCATTTTTACCAGCACATCTTTTGAGAATATATTTGCATGCTGTGGTTTCTAAACCTTCATCTGGGGGGAATGCAGTTTTACAAAGCCAGTGGAATTTCTACTTTTCTCTCTCTTATGTAAAATGAGGGAAAACAAGCATGGTCCAGGATAGTAACACAATCATGGGGCTCAGGCTGTGTTGGTGTCTTACAACAAATATTTGCTCAGCTGGTTTAGGAGCATAGGTGCAAGCACAGAGAGATTGCTCCTCTCAGAGGTCCATCTGACTGGGTGTCTGCTGTGAGCCAGTGTCCAGCAGTACTGCCTAGGGGACAGCACAAGTACAGGAGGAAAATGTCACTGCGTTGTTTGGAATAATCTCCTGGCACCCAGCCAATTAGGGGAGAGGATCAGAAGGAGTCTCTTTGTATTTAGTAATCCTTTGTGTATTTTTCTTCTGTGACTTTGTCCTGGTACCTTTTGAGTGCCATTAAAACTAAGACTTAAACATTTGTAAGGTCCGTGGCAGGGAGATCTAAAGGTTAGTCAGCTGTGTGAGAAAAGCTGCCTTTCTTGTTTTGAACCTGCTAATACCATTCAATACCACTTAATTCTTCATCAGAAAAGAGGGTCAGCAACATTTCCCCATCCTCTAATGTGACACTAATGTTTTTAAAGCTCTCTGTAGACACCTTCATGCTTGCTTTCTTCTTCCTTCTCTTCTCTTTCTCTCCCTCACCCCCCAGGTAGGTGTGAGACTACTTGTCATTCACAGCTTCATGTTGAATTTGACTAATGAAGCGTGATGAGAAAAAATTATGATGTAAAACTGTTTTCACATCTTCAAAGTCAGCTGTTCATTTCATAATGGTTAAATTAAACCACAAAACACATTAAAACACAAAACAGTGTAATTGAGGGAAAAATCCTTGGGAAGAAAATGAAGCATTTTTCTTGCCTCAAAATACATCTTTTGAGGATGCTTTCAAGAGCTTACTTCCATGATAAAACAGCACTTTTTTGAGTGTACATAGCAGATAGCAGGGATTTTCTTTTCTCTTTTGGAGAAGTGAATAGTCTCTTTCAGTCCTTGTGCTGCCTTGCAGCCTTTCAGCTATCAGACCTCCACCTGTTCCACAGTGGGAGCCAGGTCAAACTGGCAGCACTGGCTGGCTCCATCCCAGCTGTGGGACACCATCTCCTAGGCAAAATCCAGGATGCACAGGGTCTGCACTGAATCAGGTGTCTCAGTGAAGGAGTTGGCCTCCCTGCAGCCTTTATGCAGATCTTGTGCAAGAGGTTTTGGTTTCGCTGTTTCTGTTTTGTAGCCATCCCTCTTCTGACAGTTTAACATAAAACTGTGATCTAATTCATCAGTTTAATTCTGAAAATTTCAGTCTGACTGCTTACTAGAAAGTTAAAGCTATAGCACAAAGAGCCCTCAGCTTAAATATTTTCTCTTTTTATAAGTTTTTATTTTTATGTTAATACTACAAAACTCCAGACAAACAAGGCAATTTTAGTCTTCTCACATCCAAACTGTTCAGAAACTCCAAGTATATTCACCTAGCTTTAATCTGTTTTTACAGCTATCCTGTAGAATCATAAAACGTTCTCTTATTACTCTGCAGAATTAATTGTTGTATCTGACTTTCCTCAATAAATCTGAAATACCGTGCAGTTTAATACATTATTTGGCTCTTAGCTACTAAGGCAGTAGTACTGAGGTGTTCCTAAAGATTACTTGAACTTTCTTGGTCTGATTCTTCTGGTTTTTGGGTGGCCAAATCTTTGATTGTCTGATTGGAATATTTTGGACCTTGTTTTCAGTGAACTGGAACATATCTATGCCTGTCTCCAATCAGAAGTCTGAAATGATTGAAGCAGAGATCACTGTGGAATTGTTGTGTTATCAGCCCTGTGTTAAGCACAAATCCAAAACACATTCCCACACTACCTACTGGGAAGAAAATTAACTCTATCCCTGCCCAAAGCAGCACAGCCATATAAAATAGCTTAAAGTGGCAAGTCAGAAACCACTGTTTAGAAGAAGAAAAACATATGGTCAACAGCCTCTAGAGAAGTTAGGGTAATAAAACTGGGAAGAAAATCTGAAAATAGCACTAAATGGGGGATACAGATATGAAAATTATGGGGTTTTCAAATTTACTCTTAATTATGTGAGGTTTTTTTAAATGTAACTTGTGTATAGCATGAACCTAAGTATTACTTTTAGTTGCAGGCATGTTGTTGTTACTAGAACAATGTGGGAAGAGAAACTGAAGGAAGCTCAGAATGGGGCAAATGATTAAATACCTTTAAACAGTTTCTTTGAAAAATATGGTTTTTCAATACAGTATGCATTAAAATACAAATAGTTAAAAAAGAAAACAAAAATCAAACAGCAGAAATTAAGAGCAATAGGACCTGCCACTTTGAGCTTTTTTTAACTGTGGAGAAATGTCACAGAGTAGCATAATGTTTGGTGCTTTATTCTAAGTGCCACAGAGTAAAACTGGAGAGAGTAGATGAGTCTTTAAAGCAAGGGCAATATTTTACCCACTGACAATATGCATCAAGGTGAATTGGTTGGGTGGGTAGCTGGCTATAAGCCTGGATGACTCCACATTGTATTTTGTCCCCTTCTCAAAAAGGAAGAGAGTTAGATTTCTTTTCTTGTAACCCAAGAGAGAAAAATGTACAAGTGCATAAATGTGCATATTCATGCCACACTGTGGGTGCGAAGTGGGTCCAGCTTAGATGCCAGCTGAATTTGGGAATCTCTGGCCCAGCCTGCTGTTTGGTGGCCTCGCTCACATGCACTTTGAGAGGAAGGCACGGAAGGGTTCTGCACGGTGTTGTGGTGAAAGGGGTTGATGTGCTTGGGTGTCGTGGTGCTCTGAGCCAGGTGTGGGGTCCTGCAGGGCTGCCTTTCCCTGCTGCCCTGCCCACAGGCACCAGGATTCTGTGTCTGCACCAGTGGGCCAAGGTGAGCTGGGGGGAAGAGGAGTAAATGGTGCTGCTGGGCTGAGCCAGCCTCTGCCTCCTTTACTTCTGCAGAGGAGTACCATGCTCTGGTATGGAATGGAGAATGGAAATATTTGCAGAGTAAGGTACCACTTACTCGTAATAAAACAGTGTGAGCCTAGTCTTATATTAATATTTATTTAACACCACAATGTTAAGTGAATAGTGCTGTGGAGGAGGGAAGCTGTTTGTTTTTCACACAGCAGAGGCATTTTGAAAAACAGGAGATGGCAATGCAAAGTCACTCAGAGGAGCGAGCTGCTGATTTCTGGATGTGCGTGTAAGAAATTCTGGAAGAGCGTCGTGCTTTCAGCTCACTGGGTGGAAATTAAAAACAAATAATCTGTGTGCCAGCAGGATAACAGTGAATGATTTTGGAACCCACTGTTGTTTTCAGATTTATGGTTTTATTAATTTACTTCTTGTTTTTAAACCCAAAACATGGGTAGTACAACTGTAGGCCTAATAATACTCCAGAGTAGTGCCTGGCATCTTTACAGGGGTGGGAACAGAGAGGGATGTTGTTACCTGGTTTTGGATTATGCCTGACTGACCTTCAGTCCCTGGTTTCCTGTCTCTCAATAGGAGATCAAAGTGTTTGGGTGAGATGTGTAGGATGTAGAAGGAGACGTGTAGGATGCAAAGAGGAGACCTTGCTTTATATTTCATAAGAACTTACAGTTCTTCTGTCTTTCTGGAACATTTGGATTTAATTTCTTTTAAGATACTGGGATTGATTTTCCAATTAGAAAACATTTTCACTGTTGCCTGCAACCTTCATAACCGGTGTCTTCTTCATCATGTGGTTGACACCAAGTGGCTCATTTTGCCTGTGAAAAGAATGTAGGGAATCAGGTCTGTTTCGTCATAGCTGAGGAAGGCTGACAGACTTCCCAAAAAGTACCTTTTTACCAAAACCTTTCTACTATTTTTCATCATGAGGTAGTGGCAGAGAGTCCTCTGACTATAGGAACAGCAGAGAGAGTGGGGTGTTTTTTGCAGTAATTCAGAGAGTGTTCAGTAAAAGCAATGTGATCAAAATAAGCAAGCCACATTTGATACAGACACTAAATTTTGAAATGCTGCTGTCTTGGAAAAGTCATCTTTCATGTGGTTATGATTCAGCTCAGAGATTAGTTCCAAGAAGAAATGAGAAATAGAAATGCACATATTGGCTGGTAATTGTGTGAATAACAATGAGTGGGTAGCTCAAAGCCAGCAGATTGCAACTACTGGGTTTCTCCCAGTTTGCTTTTTCACAGATGGCAATAGTGGCAAGGGACAAGCACTTTTACTTGTTTCTTTGTGGGGCCTGAATTATTTCCAAGGTGAATAGATGTTCCTCTGCAACATGCTAGATGGTAAGATTTTCTGTGGGCCATATTTCAGTGCAGGTACAAGAAGAAAACAAACCTCTTGTTTTATTGTTTTATGCAAATTATTTCCTGTAGCAAGAGGAATTTCAAGCACTATCTGGGTCATTACTGCTAGAATTAATTAGTTCATTAGAAAGTATGACAAAAGAAATGTAAATCACATTGCCCATCTATTCTTGGCAGATCATTGAAGTATATACTGTAAAAAAAACCCCAACCAAACAAACCCAAACTAAGCAAACAGAAAATGTTTCCTTGGCTCAGATGTGGAATAGGTGGTTGGGCAGTTCTCTCCCTTTTCCATTTTTAACATCATGATGGCAGCCAATGTAACTCATTTTGTATATGTGAAAGCTGAAGTGGGAATATCACAGCTCTGTAACAGAGTTGTATTTGCAGAGAACTGAAATTATACTGAAGATGTGAACCTCAGTGTCTGTAGCATGTTGATGACACATGTGATGTCAATGTACGTGAAATATTTGCTTCCTTGCTGCTGTTAATCTGATTCTTGGTGAATAGAGTTACCTGTATTTAAAGTTTGGCACTTGTGCTTTTTGGCACAAATGTATAGCCAAAAGTGGTCTTGTTTAGCAGCCATTTGACTCTGCTTACTGCACGTGCGTGTCCTTGAGGCACCTCATCCGTGGTGGTAGCAATGGAAAACGCTTCCCCCAGATCATTCCGTGTGTTTCCTGCTGGCAGAACCTGAGTCAAGCACCTCTTCTCCTTGCAGTGAATCTCCACTGCTGCTGGATGTAGAGACAAGGGGGCTCAGCTGCCATTGCAGTGACCTTCATTCGTGATTCCACATCATCCAGCTTTGGGCAGCATTATCCTTTTTGAACTTATGTTGAAGAGCATAAACTGAAGACTTGCATGTATAGATGCTCTGCCTGCATTCATTTATTACTTTAATGCAACCATTAATTAAATTGAAAGCTCAATCAGCACTTTGAGAATCTGTGAGATGAGCAACAGCGCAGTGCTAAGCAGTGGTCTCTTCTGGGCAGTCAGTGCTTTATTGGCAGGTATCAGAAATCAGACATGGTCTGAGCTGTGAGAGGAGTTGTAGCTGTAACCTCGCGTTTCCTTCAGAGATTCAATACTGCAAATGACCAGAAAGGTTGCTGTCTCCTTAAAAGATTCCTTTGGAGAATTATCTTGTTATAGAAAACAAAGGAAATACTGAAATAAAAATAACTTGGAAGGAGGAGAAAGAAGTGTCCTTCCTCCAAGTTCCATAATTTTTCAGTCAGTAAAATTAGGGAATGAGCCAATTTGGAAAAGAATCTTAAAAATAAATCTTACTACTAAAGTTAGCATTTAGAAGTGCAAGTGCATGTACATTAATCTTCCTTTTGTCCTAAAACCACACCAATCCAGACTCCTTTTGTAAATCTTACAGGAAGCATGGCAGAAATTTTCAAGGAAGTTACTGACAGGAAACAACTTCCAAAACTACAAAAAATTTGAAATTACAGGATTTTTTCCCCAAACATACTCATTATTATGATTTGTAAATGAAAAAAAAAATAATTCCTTAGCTCCCAAAATTAATTCTGGGCTAATAAATTTTTTAACAATACTTTTGAACGTATCTGACATATTTAATTTGTTCAGTTCTGAAAAGTACACAGCCTGTAGAGTGGCACAAAATTCAGATGGTCATCAAATATTTGTGATGGACGAATTAATTTCTCATGTTTCTCCTGGTTGCATTTGGGTTATGCCGTGGATTGTTTCAGAAACAAAAGTATCAAATCAGATTTCTGCCTATATTACTTTCTGCTGGGAAGGTAAACGTGCTGCAGATGAGTGCAAAAATTTTTGAGGTGATTTTTAGAAGTCTTTATTATAAAGGTTTTCTTCAGTACGGAGGAATAAGCTTAAAAGCCAAGTTCAACCTCAGCTCTTCAAGAATAAGAAAATACTTTCTGAAACATATCTGGAAACAGATGTATGGAACAAGGGACTCCAATGTGAGTATTTCAGTATAATATGATGATGCCATTCTGCACTTTCCTCCCAGCATGGCCTTTTTCAAGTCTTCTGGGTTTACATTTCAAAAGGCAAAGTCTGCTTGTTTTCCCTCCAGTTCCTAGTGCTTAGTTTACAGTTTTTCTACCTCTTCTCTTACGAAAGAAAAAATATTTTGTGTTGCTACAATGTGAATATCTGGTTTGCTATGAGACACAAATGTCCTAGAACCATATTACTTGCCCCAGTGTTTGCAAATCAGCAATGCCAGACAGAATAAAGCACACAGTTGTTTCATAGTTATGCAGGAATTCTAATTAAATTGCCTGTTTGTTGCTGTTCTTACTAATTTTTTCTAATTTGCTTAAAATTTTATGACCAATTTATATGTTCTATGATTTCCAATCAGAACATTCCAGAGAGAAACAAAGTTTCCATCAGAAAAAGTAGAATTATTTAAACATAGATAATTAAATTTAAACAATCTGATAACAAGTGCTTTTTCTTGCCTCTCATTTCTTTCAGGATAACTAGTCACAGCAGGCATTATTTTCAACTTTTTTTTTTTTTCCAAATGTAAATGCAGTGTCATAGTGCAGAAATTAAATTAGAATTAAGGGTGATTTTTTGGTATTTTTTATGCAGAGTATGCCTACTAGTTTAATGACAGACTTTGACATTTACAATTAACAAAATTTGTACCTTGTCAACACTGAAAAAGAAGACGCTTGCTGCGTTTACTAATTGATTTATTACTTCTGAAAGCATCTAAGAATGCAAGAGCAAAATAGTTATTCATGAAATAAAATCTGTAATGAATTCATTGCATTTGGTTGCAATCAGTAATATTATCATCAGAGTTATTTTGCCAACAATACTGAGAGAAATGGTACAAAATGAGCAGTGGCCTGGGCTGTTTCTTGCTGCTGTTAAACCAGGAGCTCTGGGGAGCTGCTGAACACAGGGAAGGGGTGAGATGAAGGGAACGAGCTGCTTCGAGCCTTTTCAGAGAATAGTCTGAGTAAATTAGTTTTGTGATAGAAAATGGTCAGGTCCCAGGCCACAGAGAGCTGTGTGGAGTACAGGCTTGTTAACACTTTGCTGTACAACCAGAAGTGGCAGGGGAGCTGCTTGTAAGACTTTGGCTGAGAAGCGCTTTACTGTTTCCCCCACAGGATCATTGGAATACACTTTTTATTCAGATTGATGCTCCAGGTTTCATATCCAGGGCTGGTGACCCTTCATTGCTCACTTGACCTGACTCTGCTCTGCCTTCTCCTCTCATAATGACAGCAATTTCAGTACTGACTCCTCTATTCCCAGCCCCTCTTCCCTCCTTGCACATCTGTCTGCTAAATAAGATTCTCCATGGTGCCCTCTAGATAAGTTAGATACTGGTTAGTCTTGGGGAATGGGGATAAGCAACTTGTCTGAGTAATTCCTCTGGAGGTAAGTCATCGATGTTAATAGAAATGGCTTTAATTTGTTGATTTTCCAAATGTACCTCATCATGGTATTCAAAAGCAACCTGCTTTTTACTCTGGTTCCATTCATTTTGCGGTTCAATATCTCAGCATTCAGGCCATTTTTCAGCTGCTTAATTGACTTCATTTTTCTACAGTAAAGCCCATGATTTTCTTTATATCATTGTAATAATGTCTGTGATATTGCTTTGAAAGCCTCAGTACTGAGAACCTCCCAAAGTAGAAAGAATAAAATGAAAATGTTACAATATAAATTGTTTGCTTTTTAGAATGGGCTTTAAAATTCTAATTTGAAGGAAAGGTAAAAATACTTGGAATTCTAGAAGAGTCTGTTCCAAGTTGAGGTCTGCCAAATAAATGGTGAGGCAGAGACTGACAGCAGCACTCCAGCAGCATGGCATAAAGCTCTTCCTCATTTATTGCTCTTCCTTCTCCATTTGCTTCTGTTGCCTGCCACTGTTTTGCCTCCAGGTTCTGCTGAGATGGGAATGCTGCATGGAATCTAATCCTAATACAGAACTGCATTTTGCTCTGAACAGCCTTTAACTCTGAGGTGGACTTCCCTTTCCTAAACCCACCTGAGGCTGTATTAGTAGCTTAAATGAGGTGTAATGAATCTACATACTCTCAAAACTAGTTCCTTTTTGCCCTTTGGTTGCTTTCAATTTTTCAGATTCTGAAGCTGCAAAAACTCTCAATGGTTTTCCTGCTTTCTGATGGACTTTCATTTTTGCCTCTGTTAAAAAAACCCCCCATGTATTGTTTCTTTCCCCCTTTAATTTTCCAGCACTCTTCCTGTCCAGAAGATAAATGGCTTGTATTTGACTGGTTTGCTTCCTTTACTATAGTGTTAGGAAAACATATTGATGTCATATTGATGATGAAAGAGTTGTGTTCAGCAGCACAAACCTCTTCTGCATCACTGAGGTTGAAGGTGGGGATAGAGCTGCCTTCAGAAGAGAGGAGAGGTAGATCAGATGGTGTAAGATGAAGGGGTCAGGATGTGCCAGAAATCTCATTTCACACAATGGTGAAGAATTTTTTTACCATGTATTTAAAGTAACACTTCGGAGTGCCAGCCAGCCTCCTGCTACAGACCAACAGCAAGTTCATTCTTTTTGCTTACCGAAACTATTTTAATTTGCAGATACCATTTGGTTCTGAGAACTAGGCTATTACAAAACCCTCACTTTATATTTTAAGATTCACAATAAAATAGCAAGAGTCACAGTGCTTGCCAGCTCCTGTAATTTCATGAAAAGGCTCCATTTGGTGTTTTTTTTCTCCTGATGGCACAATTCCTGGATACAAGCATCTATGCAAGGAACACAACTCATACATTTAGGAATCCCACAGTTATAAATACTTGGAGATGTGTAACACAAAACCTAAAATGCAGGGTATTTTTGGTTCCTAATCTTGTGAATTTCAAACCCATTTGCATGATAAACAATAGTAGTGTTGATAACATAGTCTACTCCCTTCTGTTTTGAAGAGGCAAAAAGCAGTAAGGTTATTTTATACCCATCTTAGCATTACTTTTCAAGGTCTTGTATTGATCTTCTGTTTTGTATATAACCAATATATTTGAAATCATCAATTTTCTTTTTATTTAAATTTGTTTTAATATAAAAGCACTAAAATAATAGTGAAAACATATATTTGTTTGCTATAATATTTATAAAATAGCTACTTCTTTATAAAATAAAGAACAGGAAAAAGGATGTAGACACAAGACAGGATCTTCATTAAGGATTTTGGATATGAGAAGGTTTTCACAGAAGTGTATTTTGTTGTTGTATTCTAAACATATAGGCATACACTTACATAGAAGAAGTCTGTTTTATGTATTTTATGTATGCAAATATATATGTATATATTTATGCATGTGCAGTTAATTTTTGTAGGTGTCTGATCACAGCACTAAGTAGAAATTCCACCTAGTGATATATTAATATTCAGTAAAAGGCCCTAAACTTTTTTTTTTTTTTAAAAATCCACCTACTGTGTTTACTTGAATAACAAACAAACATATTGTGACAAGCTGGTTTTAGGAATATGATCATTCTTTTATAATTAATAAGTAAGAATAGTACAAAAGCAAAAAAACCCCACCAAAAGCTACTTGAAGAAACTGTGGAGAAATCCCAACAATTTCCAAATATTAGGAAACAGGGTACTGTTTCTGAACAGGTACAGAGCAACCTCCCAGCCAGCTGGAAGGCCGCCTGTGCTGCCAAATTTGGCTTTTTGAGAACATTTTCCTGGCCACAATGAATGCTTCATGGGCTGCAACAAGGTCAGTATGGCATCTGTCATTAATCATTGTTTTTCATGTGCTGGACTCTTAAGACATGCTGTTCTTCCAACTCTTTTAGAGTTGGTGGTCAAATAGTTTTCTGACAATATGTTTTCTTTAATTTGAAAGCAGAGAATGGCATGGTCTTACTTTTGATATAAAATATTATAGTGGTGAATTCCAAGAGGAAATAAAATGGGACTTAATGACCACTACTTACTGAAAAAAGACTGAGGCTTATGCCAAATAGATCTACATTGATCATGGATAAATTTAGATGGAATTCAAAATCAGGTTTCTTATTATGGAAAGGATGAGATGTTGAAGCTGGCTTTTAAATATGAGTGAAAGTCAAATCAGGTCAAAGACAGAACTTGTGAAGCCAATGAAGAGGTTGCAGTTGTCTGTGACAGGGCACAGTTGGACTTGGAGGAGGTGCCATTACCTTCCAAGCCTATGTTCCCTGTTCTGCTGGCAAGAATTGTTTTATAGCTCTGTTCATTCCGTGTTGCTGGAGGAATCACATGGGCACTTAGGGTCGTGCCTGCGTGAGCATATTTGTGCTTGAGGTGCAAAGTCTGAAACCTGCTGAGTCAGTTCTGTGTTTCACAGTATTTCCCAGCCCACAGTGTTTCCAGAGGCACTGGCAGAGCCAGAAGGGACCAAAAACTATGTCTGGCGTTTCCCTTCTTCACTCCTCTTTCCTTTGCCCTCTCAAATCTTGCTGTTATTACAGACAGGTCTAAGCGTACAAACCTTTACACACACACAGTCTTTGGCTTATGTCTATAGTCCCTCCACTTCTAGTGTTTATTCCAGAATTGCTTTCTTCTGTTTATATCTTATTCCTTGTTTTTGTCAGTCTTGAGACACCAAGTCTTAGGCAGCAAATGTCCTGCCTGTGTTTTTGCATCCATCACCCCTGAATAACTGCATAAATGTATCTACCAACTTTCTTATTCTGGTCTTAATTGAAATTGCTTCCACAAATAAGCAATTTGTGTGGAAGCCTCTGCATCTTCTTCTGCATGATTCTATAATAGTGAGGTGTCTGTGAGTCACTGGAATCACCCCTGTGCTAAATCTGCCTCTTGCCCATGGACTGTCTGGCCTGGACATTGGAAATAGAGTGAGAGGGGAACACTGTGTCTACCTCTAATGTGATTCCTTACCACAAGAGAATAGGCTAAGGGGTTTTTGGTGTGTTTTCTTTTAAGACAATTAAATAAGTGAAATCTTGCTCTTACAGAATAGAAAGTTAAATTACTATGTTTTGAGTCTGGACCATTTTGCTTTTCAAGTCTATTTTGTAGTCTGGGCTAGATTCTTATTTGATAATAACCGAATAAATTCTTTAAAGCAGCATATTAAAATGCAAAAATAGGGTATCTTGTTTTAAAATTGTGGTATTAATGGATTTCAAACAGTAGAAATCACAGTTTAGTAAAGATAGCTTTATTGCTAAGGCTGTAGTATTGCAAAGGGGGAATTTATTCTATCCCATCTTGAGAACAAGAGTTAATAGGTTTGGATTAGATATTAAGAAAAAAAAAATCTTTACTGTGGGGGTGATGAGGCACTGGAACAGACCTCCCAGAGAAGCTGTGGGTGCCATATCCCTGGAAGCATTCAAGGCCAGGTTGGATGGGGCTTGGAGCAACCTGGTCTAGTGGAAAATGTCCCTGTCCATGGCAGGGAAGTTGGAACTGGATGATCTTAAATGTCCCTTCCAACCCAAACCATTCCATGATTTTATGATTTATGGAAAAGTTGTGTTGCTAGGTAATTTTAAACATATCTTTATTGAATTGGGATTCAAATATGTTCCAGAGAACAAAATTACCACAGTTCAGATCTTAAGAAAGCCAACATTTAAAAGTCTAAATGATTCTTTGTTACTTATCCATGACTGGAAAAGTCAATGTTAAAGGAATTTAGCTTTATACTGTGGCTTCCAGTAACAGTGTCTTTATCTTGGTTATTATGCCCTGCTAAAAATCAATCTTAGCACAACATTCATTAAAAGTGGCAGGTTTTGTTTGCTAACTTTGAGTGTATACTTTAATGTTTTGTCAATGTAGAAGTATGCCCAATGAAGAGATGATAAAAAGATGTTTTGTGATTTAAATCTCCATTGATTACAAAATGAATTGACTTTTACTTAGCATATTTAAAGTATGACCCAGCAAAGAAGAGTGATGTTGCTCCTGATCCATTTTTAGCAGTGATCTTGTTAGTGCTCCCCAAAGCATGGCTGTCATGTTATAGATAGAAAAGCACAGAACTGCTTGTTAGGGAACACCTCTCCCTGTTCCCTCCTCCATCCCTAAACACCAAATCTGCTCTTTGTTTCCATTCAGTTGACAGAACCTGTACTTTCAGTGCAGGAGCTTGCTAGTGCTGGGAACGCAGAGACATTTAATGCAACAAGGAGCTGATGTTTAGAATAGCATTCAGGATCAAGTAAAGATGGATAATTAAATGGCAAGGGAAACTGAAATATGCCATAATCATAAATGGCATCTTTCCTTCCATTGTTCCCTGAGGTGGGCCACTGTCAAGGAACCCCAGTCGAGGACCATGCACCAGCAGCCCCCCAAGCATGTGATCCCTCTTCTTTGGACTCACTGATGGTATTTGTCAGGGAGAGTATAAAAGAGGAACAGGACTAGGGAGAGGCCATGAGTTTTTCAGGGAGATTTTGGAAGTTCTCTGCTGCTTTGGGATGTTTGAAATGTTCCTTTTCCTCTGAGGGAAGGGGAGAAGTGCATTCCTGTTCCAACTGATCTGCAGGGTCACGAGCAGAGTCATCCTAGAGCACATTACATGGAAATACATCCAGAAGATTCCTGGTGAGGGAGACTCCACATTCTCTCTGGGCAGTCTGTTCCAGTGCACAATAAGGAAGTAGCGTAAAGGGTGCTGGTGACAATGCAGGTCTCAGTGCTCAGTTGTTGTAAGAGGATAATGCCCAACATATGTGGGGTGTATTTAGCTGAAATTGCATTTTTGAACAGAAAAAGAACATCTATAGAATTATTTAGGCTATTAGTTTTTGAGATTTTTATTGAATCCCTGTGTAGTGTTTAGGAAAGCTGGTGAAGGGTCTGGAGAGTAAGTCCTATGAGGAGCACCTGAGGGAGCTGGGGATGTTTGGCCTGGAGAAGAGAAGAAGGGAAGAATGTTTAGTTTGTGTCACATCAGCAGAGAGGATCAACACAGGTGATGGTGTGGGCAGTAACTGTAAGTTTTGAGTGGCTTTAATGGATAGGAGGATGAGTGGGAGATGTTATACAGAGGAAGTGCAGGAGCCAAGATATTGGTTTAAAATAGTAAAAGATGTAATCCCAGAAATTGTAATGGATAAGATCTTTCTGGCTCCATACTGCACACATAAGCAGACACTGTAAATCTTTGAGTCTACAACAACCAAAACATTTTTGTTACCTCATTCTAGGCATTCCATTCAGGATCAAAGTAATTTATAAACTGTAATACAAATAGGTTTAAAAAAAAGTAAAAATTCAGCCCAAATGAACAACCAGTCTAAACAACTTTAAATATTGGGAACTTCAACAAATTCAGTCAATGATAGAAAATGACACCCTCATCAAGACTTCATTTGCCAGAAGGGTGCTTTATTTCAGCTAATCAAAAATGTTTTCTATTACTGTGTAGGACTGTCAGCAGTCAAGCAAAATAAATGGTTTAAATGCAGATGCTTTGGAAATAAATGTGTTTGGATCTTCATGCAGTTGTATCAGCTATATGAGGGTTACGAATGATGGAAGGATAAATTTGATGGTGCTGACTTCAATAAAGAATAACATTAAGGTAGCTGCAGACACACAACTTTTAAGATACAGCAGTATAAAAATCCACTTTTATGGCTTTATAGTATATGCCTGCAGGAAAACTAGTTAAAAAGCAAATAAGCATTATAAAAGAACTAAGAGAAATCTTTTTCTCACAGAAATTGAGAGAAATCTGATATGAACTGTTGAACCTGCAGTGTAATTTAAATACGTTATTTCCTTCTCAAATTAGAGTCTAGGATTTGCTGGCAAATTATGCTTGTTGAAGATGTTGACACTGTTACTGGTCTATGCTTTTACATTTATAGCTCAGAAGTTTTATTTCCAGGAAAGAGACAGTCACAGGGAGATCTGTAATTTCTTTTAAACTTTCTTTGGGAAGAACATACACTGTCTGCTGATTTCGTGTAGGTGGGGTCAAGTGTTGGCCTGATGGCTGTTCTTCCTCCCTCAAGTGGTTCAGAACAGACTGATCTGAGGAACAGGCAGCAGGCACAAGACCAGCAACAAGATCAAAATTAGCAACAGATTCTGCCTTTTTATGTGTGGGTGCTCAACACCCCTGACCAGCTACACTCCTCTCTGCGTGCCTGCTCCACCGTGCAACCTGGCTCTTGGCAGAACCGTACCGATTGTTCCAAGCTTTTGGTGAAATCTGAGCAGTACTCCTAAGTGACACAAATTATTCCCTTCAGCAAAGCACCTCAGCCATCACAGTCTCCTCTTCTAAAGGACCTGCAGAGCAATACCAGCAGCCCCCTTTTTAGGGGAAGGGTACATCCCAAAGCAAGAGTCATTAGTTGGTTGCCAGTTTAAGACAGAGACACTCGATGGCTGTAGTTTGTTGACACAAAGCTTGAGCAGACAGAAATACCACATGCTGTTCTTCTAAGCCTGTGTTAAGTCCCACTGGGAGGGCAGTAAAGGAGAAAGTAGTGCCATCACATGAATTATACCAGAGATCACAGAAGGACAGAGTGCTTCTTTACTGCATCTTTACTCCCAGCAAAGGTAAAGAACACACTGTTGTGTAGGGGGTTTGCAATGCCACACACATATTTCTGTGTGTGGTTAAAAGGGAATTGTCTAGTCAGACTGAGCAATTATCTTTTTCAAAGACTTCTTTGTAAGTGGGAATCGATATGGTTGTTAATGATAATGGTTTTCCAAAAGCAGTGTGAATGTACCTGGTAATTTCTAGACAATTGACTGATAAAACCAAGTTCCATTACAGTCAGTTGTGTTCAATTTTTTGTCCTCTTCGTAATAGTGGCTCTAGGAAACTCTTGGATTATTGAGCCAGTCTGGTTCCAAGCCTCAGGTTAATACCAAGGTAAAAAGCTGTTCATTGTGTACACAACCCACTTCTGCTTTTTTCTTTTTGAATATTGGAAAAAAATCTATCATTCAGGTTCTGCAGATATGTGTCACTGATATCTGGAACTTTGCACCAAGTTAATTTTGTCTCTAGGAGAAAAACAAAGCTTCTGTGGGAGATAATCAAAGCAAATGGTGGAAAATAATAATTTCCAATTAAATGCTCACAATGCTGTGAGGTTTCTACAAGACTGAATTTTACTTCAAAGAACAAAGGGATTGAACAAAATCAACCAAAACCTTTAATTTAAATTTCTATGTATATAGATTCATATAATTTACTTATTTATCTATAAAATGCCATCAACAAATGCTATTACAAAATATTTACATGCTCCTCTTTGTTACCCAGATCAGCCTCCTCATTGTTTACAAAATACTGACAGTAAAGGTGTCACTATAAAATGGATTTCAATGCTGCTGTCTTCCATTCATCAGAGCATAACACCAGTAAATTGGTATGAGTTTTTACAGACAATGGCATTTAAAGCAACATTTGACTCAGCCAGCAGCTGTGATTTATTGTCACTCAGTTGGAGCTGCCAAAACACCAGAAGCAAAGAATTGCTTTGGGAAAGGTTTGTATGGGTGGTGTGCCTGCTTTCTGCCTCTTGGGTGGTTATCAACTCCAGTAAATTCCAGGAAAGAATTTATAGGAGAGTCGTGAGGCCCAGGTAGAAAATTAACCATCAGTAGATAGGGTTTTTCATTTACATCATGGCACATTCATAGATAGGTCACTGGCAGTGCTGTGGGCTGTCCATTCTCTTTTGTCCTGTATGTCAGCTCATATTTGTGGTTTTTAATCATGTGTGTAGCGGTAGACAATGAACTTGGTGTGTCTTGTAGCACTGAGATACTGTTTTGTCATGGTGAGGTAAAAATTGTAAAATTGAGGCTTTATTTCTTCCATTCTTCCATGGGAAAGGTGTCAGCATTTCCCCCTGTGGCATTCCTAGAGTGTTCACTGGTAGTCCTATACGCAGCCTCACCACTGAATCAGTTGCTTGTGATATTCAGAGCATTAAGGAAAAAGATTAGCAAATGGAGTTTTCACCGTAACAGTCTTGCATGATTATTGCTGTAGACATCTTTCAGTGATTTAATCTGTTTACTAGAGACAGGACTGTGTAGCCATTGCAAACTGTCTATAATAATTAGTTCACAATAACAAAGTTATGCCTGGATGGTTGCAAGGCAGACTCCTGAGTGCATTTTTATGAAAAGATATTAACAGTGCTGAGTTAGATAAAACTGAACTAATCCTGTTGTTATATGTCCTGTTTATATTTTATAAGCAAGAGCTGTCAGCTTGACTAATGCAACAGAAGTGACGTATACACAGTTATTTATCAAATAATTTGAATGAAGTCTCAGTGGCAGGTGCTGACTCTGTGCTGAGGAATGTGTCAGTGGATGTTTCTTCTAGACCTTGCAGATAGAGGTACTCAATTTTCTCCAGCCAGGCTAGTTCTTGCCTTCTTTGAGGTCTGCACTAAAGGGATAGCTACAACTTCTCATACAAATGGATATTGCCTGTTGTGGAAGGTTATCTACTGTGGGTTTCTTCCACTAACATAGTCTTTCCTGTTGTTTTGCCCTTCTGTTGCAAGCTCAGTGTGGCCAGCTGTGCCATACTAGTGCACTAGTTCTGAAAATGCCTCCTGCGAGAAGCAGAAACAAATTTTCATCAGAATTTTTCATCCCTTTTTTGAAGTGAAAAACATCAGTCCTTTGTTGTTGAGAACATCTCTGTAGCCTATTTTTGAGAAGCCAGCATGTGGAGAAGGACACTGATGGCCCTTCCTGTTGTACGAAGGCAGTGTCTAAAACCTTTTCATGCTCTAAACCCCTGCCACTGAGCTGAAAAAAAGCTTGCATGTTCTGAGGGTAGGCTGGGAACCATCTCACCAGAGCCTGCAGAATGGTTTGCTCGAGAGCAGGGATATGTTTCAGGATTTTTGAGGGGATACACTGAAGGAAGTGTGTTGTCTCATGGTTAGATAGATGTTGCATGCTTACACATGTGAGATTTGCCTCTGCTTTTCTACAGGAATGAGTGTTTGCTGTTGTTCAATTCAAACACTGATGCTGTTTTCCTCAGAAACAGAATGAGGCTTTCCTACTTTCTGAAGAGGTGGGAGGGGATGTTCAGCCGGTGGCTGATGTGACAAACCACACAAACATTTTAATGAAAGTTGTTTGGGACAGTGATGGAAGTCACCATTTCTTAGCTTGGAGTGAGCATTTTCCCTGAAAAGCTGTCTTCTGGAAAAAAAGTACGTACGTGTCACAGACTTATCCTTTCACACACACAGGTCCCCAAAGAACACTGCAAATACAGCAATGCCCAGCCCAGGGCTTTATAAATGAGATTGAGATGAGCTTCTCTTTTCTGCTTGCCCTTTTTCTGCTGACCCTTTGAGGTTTCCCAAAATGGATCCCCAATCCAGTAGCAGTTTCTGTTGTAGCAGTGATAGCCAACTGCTCAGTGTTTTCTTACAGAGTACCTGGAATATTTCAGGCTTCTGGCAGCCATGTGGGAGATGGGTGCTCCTAACTCAGAAGAGCAGTACACTTCCCAGCAGAGGGGTCAACTCTGCTCCAGGAAAGCTGCTGCAGGACTGGAAGGAGAAATAAAGGATGAGGGCTCATGTTTTACAGCAGTGGCTGACAGGAGAGGCGGGTGGTGTGGGGCAGGGGGGGTTGGAAGGAGTGAGGAGAGCTGTGGAGGCTGCAGAGCTCCCACTTAACGCAGCAGATGCTCAGCTTTGGTCTCTGCTCCTCTTTTTGCTGCAGCTCTGCTCCTCTTGGAGCTGATGCTGGGGGAGGGAATTTGCATGTCTGACATCTTTCAGCCAGTTTTAAAGCAAAGCCAGAAATAGCTTTTCTGGGGGGAAGGGAAGCCTTAAATATTTCATTTGCCCTACTCTAAAACTGCCCCTTTCTGACTGTTTATTTTTTTTCTTTAATAATTTCTTTAATATGCAAAGTGTAACTGCAAGTGGATCATCAGGCATTTGCTGCTTATATCTGATTTAGTTGCATGGGAGTTGTAGGGTTTAATAGAGAAAACAGAGGTCAGGCACTGCCTATGGGAGAGCATGTGCCCCCAAGCCAGCTGTGTGCCTGGGGTCTGCCATCTAAGAGCATTCCCTTTTTACTTACAAATGAGGGCTTTAAGACCAAGACAAATTAAGGCAAAATGTTAAGTAGTAGTTGCAATGACTAATTCCATCTCTTTATTCCATTTTTATTTAGAAAATGCAGTATTAATATTTTTCCTTATAGTGAGGAAACAGTAAATTCCCAATACCATAATGTTGCAGCAAAGTTTAACTGTTCGGATACCTTAAGTTTCACAAGTCACTGCAGAATTATTATTGACTGAGTAGCTTAGCCAGACATTTAAGGCCAAGAGAAGTCTCTCTCCATTATCTTGCTGTGTGCCTATGTGCCTGTTACCAGCTAGATTGGAAAAAAGAGCATGATTCCCAAATGTTCAAGTGAACTGTCCACTCAGCTAAGCAGTTAACTGGTCTAGGTTTTATATTCATTGGTGTCATTGCTCATTCTGTAGTTGCATCTGCATCTGATTAGCAGTGATAGGATTTACTTTGTCTTCTGAAGTACTTTAATATGTCAAAAATTAGATTTCCTTTGAAAACAAAGCAGTAGATGTGCCCATTACATCCTTCTGTTGCTGTGTGTTTTGCACAAAATAGGCTTTTCCATGTTATATATTGCTGTGATAATTTATCGTCATATAACTCTGCTTTTGTGGAGTAAGAGATATCTGTAGGTACAGCCAGTTACTTGTGATTTCATGTTGTCACTGCAGTTCTGCCCCACCTGCAGGTCCCAGTTTTCTGTGCTAACATGAAGCCACAGTTGTCTTTGGAGACTGATGACAAGAAAAATTGAATAGAAGTCCTCAAGGCAAATTTTGTCCTGTGCAGTGGGATCTCAAGAACAGTTTGCTCTCACACCATTTCCATGGTGTGTGGAAGGGGCCGTGTCTTTCAGCTGGACAAGTGAGATTATTGGCTGTCTAAGGCAGAACTAATGAACATGTGGGCTGTGGTGAGCACAGGAAGATGTCCTGTTCCCCAAACCATGGGGTAAGGGTATATACACGCAAGGGGTTTGATGCAGGATGTGTCCCTTTGTGCTTCTCTCCCATGCAGCTGGAAGGAGGCTTGGCCAGGGCTGCCAGAGCAGGTGTTCAGCACAGGGACTGTGAGGAGAAAGCTGCCTGGAAAGCCTCAGGCCTTTGTGCAGCCCAACACTCAGTCTGTGCTGGTGCCACAGCTGCCACCCCCTGAACTCCTCACATGGGTTGGTTCTTTTTGGCTGCTTGCTGGGCATTGCAGTCACCTTTGTTTCAGCCAGTCCCTGGTGTGTGGCAGCAGTGAGGAGACAGGTCAGGCTGCTGGCAGGATGCCCCATGCTCAGCATCCCTTGCTGTGCCTTCCCTGGGCAGACACAGGGCTGTCCCTGGCTCATGGTGCCGTGGTGGGACTCCTCTGTCCATTTGAACTCCATGTCCATCCCTGCTCTGTGACTCACACAGCACAGGACTCCTGTCCATGGACTCGCCTCATAGTCTTTATAACAAATGTTGCAAAGCTGAGGTGCTACAGGGCTCTGGAAGCACTGAAGGTATTTTGCTTTCTGGCACATCTCTCTCTGTGTGTGTGTGTGTGTGTGTGTGTGTGTGTAACGTATGCAAGGATTCAAGGCTTAGTTCTGATCCTGCTAAAGTAACGTAAGTCCAAATCCTGTTCCTACCATGGCAGATTTATCAGAGCATGACTGCTAACGCTCTGAAGCTGACTGAGAGACAGCTACGTGCTGTGGACAGACAGCAGCCAAGAGTTCACTCCTACAGCTACCACGGGAGCAGGAAAACAGCGATGAGTAATAAGAGTGAGTGGGGAATGTGCAGCAATTTAACAGCTAACAAAACGAATGTAAAATGATGCTGTGTTCCCTGCATTAATATTAATTATTTCTCTCACCAAAATAAAATGAAAGCAACATTGTAAGCACTCATTTAAAATTTTTAAGACTGTATTATTGAGGCACTTATATAATGCATTTGGGACCCACTTTCCTGTTTTGTATGAGAAATAAGAATTTTGGAACAAGATAAACAAGTGAAAAGGAAGAATAATACTGAGAAAATGAAAGCCATGACAGTTGCTGCTTGTAGGCTTTCTTCCTTTTCCTCTTCCCATTTGAGATGCTGCTCTGCCGCTGTATGTTCTGGGGTTGTAATTCTATGAGAATGTGATTGATTGTGGTAGGTCTCTGGTAGAATTCAATCCCGTAGAAGCAGTGATTTAACCTGGGGAGTATGGGCTTTGGTCACAGTCCATCATCTTTTTATAAATTGCACTATGTAACTGTGCTGCTCCTCACAGCACCTTAAGAAAGGATTTGCCATCCAAAAAGAATTATCACTTCTCCGCTTTGTTCTGAGAAAATTGTAATTTGCAGCCTCCAGGAGAAGCATTGCGTTCATTACTTGACCTGACTAGTGGAGATTTTCCCCGTTGTGTTGTGTGGGTGGCTCATCAGAGTAGGAGGCAGGGACTGGCTCCCTCATGTTTTGCCCCTGGTGAGGTAGGCAGGTAGTTCATTTCTCTGCATATGTGCTCAAAGATGGGAGGAGGCAGTTCAGTTCAGGCTGTCTGTGTGGTAGCTGTGTAGCACAGGGCAGCACACCTTCGTTTAAACCAAGGAGTTTTCTTTTTGCATGCCTGTAGAGCACACAGCAGATATTTAAACAGTCAGTCATGATAGTGGCATATTCAGATAAAAGTATCGCAGGTCCATCCCCATGAATTGTTAGAGATGGATCGTGGTCCCCCTCCATCTTCCCTCATATTCCCACTGATGTGTTCTTTGGTGCTGTGCTGCATCACAACCCCATTCCTGCTACCAAAGTGGATGTGTGGCTGTAGTTTGGGGTGTAGGAACAGACACAGTCACCTCAGTCAGTGCTGAGCAGTCATCCTCTGCAGCTGTTCCCAGTCTCTTCTGGGGAAAAGATAGTTGCACAGGTAGAAAAAATCCCAAAGAATCAATGTGGCCTGCAGAATTGCCAGCTGGGCCTTCCATGTCTGGGCTAAGGTCTAAGCATGCTGAAGTAATTTTCAATTTTTCTTTGCAGAGAAGGAAAAAAAACCACCCTGGAAAATCAATATAATTTCTGTTTTCCATTGGAGACAATGGACAGATTGTATGCTTTAAGGTCAAACAGATGTTTCATCTTGATGCATTTTTTTAATCCATAAAAACAGTAGGAAAATATATAAAGAGGAAGAATGGTTCAAACATTCAAACAAAAGATTAAGGGTGTCTTTTTGCTTTATTGCAAATATTTTAAAGCCTCATCGAGAAAGAAAAGCAATTAGCTCTGATTTAGCTAATAAAGTCCAGTCGTTTTCAAAGCCATCTCCTTCATTCCTTGTTTTATACAGAATCAGAATGAATTTTCTAAGTCACAAGTAAGGAAAAAAAGAAAGAGGATTTAAGTCTTGTTAGCAATTTTCAGAAGATGACAAATACCCTAAAATGGCTGGCCTTTTGATGTTTAACATCAGGTCTGCTTCAACAAAATGAAAAGCCATTTGCCAAAATATTTGGAATAGTTGTAAAAACAAAAATTCTGATGCTGCTCTTTAAAATTTCTCTACGAAGAGAACTAGTGAAAGCAAGTGGCAACATTACATGATAATTGCAATGTATGGATAGTGGCAGCAGAGCTGTCAGCAGAACGTATTCATGTTTCAGGTGCAGCAGTGTATGGGTTTGGATATGGACATATGGAGTTAATATTAACCTGATTTCTGATAAATACCTGTGTCTGCACTGGGATGGTAGAAAATGAATCTTCCTCTCCCAAGCATTTAGATGAAAACTCATTGTGGAAAACATGGGCTCTTCTTTTGTGTTGGCACAAAGCCTGGTGTGAAAGAGCACCTGTGCAAATCCAAGGTTTCCCTGTGTCTCCTGAGCCCAGGCTAGGCTGTGCACTGAGGCTGGGAGCTGGGAGCTGGGCTGGCTGAGCTGCCTTGCAGTGGATCTTCACTGGGACCTGGTGCAAGCAATGCCAGGGACCTGCCTCTTGTAGGCTGAGGGAACAGAGCACCGCTCCTCAGGGCTGGGGTAAAGGCAGCACAGTTTAATATCCTCTGATCTGCGAGGTTTATGAAGACTTTGTTCAAAAAGCACTCTGGTGTGCCCTCTGCATTTTCAACATCAGATAAGGAGCTTTATAACTCTGAATTATTTATAGGTTGGTAATACAGTAGATCTGACCTTTTTATGGGGTAGCATTGTGCAGAAGCGAATGAAGTATTTTTACACAAGGGTCATGTATGCAAGACATAATCTTGTTGTTTCAATCGTCATGCCCCTTCACTTTGCTCTGTCCTAGCTGTTTTTGGTTTTTTGGGTTTTTTTGTTTGTTTGGTTGGTTGGTTTGTTTTTTGCAATGGCATTTCTTGTCTCTTACTTGTAAATTGAGGACAAATAATGCAAAAAATCTGTTTGTTTAAGCATGGGAACATTTTTTTCAGCAACAATTTAACAAATTCACTTATTAAAAAAGTTTAAAAGCTGTACCCTTTCTGCTCATCTCATAAGGATGAGCAATAAGGCCTGAATTTCCCAGTTTATTCAGCCTGAGCAGTACCTTTTACCTGCTTAAATGCCAAAGCATTGCAAGGAAGAAAAATGGCATTGAATTCTCATGAGTCACCAGAACAGTAGTGGAATAAGACTTTATCTATTTCATAGGAAATCCAGTGTGTATCTGTGAGAAGTGTTCTAATATGGTCTTTGGATTCTGAACCCATACACCCATAATAAATCCATATACCTCTCTAGTGCTGTATTTTGGGCTTGGACCTGATTTCCAGAGATACCAAACCCCAACAAAAAAAACCTAAACAAAACTCCCAAACAAACAAAACCCCTCCATGTCTGCACTTTTAAAAACTCCAAGGAAACCCATCCATTTTTGAACATCTGCATCTACACTTTGGACCAGCAAACTTCAAAAGAGCTCCTTTCTAGAATGAGAAGAGAGACCCAGACCAGCACTCGTGCGCGCACACTTGCCTTCCTCACCAGCTTAGGCAGGATTCTAAAGGCAAGGCAGAATGATAATGAGCTGGGTGAGTTCCTGACTACTTCTCACTTCTTAGAGTTACATCTCTCAAAAATGCAGGCTTGGGCTGCAAACTTGCACTGAACTGTAGTGTACAGTTTTTAGCAGGTTTACAATTTTTAGCAGGTTTGGCACTGCAGGTCTGAGCCTTAACTGATGCTTTAAAGCATCCCTCAGATGGGAAAGATAAATTAAAGATCAATCCAATAGGTAGCAGAATTACTCATTTGTGCACTGCTATTCAGTAGGACATTTTTACTTATCTTGAATGGTAAAATAGGGACATTTAAAGATTCAAACTGAACAAAATGTGAATGTGAAAAGGCTGTTCTCTCATTGGCTTTAAAATCCTGCACAGTAAGGAAGTGATGTGCATGAGTGAATAAAGGCAGAATAATAACTGCATGGAGGCAACTTTTGAACATTGCTGTAAGATGCTGTCAGATACTTCAAATTTTTAATCTTTTAATTTGTCACAAAACCTTTTTTTCCTTTAAAAGTTATAAAGGTATGTAGCACTTCAACAGATGTGCTGGTGACTTGTAGGGAACTTAATCCTGTAAGTGCTTTGTCTCAGGTGTCCTAAGAACTCCAGCATGGCTCTAACTACAGCTGTTTGCAGCACTTGGCCTCCCAATTTCAGCTTGCTGTGGAAGTTACCTCAACTAAAGCTTTAAAGATATTTTGTAACATTTATATTTGTGATCACAAAAATATGGTGAAACTTCTTTTAGAGAATTTGGTGAGAGGAGTATGATGGTGCTGAGCTGTGAAGTGAGGTAGGGGTTGAATATCTTCCAAAATTACTCTTTTTTTTTCTTTGATAGATTTCTGTATAGTTTTATTCTTACTACTGAAAGCAGGGGTTTCAGTTATTAGGTAACTGTATTTCTCTTTAGACAATTCCAGTAACTTCAGCGAAGCTATGCTGAACTTCCACCTCTGAAGGATGTGACTGGGGGCTTGGCCCCTCCTAAACTGGCCATTTCAAGGGCAGGAAAGGCCCACAGTGAATTTTAGCAAACCTATGGTCCTGTCTGTGTCGTGGCAACATCCTAGACCTTGTACCACCTGTAGCAGCATTGTGTCCTCCACAGTTTTGTGTCCAGAGTAGTTTTCTTGATGCAAGTGGCCATGCAGGAAAGCAGCCTGCAGCTTCTGTCACAGCACTGTCACTGGGGGAGACCCTGCTTTGCTGACAGCAGGTTTATAAGCCCCTTTTCAGCATCCTCATCCTTCCCACGCAATAAAAGAAGTGAAGCCAGGGCAAAATGATCTCCTCTAAAATTTTCATTGTAAAAGGTGATTGAACCAATGGAGAAATGGATGTCTGTTTTGGACAAAATAATTAAAAATGGATGAGATAACTGATTTCAGTCTAGCAGGAAAACCAAAACAAACCAATGACATCTTTAAGGGATTAAATAGACTTCTGAAAATGTAATTCTAATGCACCAAACAATCAAGTTGCCATCTTGATATGTCAAGGATTAAGTATCTCGCTTCAGCCATTTTGTCAGACATTTAATTTCACTCTGGCTTAAGCAGCTTGGCTTCTGTTCCATGCCTACCTTACAGTTTTCTTTTAGAACACAATGTTTTCATGAAAATGAGATTAGGAGAATATAAGTAGGGGTTTATGAGATGGGGACAGATTTTTTTTAGAAGGGCCTGTAGCAGTAGGACGTGTTGATAGTTTTAAACTAAAAGAAAGTAGATTCAGACTAGATATAAGGAAGACATTTTTGACAATGAGGATGGTTAGGCACTAGCACAAGTTTCCCAGAAAGGTGGCAGATGCCCCATCCTTGGAAAAATTCAAGGTCAGATTGGATAGGTCTCTAAGCACCCTGATCTAGTTGAAGATTTCCCTGCTCACTGCAGGAGGGTCAGACTAGATGACCTTTAAAAGCCACTTCCAACCCAAACTATTCTACACTGTATGCTTCTATGAAGGCCACTGGTGGCAGAACAAGTCTGGAGACTGAGGAAACCTGTGGTTCTGTGCGGCCAGTCTCAGAAATCTGGCTTTTTTGTACCATCTGAAACCAGCTGAGTACGGTTTTTCCACGTAATATGATTTTAAAAAAAACCCCGAACCTGGCAGTTTTTTCTCAAAAAGTTATCTGTCCAGGATATTCTTCCATTATCCTGTCATCAGCAGTAGAAGTAGCTCCTTACTGAAGCTCATTGGTGCCTCTCTGCCTGTTTTGAATGAGATCCCCATTAGCCATCTCACTGAATGAAATCCCCATTAGATGTCTCCTCTCCATAGTGCAGAGTGCAGCAGGTACCTGTTGGAAAGCTGACAATTCCTTCTTTTCAGGGTGAGAGTGGCTTTACACAGTGTGGGCATGTCAGGCTGTTCTTTGCTCAGTATCAATTGTACTAAAACAAAACGCAAATGATGTTTGTTCGGTGTGGGAAAGCTTTCTTGCTCTGATCCCATGAAAACTTGCATGCAGTGTGAATATATTGTAGCATTTAAATATGATATACAGATTTCTATACACATATGCTGTATAAGAACAACGTAGCATGAGTCATCTTACTATGACTGCAGGGCTTTTGCAAAACACCCATTAATTCTGTCCGGTCAGTCCCCACTGTATAGACTGAAAAAAATATAATCTTCCTCAAATTGCTTACATCTGAATGCCTCTATGTTTCAGAGTTTCTTCAAGCTCTTTTAAATCAAAAGAAAGATGATCCTGTCCTATTGCTGACTCACGCCTCTTATGTTTCTGTTCCATTGCACAGGGCTTTTAACATTCTTCAATGTAAATGTACCAAACTGGTAAACCAGGCATTTTGGAAGCCACATTTTCTTGAGTAATAGCTATGCTCTGTCTCAGTTTTCCTTAGACTTAAGGAAAATTTCTACTGGCCTAGCATGCAAAGGCTTTTGGAGAATGTTTTTTAAATTACTTTATTTTCAAGGGCTGGTTTTCATTATGAAAAAATAGAAGGTCAATGCACTTACGGTTTTATTTCTTTTGGATGTTTTTAAGATTACTCAAAAATACAATTTTTATTCTCAGGAAATCCCTTGCTTCCAACTGCTGTTTCTTCCTCATATATGGCTCTTCCTAAAGAGCTGCCTAGAAAAAAGACAAACAGCTATCTTACAAGAAGATCACAGTACAGTTCAGTGGTTTCTCCCAAAATTCTTACATATAGAAATAGATATAGATATAGATATAGATATAGATATAGATATAGATATAGATATAGATATAGATAGGAGTATGGGTTGGGGTGTCTGTGTGAGTGTTGCATTGCAGCATGCTTTAATCATTTCCCCAGTCCTACTTAGTTTCTGGCATTCCTGAGTGGTGCACTTGCACTGACACTAGGTGATGACATTTCCATCCTTTTCCAACTACTTGAAAATGTGCAACTTTCCATGCTTTTGACAAAGCCATCCTTCAGCCTCCACAAAATCCATACAGCTGTTCACAGACTGCCTCAAACCTTTTTTGTTTTTTGCATAGAAGTCATGACCTGTTTTGATCCGTATTGATTTCAGTTAAAGGATGAACTGCTTGTAGTGATATTACAGAAACAATCTGGCTTAATTATAACGCAGGAGTAGGTACTAGGAGCAGACGTGCAATCCTTCTTCTGTGGGTAAACAGGTAGTAAAATGTCAGGGTACTGCAAAGGGGAATTCATTAATCTTTGGAAAGGATAAAGCTACTGCAGCACCCAAAGTCTGTGAGGAAGCAGCTCTGTTGGCTGTGCAGGGTTTGGATGCTGCTGGCTGATAGACAGGTCATGCAAAACCCCGTGAAAAATGGGTGAACCTGGTGAACTCAGCACTGCTCAGCAGCACAGGAGCCCTGGGCTAGAGGCCAGGGCTTTCATAAGAAACATCAGGCAGACAGGAGTTGTCAAAGGCAACCAGAGCTTGAGGTTCCTTCACGCTGCAGGTCTGCCTGAGCCTCGCCCCAGTGCAGTTTCTGAGCCTGCCTCCATGTGTGTGAGGGAGAGATGTCTTGGGGGTTTTCAGAGGCTGAGAAACTGCTGAAGGTTGGTGATGAGCACTCTGTGTAGCCACTCAGCAGTGGGGAGGTTAAAGGTGTTCAACTCCATTGAAAATTGAGCTGTTTAAGCTTTTAAACCAAACTGGTTTTGATTTTGAAATTGCTGGGATGCCCCAGCACTCAGAAACTGAAGTGTCATCTTCTGGTGATTGAAAGATAATGCTTGCTGCTCTGGGACCTCCAACACAGGAAGGACTTGCACCTCCTAGAATGAGTCCAGAGAGGCCACAAAGATAATCAGAGTGCTGGAGCACCTCTCCTGTGCAGATGGGCTGAGAGATGGGATTGTTCAGCCTGAAGAAGAGAAGGCTCTGGAGAAACCTTTGAGTACCTTCCAGCAGCTGGAAAGGGACTTTTAAAAAGGGCAGGCAACTACAGGACAAGAGGCAATAGCTTCAAACTGAAAGATGTAGGTTTAGGTTAGACATTAGGAAGAAATTCTTTAACTGTGAGGGTGGTGAGGCACTGGAACAGGTTGACCAGAGATGTTGTAGATGCCCCATCCCCAGAATTTTCAAGGTCAGGTTGGGTGGGACTCTGAGTAACCTGGTCTAGTGGAATGTGTTCTTGCCCCACAGCTTTGGAGCTAAATTACCTTTAAAAGCCCCTTCTAAACCAAACCATTCTATGATCTTTGAAATGACATACTTTATAGAAGCAATATTTTCTACTTGAGAAATTTAACCTTGCAATATGAGCTTCTTTACAGTAATGGAAATTCATGGGACCTGCACACCATAGTGGGATTGAAATCCATTTACATTTACCTGAAGTGAATTATTTTATCTCTAGATAGGTCTAGTAGCACACAGTCAAATAAATGCCCTTGGATAAACTAACTTTTCTATTATGATGGTAGCAGTTTGATGCTTTACCACCATATCTTTCTTTTTGCCTGGAAGCAGCCCATCACATTGAACTAAAAGTAGAGACCTCTTATTCCTGTCGTGTTACACACATCAAAGTAATTTATTTACTGCACTAGTAATTCAATGCACTATCTGTAACTGTTCTGCAAGCATATATGTATGACTCCTTTGAACATTTATTCTTACAATGAACATCCTATATTTCTGGGGAAACAAGGATTGCTTTTCTTTCTACTGCAGGCATCTAGTTTAAAGGCTAGGCTGATTATTCACTCTCTTTACTCTCCAGTCAGGCAGCAAAAGCAGTGTTTTCCTTGCCTCAGAAGCTGTTACAAAGTTGAATCTACTTAAGATTCCCAGGCAAAAGGTGTTTGAGAGACTCAGGCTTATTCCACAGCCTAGATTTAGTTAAAACAAACAAACCCCCCCAAACAAAAAACAAAACAAAACAAAACAAAAAAACCCACAAAAAATCCCACAAAAACCCTCAACAACAAAAATACCCAACTAAAAAACCTGCAAAAAAGGTGAAATTCACTGCTGTTGCTTATAAACTTTAGATCGAATCCTAAAATATGTATTTTACTGGGATTTTTGCTGATTCTTATGTGTTTAGGAAGCTTTTTGACAGTGCTTAGTTTTCCAGTTGGAATGAAGGGCTTCACATGCGCCTTCTGTCTGCCTCCTCACTGTCATTACATCAGTGGGAACTTTTGCATGCTCTTGTCTTGGAGTATTCTGTGAGGAGGACAGTGACTGCTGGAGCTCCTGGAGCGTTCCCAGGCACAATACAGACCTAGGCACAATAGCTGGACTTAAATCTAGATCTAATCTTAAAAAAAGATTTTTTTTTGGATAGGGAGAGAAGACCTAAACATTTAAGAGATATGCTGTAATTGTCCTGTGGAGGGGTTCATCTCAGTATGAAAACTCCTGTAAAAATTGGACACTTACTGTAGTTGAATTATCTGTTGGTTTTTGAGGCTTTTTCCTTCTGACAATTATTTTTGTGCTGATTCTGGGACCATTTCCTTTATATGACAGAGTGCAGGAGACATTATGACTGCCAGATATTTACAAAATTGTTAGAAAGTGGCCGGGAAATGAAATGGTATGGATGGTTCCTCAGCTGAGGCCAGGCTTTGATTTTCTGAACCTTTTGTTTGTGACACATATTTCCTGGGTGTTGTGAAGCAGAATTTGTTATCTGTTAAACACTTGGAACTTTGTCTCTATTCTACTTGCTTGGTTTTGTAATTCTAATACAAACTGGAGATGTTTTCAACAAAATGATGATGCTTTAAAGCTATGTCCACCAATGTGTTAGAAGGCACGGTGACATCTGCTTGTTGCCTAAAACTGCCAGTGCTAAGAGGGTGCCATCAGCTATAGTTAGACACAAAATTTAGGGCTCAATCTGGCCGTGAAGTGCGGGAAGAGGGAAGACATGCAGCAGAGTGCAGACCCTATCTCAGCTTTGAGAACATAAAGGAGAAAGTAGAACTGTCACCCTCACCTGTTCAGGTATTTAGGTCTCTTTTTATAACCATCAGAGTTTAAAAGACCTCATTGGAACAATGGCCTCATCAGAGGAGTTTGAATGTGATGAATTTTCCCATTGCATCCTGCACTGCCCAGGAGTGCTTGACCTTCCCAGCTGTAAGCACAGCTCTGTCCTGACTCCTGATCCTCATGCCTTTGGTCAGGGCAAATTAACAAAAACCAAAAACAGATGAGATGCCGCCATCAGCCACAGGGAGTCTGAAGTATCCCAGTCCTTGTTCCCTTACATGCAAAACACATCTCAATGCAGTGTATGATGCATTTGCAAATTTTGTTGCCTGATTTGTTCCTGCAGTCAAAGTGAGAACATAGGCCAGTCAGTATTCCACTTGGGTGTTTGATCTGTGAATTGTGGCTGTGTTAGCTGGATCACCCTGTCAGTGCCTCCCTCTGTAGACATTATGCAGCACTTAGGTCCTCCAGGACCTCTGCAGTCCCTGGTATCATAAAAAGCTTCTGATCACTTAGTCCAAGCCTACAAGAGGAAGAACAACCTTTGTGTAGTGTATTAATGTGAGACTTGGGAGGTACTATTCTACATCTCTGATCTGCAAAAAGACGTCTCTGGCAGCCTTTAAGAAATAATTTATTTTCTCCTGTCTTTAGTTCCCTTTCCATAAAATAGATATGGCATCATCATGCCAGACTACAGCTTGGAGAATTAATGGTCTGTGTGTACAGAAAGGATAATGTGGTCTGTTTGGACTTTGATTTCATCTCTTTGGCAGGTGTCACCACTGCCATCAAAATGTTTCCATGCAGTTCAGGAGGCTTTTTTGTGTCTCCTGAGGTACCCTTGCCATCACACTGAGCAGCCTTTCCACCATCCTCCCACTTCATTGGGGTTGAGTGGAGGTTCACATCTAAGATGTGGTGATTGGTCAGTGAATTGCAGCATGAACCTGGCAGCAGAGCCCCTGCACTGCTTCCTCACCCTGTCTCCTATTTTGGGTTGTGAGCCCAGCCCAGTCCTGGATGCAGCACTAACAGGGTAGCGCTCAGCCTCTAAAACTGTGAAAAATAGAACCAACTGCAAAGCCAACAGCAAGAACAAATTTTGGTCTCAGCACTGCTTTGCTGTCTGTAGTTGCTAGCTAGGTTTGTCCTTGAACAGGTTTGAATGTGAAGAAGCCTCTCTGAGAACAAGAACAGAATGTTGTATTGAAGCGTATAAATGCCTTGGAAAATCTCAGGCAATTGAGAGTGACTCACGGCTTTAGCACCAGTGCTGGAGATCATTTGGCAAGATGCAGTTTCAATAACCAGTGCGGGCACAAGGACCAAGTGCTTTCAGAGCTGGATGTGGTGCAGAGATGAGGCCAGACTCTCCCTGCCCCCAAGGTACAGGCTGAAAGTATTCTCCTCTTTATCTAAATCGTCTCGTCTGCCTGATGACTGCTCCTTTGAAGCTCTGATACGGTAGATGTATCCAGCAAATGATGTATTTAAGAAGATAATCAAATGCAATATGATATGCCAAACTTCTATTAAGACAGAAAAATTTCTGCCTTCCCTCTGGGGAATCCTCTTCTCTTGAGTTGGGTAAAGATGAGGTTTGTGTGCTGATTAGTTACAATATGCCCTGTGAAGTAATTTGACTCAGCTAACAGGGAGTGATGGCAGCATCCTGTGCTTCTGCTGAGTCCTTCTGGGTCTGCACATTAGAGCAGCAGCAGGCAGCCAGCTGTTCACAGGCAGCTCTGCACCCTTTAGCAGCAAACCTGGGCATCTCACAGGGGAGAAGTTCTAATGACAAAGTTTAAATGATCTTCTTTTAATCATCACTGCACCTGAGCAAGATTGGAAGGTTGGATGCAGATGCTATAAATGTATTAAAAAAAAAAAAAAAAGCACAAGGCAAGAAAAAACAGAAGATGCTGTTGAGACTCTTTCTTTTAGCAAAAATGAGTTCCAGACAGTGTGCTGGGGGCAGCTGGGTTGCAGAACAGGTGATGATACATAGTCAAATTTAAGAGAAATGCTAAAAAATTGCATGACTTACTGAAGCAACAGCTTTTCAATTTATAGTATTCTGAGAATGGTGATTTCAAAAAGCAGCAGTTTGAATTTTAGCTGGTTTAATGCAAACTAATGTTCTAGAAATAATCCTCTTTATTAATAAACCACATTTCCTAAGAAGTCATGTATAAAACAGCAAATGCTATGTAAAAGGAATATTAAAGACAAAATCTGTTTGAAATGCCAGATCCCTCTTGTTAGAAAAATATCTAATAGCAGCCAGATTGGGATTTTTCTAACTGGGTAAGACAGATTATTTGAGGAGGGGTAAAGTGAATTTGCAACTAAAATTGAAAAGATTCCTGAGCACCACTTGTTCAAAGGGTGTTTTCGTTTAGTCCAGTATTACAACTGAACCATACTTTATAGCTTGGGGCTGCTGGGGAAGTTATTGCATCTGTGTGCACAGGAATGCCTGTTAGCAGCTGAGCTCATGTGCTGCCAAGGTCTGCACATCAGCCTGCAGACCTCCCACCACCCTGCTCATCATGCCCATGCAGACAGCTCCTGCTCCTCCCAGTGCCTGTGTTCAACAGCATAGCACATTTTTGACAAATCTCCCCAAGGGCCTTCTAGGATTTGAGAGGTCAAATGTATTTGTGTTAATTATTTTATTTTTCAAAACCCTTTTCCCCCTCCCCCCAAACCTCTTCTAAGAAGTTTCAGGCCTGGCACTGTGTTAGAGCTAAATGGGCTGCAGGTGAAACTGGTGATCTCCAGCACTCCCTACTGTCAGCGTGTGAGAGAGGGGCCTTGTGCATTCAACTCTGTGTGCTGGAAAAGGATTTCTGTGCCCTGCCTGTTCTACTTCTGAACTTTGGGGAGCAGAGAGAGAGAGAAAAGGGCTGTTGGCAAGTATTTTAATTTTTGACCTCCTTTGGTGCAAGACCTGGCTTTGAGAGGGCAAAGGTAGGCAGTGTATTTACTGTTCTCAGGCACTTTTTGGAGGCAGTGAGAGGCCTTGAGGATGTTGCCTCCCCCTCTCCATGTTGCCCTGCAGCAAGGACACCACACTTACCCTACATGTTGGTGTGTCACCCTCTGCTTGTGGGGCTGGTGGTCGTGAGGGCTCTACTCTGGGGATGGGGACAGGCACCCAGGAGATGAGCACCCGTGGAGCAGCTCATTACCCACCAGTAAGCTGGAGGACAGCTTTTCCACATAATGAAAGCATGCAGCATGTCAAGAGATGCTCAAGTACTGGCATCCTGCCAGAGGACTCTTGTCCTGAGAGCTGGCATTAGATCCAAGTTATAAGTGAGCAGGTTTTGGAGTTTAGGGAGATTAAATGATTTCTGCCAGCACTGCCATGCCCTCCTTGACAGCATTTTCTAGAGCCTTCTGTCGCTGAGGAACAAAAGCTGGATCCAGCATTGGCCTGGTGGTTCCATCCACTTCAGCCAAACAGGCGTTTTGGGCTGGATGCCCCTATAGCACAATGAGAATAATGGAAATTACAGCTGATTTACTATGCAGTGATGCTTCTGAGCCAAATGGTTTCCATCTGAATATGAAGCAAATTTGCCAGCGTGCCGGTATAATGAGTGCACCATCTCTTTGCCCCTCATCTGCCTTTGCAGTCAAGTATTTGCTAGAAAGTGCAGCATTAGATAAAAATCACAAAGGGAAGGTTGGGAGTCATATCTTTAGAGTTTCTTTAGATTTTACTTGGTATATAATAGTAGCTCCAAGTGCTGGGAAATGGATAAATTAAAAACATGCAAACCTGCTTTGTGCAGAGTAGCCCAGGTGTGTGCATGTGCCATAGGCTTGCTTCAGCAGGGTCAACGTGGAGTCCCCGTGCCAGGAGTTGTAGGAACTGTGCTGTTTCATCTAGAGATAAAATGTTTTGTCCTGTGGACTTTTGAAAAACCTGCTGGACGTCTGAAAGCACTGCAGCTTCTTTTTATGAGTTTGGTGCCAAAATCTCTGCAGCGAGGCCCCTCTGTGATCAGCAGCACAGAGCCAGATAAAGCCTGATACAAATCTATGCTGTGGGCAGACTGGTGATAAAGATGCATGTTGGGAGAGTTCAGGGGCATTTGAGAGGACAGCAGGAGTGGAGGATGAGATGTATCTTTGACAAGCCTCTGACTCCTCTAAATTCTGTTAGTCCTTCCCAGCCCCTGGACAGCCTGTGATTAGAACAGCACAACGATGGCTCGGGTCCACCGGCTTCTGAGCTGTGACTGCAGCAGGGCAGTGGGTGTAAGAAGTTAGGTGGAAAACTCAAACTGGTGTATGAGTCCCCATGAGAAATGGGGTTATTATGCAGTGAGGGAGATGGTCTTAAAAGCAGTTCATTTGATTAGGATGTCATTATGTGAAAAATTAAGAGCGCTTTTCATTTCTGTGGAATGATGAAGCTGTTGCCAAAATCCAGCTTTCAGTTGCTGGTGCTGGTTATATAATGATGCCTGCTTAGTGTTTCTGAGGATTGTAACCTCTTAGTTGACAACAATGTCAGGAAGAGATTCTTCAGCATGGTTTGCTGTTTGTGCAAACACTTTCATTTTCTCTGAGCTCTCTGTTAGCTTGTCCAGCTGTGTCTTTGTCAGGTGTGCACACATAACAGACTGATCTAAGCATTGTTTACTCAGATTCAGGGGGATGCACTGGCCATATCTGCTGTTGTCTTTTCTTAAGTTTAGATCCATGACTAACATTATTTTGGATAACACTGTTTTTTTTGGATATCAAAATAGCATTTTCCATTAAATTACTATTTCCACTATATTGAAATGCTCTCTTTGTGGAGTCTGGTATTATTTCATGTACCGAACATGTACATTATTACATGTACCGAACTGCTGAAGTGTCTGCTGCATTCTTCAGTTGCTAAGGAAATAGTTTCCTTTCCTTGATTAATATTTTTAATGTCTCAGCCTATGCCTGTGGTATAGGATCATACATCTTTTCTCAGGACAAATTTAAGTGAATTTTGGGACTAGTAATTCTTGCAGACTAGATGTCTTACAAAGGCATAAGGGAAAGCAGAAAGGAGAGGAAAGCTCTCATGGAGATAGGAAGAGAGGGATTTTTGCCTTTGCTTAATTCTGAGCAACAAAACAAATTTGTACACTGTAGTCAAGTACAACCGTTGTCAAAAGAGAAAAAACTTTACAGCACCATTGAAATATCTACTCTTAGGTAATGCTTTGCATTGGGAACCATTCCCAGCTGGATCTCAAGTGCTGGAGGCCTTGGTAGTGTGCCCTGGTTGTATGAGGGACATGGAAAACCTTTACTTCCTCTCTTCAAGCACAACTTTGCACCATGATGGTGACAAAACAGAATTTTGCAGCACCTGCCATGGATCTCTGGCAACATGAAACCCACCTGACTTCCAGCAGCTTCTCCAACATCTCCATGGCTGCAGGTCTTCCCATTTTAGGGAAAGTGAGAGTATAGCGTGCTGCTCACAGACTTGATTTCTGATCAGGATGATGGTGTTTCACATTCCTACACTTGGGATAAGAATCAGTTCATGTGAAAGATGAGACTAGAAAATGGGTAACAAAACATAATATGACAAGCTCCTCGAAAGATGCCTCTCTTCTTCTAAAAATAAGAAGATTATGCTATGTAAATATAAACCATAAATGCACATGGGGAACTAAAGAGCCTGTGATGCAGTGTGAGGAGGAGTTAACTGAGATTACAGAGCTTCACTGCACTCCTAATCTGAGATATGGCATTGGTGGTGGCTTCTCCTGGTTACTAGTAAAACTCTGAAACTAAAATATATCACATCTCAGTGATGCTTAGAAGTTAAGGCTTAATATTCCAGTACTACCAGTGGAAGAGAAAGAGAGGCAGCTTGCTCGAGGGTGAGCTCTGTGTCGCATCTCTCTCTTATCTCAGAACAAGGGATCAAGGAGAAAACTGATTTTACACTGCTCCTTTGGAGGAAGCAAGGAGATGTCACCTGAAGTACTTAAGTTTAGCCCAGTGTGACATTAGAATATGGAAGATGTAGAGACAGCAAAGCACGATAGTTAAACAATCAGTATTTTATTGATCACTTAAAAGCACACAACCATGTCAGCGTACACTCTGTGCTCTGCCTCACTTCAGCTACTGAAGCTGAACTCTTCAAACCTGCCTGCCTCTCAAATGAAAATTAAATGTTTTGCATTGTCTCAGTGAAGTGGAAAAATAGGAGATGATGAGAAAGTGTAAATGAAAAGCTGTAAGATGAAATGAAACATTTTAGTTCGGGGAAATGAAGGGTTAGAGTTGCAGAGCAGAAAGAGGGCACTCTTCGATAAAACGGGGACAGTTTTCAGGTTCAGGAAGTTAATTTTTCTCACTGATTTGAGAAGATTAAGAGAATGGTAAAACTGCTACCCAGGAGGTGTTCTGGGATTAGGTGTCATTGTCTCCTCAACTGAGATTTTCTGTTTAGAATCAGTGGTGAAGGTGTTTGCTGAAGCAAGAGCCAGGATGTGGGGATCCCACCTCCTGGTGAGGACCTGTGTCTTCACACTGGAGCACCAGTCCTATCACCTGCCTGAGGTAAGCTCTGGGACCTCAGTTCCAATTCACACTTTTAAAAGCAGAACTTACTTCAGCCTGACTGGCTCTGAATGTCTCTGTAGCATAGAAGGCAGGGTGTCCCGTTTTGTGTGTTTCCAAAATGAAACACAGGGGGGGCTTGGAACAGCTTTCCCTGCGGTGACCTCAGCCACCCCAGCCTGTGTCTCACTTGCAGTGGGTGGGCATCTTGTCACTGTCACCTCATCTCATGGCAAAACTCTGGCAAGGGAGGGAAGAGAATAGAGAGCTTCCCTCACAGCATCTCTGTGCACATAAGAGTTTGAACTGAGTTTTTGTCCCCATAATGTGGTGACAAGAGCTGTGCTCTTTAAAGGGGAGTTCAAATCCTCTTGGCAGAGGGGAAAAGGGAATTTGCTTTCTGCTGTCTATGAGTACTGTCAAGTACTCATGGAAATAAAAGGTAGACAAAAGCATGACCATGGTGTCCAAGAGTCAGATGCAAGGACGCAGTTTTTCTAAACAAAATCTTTTAACAAAACTGGTTGCAAATGCAGCCTGAATTATGATGAAAAGGCATTTTGGGATGAATGAACCACTGTGTATCTGCCCATATCTGTGTAAGAGGGAGAGGTGTGATACAAACAAAGGCTGGGTCAAAGCTGGCTTTTACTCGCAATAAATGGTCTCAGGGAGTCTGGAGTTTGTGGTTTCTACTGCTCCTGGTAAAAGGTGTGTAGAGGTTTCCAATATTCAAATCTACCTTTGTCATTCTTTGAACACAGGTGATGGTAAATATTTTTAAAATGAGGGTTTCACTCTGCTTGTGTAACCATGCTCTCCTGCTGAATTATCCTGGTTTTCCTCTTCCAGAGAAGGTATTTTCTTTAGGAGAAATTCATGAATGTTTAAGTTTAGTGTGTCTGAAATCACTTGACATATTTTATTGAGGATCTCTTATCTGAAACTTGTGAGAGTGAACTCTCACCAGTTGTATCAGAAAGGGATGTATTGCACAAGTAACAATTCAAACTCCCGATAAATACTTGTGTGGCTGACATGAGACACTGCAATATGTGCTGGGCCTGCAATATCTTCCCATGAAACAGGCCATTTTACCTCCTTGAATAATGACATTTTGCTCTGTGTGTGTATAAACTGAAAGCCCAACAGAACAGAACAAAGAAAAACAAGAAATTCAGCTCTAAAGGATTCTCTGTGAAGTTACTTGGAGGGATCAGTCAGTCCTTGGCTATTTTAATTAGCTCACCTGTGGATTTAGTGGATGGGAGACAGCCAGCAGTTTTGACAACTGATAAGACGATGAGGCCGTCACTTTGCATCACCAGCTGCAACTGGACTGTGGGAAACTGGCAGAGATTGTTTCCAGGAAGTGCAAGTTTAGAGGAGCTCTTGTAATGAAAAGGTCTGAAACACCTCACTACAGTCAATTCTTGTCTTCCCTTCAAGCTTGTAAGCTCTTGGCTGTTAGTTAGGGCTGAAAGGCTTTGACAGCTGCTTTGGGAAATGATAAGCAATGCACTTTTTCTGTTGCTGATTCTCATTCAGTTTTAAGTAGTTTGTTTCCTCCTCACATCTTGTTATCCAGGCTCTTGAACAGGGAAAGGACAGACCAGTTGGGTGGCACTGGGTGTTTGTGTCTGCATGACTGTGCAGCCATACTGGGCCACCTACTTCAGTAGAAGATTTATTCTTTTTCTGTGCAGGGCTGCAGGTTAGTTTGCTTTTCTTCAATATTATAGCTGAACTTTAGACCTGTTAACTCAGAGAGAGACATAAAGGAGAGTTCATGTTATCTTAGGCAATTTATGCAGGCAACTTTCATCTGAGTGTAATTCTCAATTTATAATTTCAAGAGCTGCACAACCCCGGTGCATTGGGAACACAGAGCATTGTATTTGTGTGGATTGGTTTGTGAGTGGGCATTTGAAGGCAGCTGAATGATTTGTAAGCCCTTGGTAAGCTCTGATTAATTTGAGTACATTTGAAAATACATTTGAATCCTCTCTTTGGAAAGTAAAATACCTGTCAATCACTGTAACCCTAATGACAGAAAAGCAGATAAGTGAAAGCAGAAGGAAAAACAAGTGAATGAAGACACTAGCTAAGAGAAAATTATCTTAATGGCAAGCTAGTATCCAAAATGTAATCACAGAAAGCAAACTATACAATTTAACTATTCCCTCAACACATCAATACTTCTCTCAGCTCTACAACCTCTGCATCCATTTCAGATCTGAAGTGAAAATGTGTCTGAGTTAGAGGTGGGGGAAAAAGATCCCAAATCCTTGACTCTCGCAAATTGCTTGGTTTCTTCCAGGAAACACTTAGTAAATGGCAGCAAGCCACAGGGAGCTTGGAGAAACAGACGCTGAGTCCTGCGAAGGCATGTTGTACAGATTATATGACGTTTTGTATAGCTGTAATTTAGGTGACAGAGAGGTAAGTTCCTGCTGTGCCTTGGGCTCTCCTTAAAGCAGTTTTTGAGGCAGTGTTGTCTGCCCAAGGATGCAGGTAGCATGTTGAGCTGGAATAAAAGATGACACTACATGAATTGTTAGTGTGTCTGATGTCTGCCCACAGCTAGAAAAGCACTCCATGTGCTAAAAAAGAAAATTTTAAAAACCCCCAAAACGATGCAAACCACCCCCACCCCCACCAAACATGAAAATAGTATTTTATAGGAGTTACTGCTGGAAACTGCTGAGACTTGGCTGTCAAAACCCATAAACATTCTTTTTTTCCTCATTTACTAGAAACAAGAAGGTCCTACAGAGCATTTCACATTTTGATGGACACAGTAGTTCTCAGGGGGTATAACATTCCACCACTCAGATCTAGTATAATTTCCCTAAAGCTCTTGTTTGCACATTAGATATTTGCTTGTGACAGCTACTTTTCATCTCAGAATATTGACATTCTAGTAGATCTTTAGCAATATATGTATTTCAGTGGTTTCTTTTTCCCTGTTTCTCTTATATTCTTTCTCTGTTAGTGAAGGAGGTTGCTAAATGAGCTATAATGTGCTGTAATTATGTCTATCCAAACCAGTGTGGATTTTAGTTCCTAGTTGTGCAGTTGTCTAAGTTTACTGTTGACAATGTTTTAGAGTCTGTTTTGGGGAAGAAACATCTCTTAATGCCTCAAAACCTGCTCAGGAGTCTGTTGCAGATCAGGCAGTGTTTTTTATTATTTTCACTAATTGCTTTAGACACAATTCTGTCTTACTTTCAGTAGTATTTTTGTAAAAGCTTTTCCCTTTTCACTCAACACCAGCACAGCCTGTAAACATGAATTAGAATGAGGAGTTTGACATAGAGGAGTAGAGCCTTGAGTTGCACAGAACTTCTAAATAAGTAATAGTGACATGATTAAACACTAATGTTTGAGTTGGTATTTCTAAAATTTGTAATCAGGCTACAAAGCAGGCTGTGACAGAGAAGAGCTTCAGCATTGGTAGCTGATAGTGCTCATGACAGCAACATTTAGCCCAGATGTTGTTCTGTAGAGACTGAAACCCTTGTTTCCTCTATTCATCTGGGTAGCCTGGATGCTCATGAAGTGATGAAGTTGCGTCTCTTCCAAGAACTTGTCCATTAATGAAGTGCACAGAAGTCTGGTTTTTGGAAAGTAAGTGGGTACTGCTCTGTCTGAAGAGCAGGGTGATGACACTCCACAGCACAAAGGGCTGTGCCCATCCACATGTTGGCTCTTGTGCTTTGTGTCTCCCAGGGATCCCTGAGGTTTGCTGACACCAGCACTCCTGGTACCAGCACTCCTTTACAGCCCCACTGCCAGGACCGTCCAAATCTTGGTTTGCTTTCAATTTTCAGATAATTAATCAAAATTAGAAATATTTGGGAGTGCCCAGAAGGAATGTGGCCTTAACTAGAGAGAAACTTGGTCCTTTTCAGAAGCAGAAACAAAACTCTGTTGTTATAGACAGGAAAGCTAGAGAGAACTTAATGACATCTGCAACATTATTGCACATTCTCTTCATCCAATATTTAATGAGAAGGTAAGACCAGTGATGATTCCCTCTTTTCTGACAAGCCATCCCATATAATTGCAAAAGACAAAGGCTCCTTTTGCCCTGACACCTGCTAATAAACTGCTATAGGGATTCCTCATCATTACACTCTACACTGATCACGCACAGCTTTGGTTCCTTTAACATCAATGTCAAAAGCATTTTTATTGTTGAGCCTTCTGTCTCTTTCCATTTCCCCTCCCCTTTTGCTTCTTAGAAAAAATTAAATAAAAAAGGAAGGAAGATTGGGTCCAATTTTCATCAGGCTAACATCAGCCTGAAGATATTTTCATCAGTTCTTGGCAGGTCCTAGATGGACTCTGTAATAATGAATGCCTTTTCATGATTGTTTTCCTCACGCTTAAGTTCATTTTCTGTGAGCACTGTATGAAGTAATTTTAAGCTTTTAATTGTTTATGATATTTGGCACTTCCAGACTCTGGGAATGTTTCTGTATCTGTGAAAGAGAATTATTAAGCACCAGAGAAAAATGCCATGCTACTTGCTGTTATGCTGAGGAAGACCTGCCAAATCTTGCAGTATTTGTGCATGCTATAGAGATGGAAAGAAGGGAAGCTTGTGGAGCTAATAATAGCAGCAGCTTTATGGCTAGAAGCCTCATAATTGTAACTCCATGATGACAGTCTGATTCAAAACATGATGAAATCCGTATTCTAGCTATTCCTGTGGGTCTTGGATCAGTCTTTACAAATCAGAGTTGAAAAAAACTTGGATGTTTTTGCACAAGACAGAAAGATCTTTCATTGCAGGTGCTGGCAGGTCTCTTTCAGCACTGGTCAGGGTAAGCTTTTCAATATATTCACAATATGTCTAAATGTAGCTTGGTCTGATCTTTAAGTCTGTCTCACGCAGTGTTGGCATGCAAGTCCAAAATCTGGTTGCTAACACATCATTCCTGCCTTGCTCTTCTGTTTGTTACCTTTCTGGCAGTGCGAGGAGAGGCAGAGAACATGACTTAACATGACTTGGCAGGCAGCACCGTTCTGCTGGGGTTTGTGAACAACCAACAGTGGGCTGTTCATGACGACGACAACTACAGACAGTGGACCACATAGCAGAGCACCTCTCCCTTGTGGAAAGGCAGAGGGAACTGGGATTATTCAGCCTGGAGAAAATCCAGGGTAGCCTTCCAGTACCACAGGGCAGCTTACAAGAATCATGGAGATGGACTTCTTACAAGATCCTGTAGTGACAGTGAAAAGGGGACTGGATTCAAATTGAGAGAGAGGCAGTTTAGATTAGATAATAGGAAAAAATTCTTCACTGTGAGGGTTGCCAGGGAAGTTGTGGATGCCTCATTCCTGGAAGCATTCAAGGCTAGGTTGGATGGAGCTCTGAGCAGCCTGGTCTAGCGGAAGGTGTCCCTGCTCATGGCAGAGAGGTTGGAACTAGATGATCTTTAAAGGTCCCTCCCAACCCAAACCATTCTATGATTCTGTGGTTCTATTATTCTATGAAAATTAGTCTTGAATCAGAAATTGAAGTGATGTTTCATCAAGATGTCATGATGGATTCTTTATTGATATCAATCTGGGTATTTTTCTAAAAGATGCAATCTAGTGGTAACAGGATTCTGCCCAGGGAATGCCCCTTCAGAGCAATCCTATGGCCTGCCTTATGCCTGGGGGTCACATTGCCATCTGTTCTCCTGGTCTTATCATAAAGAAATTATGAGACTCATATTCACAAATAATATCCATGCTCTGGTTTTTAAATTATGCCTGTTATTTATGCTATTTTATTTAAATGATGCTTGAGCTTCAAGCCGAGCCCAGTAAAGTCCTTGTAACCATTGCTGGGCACTTCACATTTGACAACCAAGTATTCAGTTATGTCTACTCATTTTTTTAATACTTTGACCATAATCTGTAAAAACATTGATTCTAGAAATACAACTTGAAAATTCTGTGATGATTCAAAAGAGGCAGAGTTTTTACCCAAAGTCATTTAAGATTTCATCTTCACAACTAGGTAATACTGAGGAAAGGGAGAAGTGCTTGGTGTAATCTCATCTTTCTTTCTTGGACAGGACTCATGCACAGGCAGGAATATGGTCACAGAGAGTCTTCTGTCATAGGTCTGTGGGGACATAGGGGAGCAGGAGTGCACCAGGACATGTCAGCACATTTTTCCACTTGTCTCTGAGTGCATTTTCCAAAAAATGAAATAGTTACCGAGTCATCATCACTGCACGCCTTGGTTAAATGTTTATATGATTGCAAGAATCTGTGCCTAACGGGACTATTTTTCAAGGTTTTGGCAAATCTAGGCTGATACCTCCACAATACTCCAACTTCTGGCAGCTGAGGCAGCTTCCCTGTGGAGGTACAAGATTCAGCACCTTTTTAATAAAAGCAGAAATGTGCAATGAGATTTGAGATTGGAGGTGTGAAATATGCAGCTTTAGGCCTGGTGTTTAAATTCCACATTATTTCCTCTCAATTCAGGTTCTTTGTCCATTTTTTGGCTTTGACATAAAATGCTCCCACTCATTTTTTTCATGTGGGAATTGTGTGCTTAGTTCTTGAAGAGTGCAATGTTATGGTGAACTGCATAACTTGTGAAGTCCCCTGTGTTTGAGCAGTGTATGATACACGAGCTAGGAGATTTTGAGGGGATAAAGCTCTGTCCCTTCCCAGACAGACATGAATGCTTGGAGAAGGTGATAAAGAGGGCCTGTTCTAAAAGCTATCTTGGGATCTTTGCCACAATATTTTGAATTTTAACTTTGGTTAAGGGCCATATTTTGTAGGTCTATCAAATTCCATATGAAAATTTCTGTGTTGGTCCAGACTTTTCTACCTTATATCAAAGTATACTATAAGTATATTATAGTATACTATAAGTATATTACTGCTTGTCGGAGCAGGTGTGCATCCATTGGAATACCAACTAGATTTTCTGAATAACTTGGCTGCTGCTGAAGATAAACCACTTAAAAACTGTGTTTTCCTCGGCATTTGTAAGAAAAGAGTCCATTTTAAAGTTATGTGTATTTTTATTTAAAAGGACTTGCATTTAATCTCAAAAAAGGCAGAAAAAATCCAAAATGAAGTTAATTAAAGTATTTTCAATTACTGCTGAGTTTTGCATAGCTATAATATTTTTGCTTACTACATAACTATGGAGCTGTCTGGAGAAAATATGGCATTGGGGAACTTCCAAAAAAGGAGACAAATGACAGCTTTGCCTGAGCTTCCCAAAGAGAAGTTGCTCTCTGGCAGCTGTTTCTCCAGTGTCTCAGGAGTCAGGTAAAAGGAGCCAACCCAAGAATTGGAGGCATGTCCCTGGCAAATGTGTTTATGTTTGATTTGCACCACATGAGCACAGCTCATCACATAAATGCATATCTGCAGAAGATGTCAAGCAGGGTGGGACACCCAAGGGTTGCATTTCTGCATTCATGCAGTGGCTGCTGCCCTGGTGTACTTCCCTTGGAGCTGATGTAAGGTCCTTGTGGAAAATGAAAATTAGGGGTTTCGTTAGTGTGGCAAAGGCAGTGCTTATACATCTCCTTCTACATACATTCTTCTTCCTGCTGCAGTTGGATATCCCAAAGGCAAAGCAGAGAAGCAGTGTTCAGGGCTCTCAGGCAGACCACCACACAATGGGAAGGCTGATGGCAGCTCCTCCATGGCCAAATGTGCCTGGCATCCACTGGGAGGACTCACCCAGGCAGTGCCATGGAGAGCAGTGGAGGCTGTGCTGCCAACTGGCTGTCCATCAGTGCTCACCTTTCTGTACTTGCTGGTAGATTTACTGTGTCCTCCACCATCGAGATCATGCTACTAACTGCTTGAGGTGCAGTGGCTAGGGCTAATATGGATTGGGCCAGGCTGTTAGTATGAGATTGATTGCTTGAGACTTGCTCATTGCTGTCTCTCCTGCATGGTGCTGTAGCAGAGACAGCTTCTGTCATATAATTTGCTCATTTATGTTGCAAAACCAAGTCATTAAATAGTGAGAGCTGCTCCAGTGCTTTCCAGACAAGTGCTGATTGGGCTGCGTGGAGCAGGCGTTGGCCCAGACACTGACTCTGCAAAGCATCCTGGCCTCTGGGTCTGAAAAGCCTTCCTGATGATCCCTGTGAGTGTGACCACTGCACCAGCCAGTCAGACATCCCTTCTGAGCACTTAAGGCAAGTCCTGATCCACAGGTCAGCCCAAGACTCATGTACATGCTCATGTACAAAGTGAGCCCTGTTAGCTACATCTGGCACAGATGTGGATGTCCACACCTAACATGCAAGCTCCAGAAGACAGAAGGCTTGGGAACACAGAATTTTGCAGGGACAAATTGACCTGGCTTGGTCAGGTAGCTGCCTTGGTTTGCTGGGGCTTTGTGCCCCCAGAGCCAGCCTCAGGATGCTGCTGGAATGACCCCCTGAGACCCTGCTTGTCATCACTGCTCCGGCACTGCAAGCAGGGCAGTTGCCCTAACACTGGGCTGGCACTCATCCCTCAGGTATGAGTGAGAAGCTCCCAGTGTGTGGGAAGCCATTAGCCTGCAGGATTACTTTGAATTCCCTTCCCTGTGAGTGCTATTCTTTCACTTCTAAGGATTACACTCCTTTGTCCACTTTCTACTGAGCTCATTGCAGAGTGAGTTTCCTGGAGGGAAGAAAAAAAACCCTGTCAAGTATCCTGTTTTCTTATTCTTATCTCATATTTAGTTTCCTAATTGCAGCTTGGAAATAAAATATCCTTCCTGCTAATTTTATTCTTTTGTATTTAGGAAATGCTGCCAAGTCTGACAACTTCTTCCTTCCAAAGACACACTGTTAAGATGTTTTTTTCCCTGCTCCACAATGACAAAACTGTCAAGAAGCATTGGAGTCTGGAGAAACATTCATTTTGTGTGTGCCAGTGAAGAAATGCTTATTAACTTTAGTTTAATTTAAATTTGTCTGCAACAGAGGGATGGGTTTATTTACACATTTCCTGATAATGATTTGAATCTCAAAGTTATTTCTGCATTGAAGTGTAAGGTCTTGGAGTGGATTTTCCCAAAAGTAGCTAAAGGGATTAGGTATTAGTGTTCAGTAGAAGCTGGGGGCTGCATCTTTTACCCTCTGTGTTGCAAACTTCAGCTTTGGAGACCTCTAATTTTCAAACAAGGCTACTTACTGGTTCTTCTAGAGTGCCAGAGTGGAGGTTTTGGGTTTGTTTGGAAAATACCAATTCTAATGTAAAATGCACAGAGGTTTTGTAGAGAATGTATTTCCATCACATACAAGGAAGAAACCTTGCCTGGCTACAGGTTGGGACACTGTGAGGCTTTTATCAGTACTGTGGGATGCTTGGGCTGCTCCTGTAGAGATCACTTAGCCTAGAGGCTCAGGAAGATATAATTACGAGGGTAGATGGAAAATTAATACTTCTTAGAGCAAAAATGTTCTCTTTTGCATAGAAATAAAGAGATAAATCAAGACATGAAGCTCTACAAGCTTCTGAGGTAATCAAGCCATGAGCAGCTTCCTCATGTCTTGCCAAGCCCATCTCCCATTGTCCTTGTGCCCCTGGCTTTGGGACTGACTCAAGCTTTGCATCCTTAAACTGCACATTTCTTCTAGAAGCATATTGTGGGAGGAAGGAAGGGCAAGAAGCACTTGGCAAACTACTGTTAAAGGGTCCAGAGTAGTCTCTGCTGTACTGGTCCCACAAGTGGCCAAGCTGCACTAAAATAATCATTTGCAGTGAGGGAGCTCTGAGATGAGACTGATGGGAATGGCTCTGTAACATTAGAAACTTGGTGCTAAACCACAGAGTCAGGAAAACAAATACAAGAAGTCACTTTTTAACAAAAGAGAACAGGTATCTTCCTGGGATCATTATATCTATCTATATCTGCCTTGCTGACCTGTCAGAGCTGGAGAAGTATTTTTCTTCTGTGGTTTTTTGGTTGGTGTTTCTTTTTTTTTTCTTTTTTTTTTTTTTTTCCTTTCTGGTATAAGACATATGTCTGCTCTTAAATAATGAAATAAACCATGTTCCACACAACATAAGATGTTTGAAAATGTTGCTATAAATATGCAGAGGTTGTGCACTTCTCAGTTAAAATACGTTCTTTCAAATAATTCTTTCTCCAACTTTTCCCCCTTAACAAATGTGCAGTTACTCACAGAGTGAAATCTCTTCCCCCCTGTAGATTGTGTTCCGGAAAATCAGCGACGTCAAGCGGGAAGAAGAGGAGAGAATGAAGAGGAAGAACGAAGCACCTCTGATCTTACCCCCGGACCACCCGGTCCGGCGGCTGTTCCAGAGGTTCAGGCAGCAGAAGGAAGCGCGCCTTGCGGCGGAGAGGGGCCGAGATGCAGACGACCTGGATGTGGAAAAGGGCAACGCAGTCGTGGAGCAGTCGTCTGCCCGCGCCGTGGTCAAGGCCAGCGTTGTGACGGTTCGGGAGAGCCCGGCGACGCCCGTGTCGTACCAGCCCGCCTCCACCTCCGCGGCCTCCGACCAGGCCAAGCTGCAGGCCCCGCCGTCCGACCACCCCGCGGGTAAGGCGGCCGGGGACTTCCCCCGGAGGAAAGGCTGGGCCAAGTTCAAGGAAGCCTGCGGGAAAGGTGAAGATTGGAACAAGGTCTCTAAAGCAGAGTCCATGGAGACTTTACCTGAGAGAACTAAAGCTTCGGGAGAAGCTACCCTGAAGAAGACGGACTCTTGTGACAGTGGCATTACAAAAAGTGACTTGCGCTTGGACAACGCCGGGGAGACGAGGAGCCCGCAGGACCACAGCCCGGTCCTTACCGAGGTCAAGCATTCCTTTTATCCCATCCCAGAACAGACTCTTCAGGCCACCATGCTAGAAGTGAAACATGAGTTGAAAGAGGACATCAAGGCTTTAAACACAAAAATGACCAATATAGAAAATCAGCTTGCTGAGATACTTAGGATATTAACCTCAAGAAGAAGCTCCCAGTCACCACAGGAGTTGTTTGAAATATCAAGGCCCCAATCTCCAGAATCAGAAAAAGACGTGTTTGGAGCTAGCTGAGGTGTTTCTTTTTAAAAACAAACCAATAAACAAAGAAACAGCCCCCTAGCAATTTACATTTAATCTTTCTTGAAAACGAGTGAGGGGCCCATTCACTAAGCATGTTCCCTCTGTCTAAAAAGGTACGGTAACAGGAATTGCAACCTCATGTCAAGATGGCAGCTGACTTTGAAGCCTTTTTGACAGCAAGGGTACAGTTTCTAAAGTTCTTCTTTTCTCCCTTTGTCCTCATTCCACTCCTAACCCCCTTCTCTCCCTCGGGATGTTGGAATAAGAATTCTGACAGCAGCAGCCATCCCTGTAAGCCCCAGGTGATCTCTGAGGTTTTTGGAGCATGCCTTATGTCCTTAGCTCGGGTTATGCCTATATGAATAAGCACTTGCCAGGGTGCTTATATTTTCAGTGTTTGGTGGGTTGTTTGTTTTTTTGTTTTGTTGCTGCTGTCACTGTCTCAGTCACCTCTACGGCATGTTGAATGTCACAGTATATTTTCATATACCTGTAATAATGCAAAGAGCAGTAAGAGATACGTATTTTATTGTGTGCTGAAGTTTCTTTTGGGTAGTCAAGGAAGGGCTAATAAGATGAAAAAAAATGTACTTTTTGATTTCAAACTGCTATATTGCTAAAACAATTACATTTGGAAACATCTTCAAAAATAGCCACAGTATTTCAGATCTGTTAATAAATGGGATCTTCCACACCATCATTCACTGAATCAAGGGTATATTTTTTTCAAATCTTTTTATGTTTTCTCAAAACCTTCTGTCTCAGATGTCTTTCAACATTCGATACTTTTGCTTTCAACTCCAGCTGCTGGAGGGCTGGGTGTGCAGTGTACCTGAGAGCAGCCCACAGCACAACACATTTGAAACATCACTAACAGATCCTGTAGATTTGCCTCCCGATGAAAATATACTGTGGCATTTATGTCCTGTTCTGCTATGAATCTGCTCTTTTCATTCTTGTTAAATTATTATTCAGAAGTTTCTGTTTTGATTATGTTCATTGTAGCCAAAGGCTTTCACAGAATTTTTAAACAATTTTAGATGGTGGCATTTTCCTCTACATCCAGATGTATTGTTCCTGATCTAATCTAGCTTGAAAGCAAATGGATAGTAGAGGTAGAAATACAGTGCTTACTGTATGCAAGTGCTATTGTAGCAAGGAAACAAAGAGATCTGCTTCTTAAAGAAGGAGATGTTTCCAAAACTTATATTTTCATAACTTTTTTCAGAGGAAGATTGAAGCACTTTACCAAAACTATTCTTCATTGTTTGTATAGGGTAGCATAGATGGTATCATGACTTCTGTTCTCACCTTGGAATACAGGTGTATATTCACAATATATTCTCTCCACTGATCTGGTATGTTCACTGCTTAACAGTAGCTTAGATATCAGAAGTATGGTACCATACCACACTTTAAGGGGTTTTCATTTTTAATGGCAATAGGTCTTAACACTGTGTGTGTTAAGTCTCATTCTTTTTCCTTGGTACTAAATCATTTACAAAGAAACAGAGGATTTTTTTGGGGAAGACTTTTGTTCATGTTAAGTACAGAAGAGGCAAGGAACACGATCAATTTTAATGATTTCTGCTGGCCTGATGCTTGCACAGTGCAATGCAGAATTGTGTCAGACACCCCTGGGGAGTTGGGACATCCACTGATGACTGGCACAGGGGTGAGGCTGTGCTGTGCAAAGCTCCCAGCTCAGGTCCTGCTGTCAGAGTGGTTTTTTGTACCTGTTCCTGCAGTAACTGCCCTTGCTCTCAAAGATAACAATTATTCCAAGCGCAGCACCATCATTTCTAAGTCCAGAGGCAGGTTTGGCTTTCATTGTCTTACTCCTTGGTTTGGTATGGAGGTGCTCACAGATTGTGAATTCATACCCAAGGATTGAAATTCGCCTGAGAAACAACTCTTGGGTTCAAATCTGTAGGTTACCCTTGTAATCTTTCCTCCCACAAGAAAAGGCAAGCAGGGAGGTGAGTTGCTCTGAAACCAAGAGGCTACTTCCTCAAGTTATTTCTGGTTCCGTGTTTAGGTTTTTCCAGTGGTACCTGGTGTCTTTTACAGCTTCTCACTGCAGACCTACAGTGTTGAGGAAGGCACTCTCTGACCAAAGCCACGCTGTTTGTGTTTGGTGCTTTAATCACTGTAAGTGGCAGCAGTTACTTGCAACAGCAATGGCATGGCTGCCACAGAAACTCATCCATCCAGTTTCTATGAGAAACTCATCCATCCACAGTTTCTGTGAGGAACTTTGTCATGATTATTTTTCTTTCTAGTCTTCTTAGACAGTAACTACCACCTAAGTAAACCCCAGGTGTACTGATACACAAGGATTTGTAATTGATTTCCAAAAGTTCCAGTAACTTTTTAGAGACTGCCTTGGAATCAGTTTCCTGATCCAGGCAAATTCCTCACCAGCGTGATGTTCATGACACTCTTCTTCATAAAATTTTTGAAAGGCTGAAAATCTTAGCAAGTCCTTTGTGAAAGTGTCTCCCATTTACCTGCAGTTGGATAAACATGGACATGAGCTTATCCCAGGTGGACAAGGGAGGAGATGTTTACAACCTCCCAAGTATGTGCCTAGTATATCCAGAATTGCAGTGCAGACTAAAATTGCAGTGCACTTGCAAGTTACCTGGCCCTTTGTTGCTGATACTGAATTGATGTTTCTCAGTGATATTTTTGTGTGCCCTCAGGGATATGTTAAAGGTTGTTCTGCTGTTGCTGATTGCCCAGCCTGGAATCCCAGCAGGACAAGCCCCAGAAGCCTCCTAATTGTAATAATTACCCAGGCCTGTGAACAAAGGCAGACAAGTCCCCATTTTCTGGGGATGCTCCTTGTGTAGCCTGATGCTCAGAATGATACCAAACTCCTCCCCATCCTGTATAACAGTGGGTGAGTGCACCCAGTCCTTTTCTAAGGCTTTTTTCAGGCTCTTACAATGGCCTATAAAGACATTTATTATTTGTAAAGCCTTCAAAGATTGTAACACAATCCTGAATTCCACTTAATGTCTTTGGAGATTATGACCAAATTTAATTTTGTTATGGTCATGAAATGGCAGAGAAACTCTGCTTGCTCCTTAGAATGACACCTCCAGGGTGTCTGTTCCAGGTGAGCCCTGACAGCAGTTAGTGTCAGTCAGACCTGTACAGCTGTAACTGAGATTAGGACCATTTTTATGAACTGTCAGGCACTAAAAATGGTTGTAGGAGAGTGCAGTTGCCTCAGCAACCTGTGTTTGTTGTAAGAGAATTTGAAACAAATCCTGTCTAGGATGAGCTTTGGTGACTGGATTCCCTGGACTACTGAGTGGTTAAAACATGAACAAATCCATGCCCACTCCTTTGAACCCCAGATGAATCTGAACCTGTGCTGTGGTGCTCAGGCTCTGTTGATGCAGCACTTTTCCTTTAAATGGTGGCTGAAAGCCCCTGTGTTACAAATCTGTCTTTCTCCACTGAGCCTTATACTCAGAGGGATGCCTATGGCTGAATGGCATGTGGACCCATCATAATAGTTACTATTCTTTGATTTTATGTGTCAGCTTTTCCTTTTTCTCTTGTTCCTCTCTACATGTTGATTAAAACTTTTCACTTAGATTATTCTCCAGATTAGAATTGAAGGATCTCTGAAAATAAGACTCTGCCCCCTCACAAGCAAATGCTTGTAGATAGTGTAAAGAAAAAAACCCAAACAATAACCAAAGCCTCAGTTTTAACTGTGTTCTGGCATAGTGCTTCTGCCATTTAACATCCTGCTAAATGACCTGCATCATTCTGAAAGAGATGATGTGTTCCATTTTGACTATATGGTGTAATTAAATTTCAGCCAAAAGAAAGTAGTGGAGAGAAGGAGCCTGTATTATGATTTAGTCAAATGGGAACTTCTGAAAGTTCATGCTTAAATGGTTACAAAGAATACAAATATGCAGCACATGAAAAAGGATTAAAAAAGCAAACCCCAGCCCTCATCCCTACCTTGCTCTGATACATTTACTTCTGTCTGGTATTACAAGTATACTATTGAAAACACCATTCTTCCTTTAAATCTCTTCCACAGTTCTGCCCTGAATCCCAGCGAACACCCTGTTTAACAGCTTCGAAGGAGATGTTCTGTTTCTGCAGTACTTCCCTTTAATGAACTGAACAAGATACTTACTGTGACTATCTGGTGATATATTTTCAATCACTTCTTAACCAATCTGTGAAAAAATTTACTACATAATTTGTCTTTACTATATAAACAACAATGTGTATGATTACGCTTGTGCAGATGCGTGTACATACACACATATATATAATATCTGTGTATAGATAAGTCTATGGATTGCATTTCTGTTAAGTAAAAGCACATTCCTCATTGATTCCAGTCCAAGACGGGAGCTTAAATCTTCCCAGTAGACATCCACTGAGTGTCCTGTTAGTGTCTTGTTTGTTAACTGTTGAACTTCTAAGGCCATGATCTTTGATTTTTCTAGCTGGCCTCAAATTCATACTGTGAGTCTGGTAAATCGTGTGACTGAGAGAAGATCTGGTGAGGGTCATGATAGTCAGGAAAGAGAAATCCGTGTGAAATTGGGGAAATGCTGTATCCTACTTGGTGGGGATAAGGTTCATAAGCTGATGTTTGTGGCTCACGATATTTCTGAAGCCAAGCTGCCCCAGTAATGTTTCTCATGGCTTTTCCTGCAAGAGAGATGGTGGAATAGATGGATTTATTTTTTTCTGGTACCAGGGGCTGTCTCAAAGGTGCTGAGCCTATCCTTCTCATGGGCAGCATAACACATGGTTGCTGCACCTCTGCTTTCCTGCCATGGTGTTAGGTGATAAAAAGCATCTTCTACTGAATTTTTCATTTCCACATTATCTCCTGTGGGTGTATTGGCAATAACAAAGTCTGTGTTTTAGCGGCACTTGTGCTACATCAAGACAAACCTTTTAGAGAGAGTCCCGTGCAGGGGAAGCTCCAGAAATTTGAGGTGAGGCACAGTAGGATACTGTATCCTCCAATCTGACATAATTTTGACCACATTGTTGTGGGAAGCATTGATTCAATTAAATAAAAATAAAGCTTTTTTTGCAATAAGATATATCCAGCATTTAGCCTTAAGACCCTTTCATAAGTGATATAAATCAAACTGTGATTCCATTCTTCTTCCTTCCTAATGTTCTGTAGTATTTACAGTGTTGCCTAAAGATGAAGCACTTTGATTAGCTTTCTAAATCTAATGGAAATCACTTGTTGGTAATCACATTTCTTTCTCCACTTATTGCCTTCTTATTAGGATAATTAATTACTCCAATTGCCCTCTCCCCTCATAAAACAAAGAGACATAACTATTGTCTAAACACTTTTGTGTGTCAGGGAGCCAACCCGTCATATTGCAAAAGTGTTTGTTTCTGAGACCTTTTTTTACAGATCAACAAAGCTAATGTGAATTTACCTGCAACTGTAATTTGTTTCAAGCTAATTGTTGAGTGTTGTGTAAACATATTTGATGTGTAGTCCCAGAACATCTCTGTAACTGGATCCAAATGCCTAATATTAACAAAACAGTTCGGGGTTTTCACTAACTGTTCTGAAAGGCTCATGGGTTTTTTCTTTTCCCGCTAAATCTGTGACCACTAACATAGAAAAAGGATCATTTTAGCTGTAGATGAAAGAAGTTCAATAATCTTGTATCAGGATGAACTGCTATATAAAGAAATACCAAGTTTTCCAATGAATGTGTTATATTATTGTACCTACATACAATCAATATTTGTACATCTGTTGGAGACCTGTCTGCGTTTCAATATTTAGCCACCACTGCATGGACACTTGATTGATATGCAGTTAATGCAGTTGCTTTGGCGCTTTTCAATGTACTTCACTTGTTTTTATCCTTTCAGAAATCCACCAAATACTCTCAGTTCTTTTTCTTTGCATTTGTCACTTTGTTCAATGAAGCATGACTAGAAACAGAGAATGAGTAGATACTATTTTTGTGGTCAGCAAAGCAGCTGCCAGTAGATAGACAGTGTGTGTATGTATGTATGTATACGCACTGTCTGGGAATGTTTCAGATACAAATGCAGCCACCTCCATTAATGATATTCCCTAGTCCACATTTTTAAACAAGCACAAATAATATTTGTAAAAAAGAAGTTTAATTTTATTTATTATAGTAATAAACTATTTTATACATTACGGTTGCTTTGGTGTGCCTTTTTCTGTGTTGAATATGTGCTGATAAGATCAACAAGGTGGTTTTCCATTACTCTCTGGAACTTCTGGCTAGTAGTTTTGTTGCTGTTGGTTTGTATCCCAAGTGTTATCACTGGAGCAGTGGGGTATTATTGCCTTGGTTGTAAATAATCCAGGTTGTTTTTCAGATTTCGTTCTGCTGTATATCAGCGCAAAAGGATTCGTATTTCCAGGCTCACTGTAAACTAAACTCAGGTGCTCTGTAAAGTGAACATCCTGACACCCTAGGCAGTGTCCTGTGCTGTGGACCTCAGTCTAGCCCAGGTATCTGCTGAGCAAAAAGAAATGACTAGAGGACTGGCTGTGACCTCTCTGAAATTATCATCCCATGTCCTGAAGGTACACATGTAGTTGTTTTCTGTTTTAGACTGTTCACTACTGCAGTATCTGAGAACTTTTACAAAACTCATGGAAACCAGAGATCAAAGAACCTTCTGCTTTCCTGTCATCTGCTGCAGAAGAAAGTGACCTCACCATGGACTTACACAAAGACAAACCCCATAGAGGAAGCCCCTGGCAGTGACACTGCTGCAAAAGGCAGCAATGAATATTATTTTGTTGGCTACCTCATCAAAGGTCATGGGAATGGGAGGTCCTTTCATGTCAGGATGAACACACATGGTAAGATACAGTCAGCAGTCATTCCTGCAGGCCAGAAGCCATGCTTGAAGTTCATACAAAGTTGTAGTCTTCAGGATGTCATCTTGTGCCCTGTGAGTTTTGCAGCCATTTTTGTGGTTCATTCTCCATCCTCTCACCCAGGGGTCTGGTGAACGTGGCTGTCACCTGCATTAAGACACTCCGTGGGATTGTCAGTCTCTTCTCCAAAAGAGCAGCACTAAAGCATAAGCTTTCAGACTGCTGAGCTGGGGTGGAGCTGTACACAGAGCAGCCAAGGAGCACAATGAGGAGCTATTTTTAACATCATTTCTGCATCCACTGTCGTATGTGGTGTGACAGGATCTCTCGTCACTCGCATTGTTTCTCTGGCCAGCCTGAAAATCCAGCTTGCTTTTGCATGATGTTATACAGTGCCCTTACACTTACTAGGAAAGGGAAAATTACCATAGTGAAGGCATGTACTTTCGCTTGGGTTTTTATTTGGGTTTTTTTGAGGTCTCTAGAGGCTGTTGTACTCATTTTCTGAATTCTTCATTATTTTCTTTGCTCCTGCATTCTTTGCAGCCTCCCTGGCAGTGCTCCAAGCTTCAGTGAGCACAGGAGGGGTAGCGCTGGCCACACAATGTTCCCCCTCAGAGTTTCTTTCCCCTCAGCAGCCCCACAGCATTTCAAACCAAAGGTAATTAACTCCAGCACTTTTTGCCCAGATTTGTGTGCCAGATTGCAAAGGCTCATGTTCTGCATGCTGCCCGTCAGCCCTGTGCTCAGCTGGGCAGCAGCAGCCCAGCAGCTGTGAGCAGCCTCGGGCCCACCTGCACCAGCCCCTGCTCATCATTCCCTCCACCTGGGAGCACATTCACAGCAGGAACAGAAGGTTTTTAAGGCACAGGGAGTCTGCCGTGGCTTCTGATTTTTCTCAGAAATAGCTGCAGGTATTTCTTCTGGTTGGTTATGAATTAGTGTGCAGCTGCTGGGGACATCTGCCCCGCAGCACGTGAGGTCTTCACCCGGCTGGGTGTGTGGCCCTGGGGCAGCAGCAGGAACTCTGCGGGCAGTGAGCAGTGCATCAGCTTGTGGGGAGGTGAGTGCTGCCTACACGGTTTTAAGTCCTGCATTTGGTAATGGAGGTTCTTTAGTTGCTCTGTGGTGCGTTTTAGTATCTGTGTCGAAGTCAGAAACACTCTTTTTTGAACTGGAGTAAAGACAACCAGCATAAACCAGCTCCTCTGTGCTGTGACAGCCAGTGAGACTGAACTGCAGCAAATCCCTCTCCCTCACACATGTGTGCAATAGCAATGGGTTTTGTTTGCTCCCAGGGCACTAAGGAAACATCAGAATATTCCTGTTCAGCATGTCCCAGCAGTGTGTGTGCCTGGTGCAGGGCAATGCTCAGGAGACCCCACCAAAGCACTGAGGCTGAGGAGACCTTGGCTGATTAGCTGCTGTCTGTGCTTGCCTTCTGCTCCAGGAGTTAGGCTGGTTAGTAAGGCTGTGTATCCAACCGGAAAATGCTGGGAAGGATGTGTGTTGCTATGGTATTTATTGCTGCCAGTGGTGTCAGGGGTTTAATTGCAACACACATATAAAGAATCTCAGCCAATACAAGTATTTTTCACCTAGAAGACTGAGTCTGTGCTTCTTTTCTGTCTAATTCACCACAACTTCTGTGTTGGTATGTGGCAGCTGGGGGAACTAACCTGTCCTGTTCTTGAAAGACAGGATGAGTAAAAACCTGTGAGAAATCAAAAAAAAGGCATTAGGGAAAGTGAACTCCTGAAGTCTGTCAGAAGTAGCTACCAAGACGCTTGTGCACAGCTGTATCTGCAAAATACCTGTGCTCAAGCCTCGTCTTTTTGCTTTTTTTGCTTTCCTTTTCCATTCCTGCTTTCCCTGTCCTAATTAAGTTCAAGTCCTTACATAGCACAGCCAAATTCAAATTTAAGCTGCCCCACAGCACAGGTGTAGGTTTAAAACAAGCTTAACTTTGGCAGCTCCATCCATCATTACCAATTCTGAAGCTTTCTCCCTGCAGCCCCACTTTAACTACTTATGGAGGCAGGAGTGTCTGAGAAGCCTTGAAGAGGTTTTGGATTTTTTCAAGCTTTGCTCACTTGTAGAGATTTTCTTGAAGTTGTTTCTGTTCAGGTGGATGATGGACAAGGGGAAAGTAGGAGCTTTGCTGTTAATTCCTACCTGGGGAGGGGGAGGCACAGACCCCCTGTAAATGTCACTGCAGTTGTGCAAATCGGAGGGGGTTGTGCTTTTGCACTGGAATTTCGTTCCACATTCCCAGTCTCCCAGCTTACAAAACTGGGGACATAAAGAAACTGTGCTGGAGTCTCTATTACAAATGTGGATTTTCTATAAAAGGAAGATTATTGGCCTCCTCATCATCAGGGGCTGCCACTGGGGGAAATGCTAAGCAGCAGTGGCACAGGGAGTGCACTATGAAGCCTGGGAGCTCCTGTGTGCTCAGCAATGGGACCAAGACAGCTCAACAAGAAATGGCTCCCTGCAAGCAGGGCTTAGAGAGGAGAAATAAGTTGCATTCAAAGCTCTCCAGCAATCTTTTTAGGTGAGTTTTACGGTTAAGCAGAAGGTATTTTAGAAGAACTAACGATAACAGGAAAATGTATTGAACACTCTCAGCGTGAGAGGTAGAAAGAAAGCTAAGATAATCCATATGGAGCCCTGAGTCAGAATAAAGTATTTATTTTTGTTTTCCTCTAGAATGATAACACTGCACATGCTACCTGGCTAGTGGAAGCGGACAGAAAAAAATACAAAGTAAAGCAATTCAGCTGAAAACTAAATTGGAAAAAGCATCCTTTAGGAGAGTGTACAGGAAGTGTGCATGAAATACTGCATGAAATTACAATTCTGCCAGCACAAATCATAAATAGCTCTGTAAAATGGGGATGGGCACTTCTCATTTGTGAGCAGCAAGTAGAGCAGCTATGGCCAGGTGTGCTGAAAGGCTGCAGGCTCTGAACCCAGTGTAGACCAGGGAGAAGGGTCTAAGGTCACAGCAGCAAATGGAAGCAGCATACAATGTAGCTGAAGTACAGCCCTGGATATCTGTGTTTGTAGCTTGAATCTGCTGCATTTCCTTTACCCAGTAAAATCTGTTATGGAGGAAACCTGTCTCTGTCTCACATAACCATTCAAGGAAAACCTTGGAAAATGAAGTGTGAGGGTGGGTTTGTAGATTAGACTCACTGAGGGGGCAGACACTAGGGGGGAGCAGAAAAGGAAAGCACAACACTGGCACAAGGGCAGATGGGACTGACTGCCCAGGAGGCTCCTTTGCCTGGAGGTTCTAAAGGGCTGTAGCCCTCTGAGTCACCATTTGCTGCTGGGAGGAGCTGTGAGATATTTCACCCTGCCTCAGTTGTCTCTGCCAGTGTCAGAGGGTGCCCTTGTGTTACTGCTGGCAGTCCCAAAGTTTTAAAGATTAGCTTGGAAACCTTATTAGTATGAAAATGTCATTTTTCTTAAAATAGAAGTTTCTTCAACCAGCATGAAGAGCCCCCAAGTACTCCAAAAGCAGTGTTATTTTATTTTGAATGGCCACCATGCTTTATAAAGCCTTACACCTATGTCAGACCTCATACCTAACTTGCAGTTGTTCATGATGTCAGTGGCTATCGGCATAACTGTTCAAGACTAGCAGGACATTTTCAGACCCTTTGGAGGTCTCTTATTTTTACCAAGTGATGCTGGGCAGGACTTGATCAAATTGAGCAACTTTGAGAAGAATAACCTGAGTGAAGGTTGGGCAGATGGCACCAACAGTGGTGTGTGAAGTGTGGGTCAACAGAATTGGATCCAAGGGTAGCCTTGAAACAGGATGCCAAGAGCTGGGGAAAGGCAGTGGAGAGGTGACTGAAGTGGCCTGGAACAAATATATGACCAAATGTAAGTTGTTAGCCTGTAATTTCATCATGCCTGTAATTTCACCTCAGCACAAAACTATTACCACAAGAGTAAAGAAACACAGAACTATAAATTAGCAATACCATCACTTCAAGAACTGTTTCATAAATGCTTATTTTTGTCTCTGAACTGTGGCTTACTATATGGTAATCCTCCCACATACCTGAGTCCCTAAAGCAAGCTTAACCCTTCTGGCAGTAGTTTTAAAAAAAATCAACTGGACCTGATTTTTTCCCTGACTTGCCTTTTAATTAATTTATGAACAATGTAGCTGTTTCTGGCCTTTTACTATCATTTCCAGTTCTTCTATTTTTGCCACCTAATTTTGGAAATTCAAATGCGCTAGTGCAGGGATGAAAATGCTATGGTCCATAAAAATTAATTAATTTTGTCAAGAAAGATCAGCTCTAGAGGGAGTGCCAATACAATTTAAATGCCACAGGTCATAACTGAAGTTATATTTCTGCGCTACTTCTTCAGTAAATTTTAATTTTTCAGTGGCTGGCTGATGCACCTGTCTGCAACAATTCACTTCAGCTACCCAACTATATATATGGCTTTTCTTATATCCCTGGGGATAGAATGCATTTCTGTTACCTGCAGGCTGACCATTGCTGGGGAAGGCACAGGCCACAGGTAGCCCATTTAATTTGTTCTGTTCCTGAAAGGTGCTGATATGCAGCTACCTAAGGCCATTTACATATTGAGCTGCCCCTGGATATTAAGAAAGGTTGTGCAGCCTAATTTGTGGTCAAAATTTGCCTGCTAGATCCTGATGTTAGCTTAACTTGTTCTCACCCAGATCTTTGTGATTCCCGGCATAAGGAATGAGGAGATTTTTGAACACAGTTTTAATCCTGGCATTATCTCCACTGGGTACAGAGTGCACACTCATTTTTCCTGTTGGAGCAGTTCACTTATGCTGCTAAAGCCTGTGGGAACTAAAGGGAGCAGAGCTGAGGCTGCCTCAAAGTTGAGCCTTGACGCCCTTCAGCTCCATCTCTTGTGCAGTGTTTAAATTGTGCCATACCCATCAGAATTTTCCTTTTCCTGTCCTCCTGGGCATTGGTGGCATCTGTGAAAGCCTCTCAACCTTGGAGCTGCCAGTGTGTGTCTCCTAGGCTGGGGATGTCTGAGCCACATTGTCCAACCATGTGTTGGGTGTAAGTGACTGGTGACACAGGCAGCTGGGACTCAGATGCTCTGGCAGGACCTGTGTTGGATGTGATTGCATTTGCATGAAGCAGAAAATTTTTAAAAAGTTGTCTTAATTTTTTCTTCCTTTTACACACAACTAATGGAGAAGCTGCTCCACAAGCAGCTCTTGGTTGGACTGTTGAATTCAGTGCACAGAACACCCCTGGGCATCCATGGGGACCCACCAGAGAGGGTTGCTTTCAGAGGTCCCATAAAACAAGAAATTATCTATTGTAATGCAGATTTCCCCTCTTCCTCAAAGGTGTAACAGGCACAGCGTTCTTCACACAGGCTTTGCATTGAGCAGTATTTCATCTATTCCTGCTGGATTAAAATGTATGCCCTGACTAACAAGTGGCTGTGTGCTGGGAGTTATTTTGGAAAGCAATAATGAGCTGCACTGCTTGTGGAAGAGGGGGAAACTATAAAGAACTGTGAGGAGAAGTTGTGACAGACCATGCATAGCAATCTCCTTGCTCTTCACAGCTCCTTGAGGACAATCCTGCTGCCAAGCCAGAGGAAGGAGAGCCTCCCCCCTCAGCAAGTGCAAATTGTGACCAGCTCAAGGGTTAGTGGTGAGGAAGGAAATTGGGTGGGTGTACAAGAGAAAGGACAGGCTCTGCGTTATTGCTGTGACTAATAACAAAATTGCTGCAGGTTTTCACGGTTAAGCTGTTTTTCTTCTGACCTGTGGTAAGCTGGCTATTCCAACTAAGCTGCTTTTAGTTCTCAGATGTGAAAGAGATAGGTGAGCAAAGCCTTGCTCACCCTCTAATCAATGCAGAATTAAAGAAAGAGCCGCTTACTATAATCTTACCCAGTCATGACGATGGCTCTGTTAACTAAGGGGGGGCTAGAGCAAGGGTGGGTGGGGGTGTGTGGGTGTAAGAGACTTTACTACAGCTTTGGGGTAACCATTAAAGCCATATATCACTATACATTATGCTTGCTAGTCACTTAGACAGCTTTGCAAAATCACTTGTGAACTCTGGTTGCCAGTAGCCATTGTGTAGCTGTCGAGATCATTTTCAGAGCCACCACCTTTGGGGTTTTTTTTGATCATTGCACTTTTGTGACTTTTAGGGTCTCACAGCAGTAGTAGTCATTGTCTGCTGTTCTCCTCACCCTGGCTAGAAGTGCTCCCCTTTGGTGGAAAATGGACAGTGTCTTACTTTGGCCATGTCTGTCCTTGTCACCTTTTTCTGACTAGTGAAAAGCTTTTTCTCAGTGTTTGGAAGTCTCTTTCTCACACACCCCTCACTTGTTTTTTTTCTCCTTTGGCAAATGGCATGGCTACTCCAGTATCTTCCAGGTCCCTGCAAACTCCCCCCACATCCAGGACTGTCACAGAGGCCTTGCTTGGAGGATGGCACTTAGGGCTACCACTACATCAGGTGCCACGTGAAGAGTCACTTCTCAGGCCATGCTGAGGAATGTGTCTCCAAGCTGAAGGAGTAACTGAACAGCAAGTCTGAAGTGCTTCAGGCATAGAGCTGTGTGTTGTCTGAGTGAACGTGCCCCATGCTGACAGCTGCTGTATAAGCAGGACTGAGAAGGAACTTTGTACGTGGGAAGCATCATTTTGTGTGCATGCTGCTCTTCTCAGAAACTTCACATGCTGAAGTCTTTCCTTAACCCAGCTACAAAAGGCTGATTTGCTTTTTAAACTCACACCATTAGGGAAGGCATGTTCCATACAGTGCACAACAGGGATAAAAGTGACCAGTCTGCATTGCACCCATCCTGCAGGCTTCCAGTGCACATGGACAACAATGGAGCACTTTTTTTTTTCTTACACAAGGCCATAGTTTTCCAAGACACAGCTCTCAAGCCAACAGCCCATTTCAGCTTTATTTATAGAAACAGAAAAAGATACAAAATTATCAAAGATATATAAAGCACTGAAAAAAAAAAAATAGAAAACAATTTTAGTTCAGAAATAAGCGTGCTCTATATGACCTTCAGGGTCATTTCCATATTGGAGCCGGAAGTTCTGCATGCATACAAATTGGAATCCAATCACTCAGTAGCACCTCGGTTCACGGAATAATGGTAATCGATAAGACTGAAGAACAGATTCATGACCTACTGCTCTAATGCTAATTCCACTTAATTACAAAGTTTGAGCAAAGTCTGAGAAAGTTCATGCCCTTAGCTCAGTGCTGCCCCAAAATGGAGGCTAATCTCAAATCCTTTTAGTAAATTTGGAGGCTTAGAGCCATATACTGTGTGGCTGAGAGAATCCCTGCAATCATCATCCAGTCAGTCAGGAGAGCCATCTCTTTGGCCTGGCAGCATTCAAGGTAAGTTACTTTCAACAGGCCTCCTAGGAATGGCTTCCAGGGGAAACCATGGCATTCTCATGGCAGGGAGGCTGGGGGAATCTTAACATAAAAGGCTGGAGCTTCTGCTTTGAAACAGCAAAAGAGGGGCTTTTCTCTGGATGGATAGAGAGCTGAAGCCTCTGCCCTTATTTCTTCAGGAATAAATGGAAGGTAACAAGAAGGCTGCCACAGTTGTGAGCAGCAGAGACATCAAAAATGCAGGCAATAAGTAGAAGCCTGTCTCAGGAACTGAATTTCTTGTTGAAGGGATAAGTTATACCAGACTTGGCTGAACTTGCAGGAGTGATGTATAGCAGGATACTAAGTCCCAACAGGCTGAAATGTCTGCCTGGGGCATGGAACAATTTTTGACATGTTTTGGGTGGAGGAAGCTGCTTTTGGAAGAAGTCTACTCCAGAACTTGTGGCCTTTTGACCATGCCTAGGGGGAATGTCTAACTTTAGAAAGATTAAAGACCTTCTGGCTGCTCTTCAGTAGCAGTTTAAAAGGCAGCAGTGTAGGAGACACCCATAGTATCAGACAAGGGAATGGTCTCCTCTTAGAAAACAGCATGTGCCCAAGCACTCCTGCAACCTAGACACCTGCAGGCATGACATTCCCAGCTCTGGACAACAATCTTTGGGCAAAGATGCTGCTATAACAGGTCTGGCTGTGGCCAAGGACATGGAGCTCCAGCTAATTTGGTGCCACTGACCATTCAGTTTTTTTCTAAAGGTCTTAAAAAGTTCCTCCCAGGGTGTCTGCAATATATTGCAGGAGCTGATTGCTTGGACACCAGAGAATGAAGCAGACTGAACAGATTTACCATTCGCCCAGACTGGTGATATCTCCTTTTGTAACAGAACAAAACAGGAGGCACACTGAACAGTCTGAAGGTGGTGTTAGCCCCAAAATAAAGGTAGTATTTCATGCTTTAGCTCTAAGACAAGGCAGAGAGCACTTAAAGCCCAAGGAGCTTTAAGAGCATATTTGATTAAAAAGGACAGCTGTCCCTTAAGAAAAGACCTTCCTCCCTACTCTCTCTCTTTAAAGAAACAAAACCATTTCTAAGGTTATCAAAAAGGTGTTATTTTAAAGGCAAAATTTTAAATGAAGACATTAAAAAGAAAAAGCAGGTTTTGCTACAGTAGGTGGAAAAGTAGCTTAAGGCAGAACTACTCCAGTCAGTGAGAATACAAAATGTTCTAGCTTATATGGGAAAGCAATCAAGAAGAACTGATGAGCATCATGCCCTTCATGGGGTAGTGTAAGTGCAGGGCATTTGTGGGAGATTGGGCTTTTTGAATTCTCCAAGGTAGAATTTTTTTTTCTTCAAAAATAGGCAAAAAATTCTCAAAATAGGCAGCAAAACAACCCTCAACATATATAAAATACCTGTTCTGAGATGCACACTTCTAATGTACACAGAGTCACAAAGATGCTGTTTTACAAAAATAACATAATTCAAAATGCTTCCTAATTTCTGCCCAGCTGCAGCCCATCAGTGTTTCTACAGTTCAATTCCTGAACTTGCAATCCAGAATCAACTAAATGAGCCTTTGGTTTCAATGCAGGGACTGAAGGCTTGGTCTGGCTCACCCTCGTGCAGATAGAATATCCAGTGTAGAAAAACCAGCAACCTGCCTTAAAAATAATTGTTTGCATCATTCCTAATGCGCTGCATACTTCTGCTCCCATTCAATTCCAACATGAGAATAGCAGTACAGGAACCCGAGAACAGTCAGTGTCGCCCATGGCCAGCCTATAAATAGAAAAGACAGACAATCCTAGTCAGAATAATTAATGACTGCTTCAAGTAGTAATACTCTTGGGATGACCAATTTATGCTTCTAATTAATTTTATTAGCAATTCAGTCTTATAAGTAAGTAGAGTCAACCCATAAAATTTGAAAAGTAAAATTATCTAAGCTCCAGCGTTGCCTGACCCCCTGGCAGTCCCTGTCTTTCTCGTTTTCAGGGAATTGGACCAGATTTATTCCTGTTGAATTACAAAGGTCTGTTTCGATCCTCTCCTTTGCAGTGGGTTTGTCTATCAAGCAGATTTCCCCAATGAACCCTGATGCTTTAAGCTGGCTATGGTGCTCCCTAGGCACAAAGGGATGCACAGCCACAATGAAGATTATTAAAAATCTGACAAGTCCAGTTACCTGTTCTGCAAAAGGAGTCTGGGGTAATCTCTGATTAAGGCTGTTTTGGATATCCTGCAGCTGAGTGTAAAGCTTGATGTACCCCTCTACAGCCCATTCACAGCTAATGTGTGTCAGTGAAGAACAGACAGACCTCTCTGCCTGGTTTGCCTGATGCCCAGGTTATTTTTTAACTATAAAGACTCTTCCAATATATAAAATCTTTGCTGGGGAAATGATGTTTCATTATTATTTCAAATTCTTTATAGCAAAAGCCACCACAGCAGTAAGCAGGAGGTCACAAGCCAAAAGGCCTATTGCGTTCCAGTAGAGTTGTAAATCATTTGAAAAGTCTGTAATCAAGTAAATAATTTTGCATTTCTTGATACTTTTCCTGCCACCTCTGTTTCCTTTGTCCATTCTCCTCCTTTCCCTAGAATTTATGAAATTCAGATTTTACAGGTTGAAATCCTCAGTGCTAGGCCCTGATGTTTTTTTAGTGTGTGATGTCTAGGGAAGGGGGACAAAAGAGGAAGATGTTTGAAGATTTTTTTAATGGCTTTTTTTGTTGCCATTGTTGATATAAAAATTTTGGTCATGTGCATGAATGGTTTTCTGCATGCTGTCCTTGAAATACCAACATCTGCTTCTGAAAGAAAAGCTGCCCCTCTTGGGGAAAACTCCTGTCTAAAGGAACCTACTGGCAGACCTGAGATTCCCCTTTGGCCTGGAAGAAGGGATGGAGAGAAGCCGTAACCTCTGCACAACATGATACTCCAGGAAGAGCTCCTCCTGAAGGTATATTTACAAGGAGCTTTGCAGGCTGGTTTTGTCCAGGTTCCAAGCTAATTCCAGTCAGGGGACACTTTAATTGTGCTCACAGCCAGCTGAGCCTTAGCTCAATACTCTGCTCTCAGCAGAACTCCCAGCCCCAGACTCAGCCCTGCACTTCTGGGGATGGCATGTGCTGGGACCCTTCTTCTGTGCTCCAGGAGCTGGGCAGCATCCCTTTATTTTGGAACAGGCTCAAAAAAAGTTGCATCCCCCTGCTATGAATAGCTGTGTTTGTTTCATGAACTCTAATTATTCTGGCCTTGCTTTGTGGTGAAATACAGTCCTGTAACCTGACTGATTTTCACAGAGACATTTACAAATATTAATCCCTTGCCTTCACAACACCCTGAAGCAAAATTATACTTTTGTTTAATTATTTGTTTCACAAAACAAATTTGCTGAGGTATCTCCAAAGGGATTTTTAAGCATAAAAGTCTTGTTTTTACTTCAGTGAAATTAGCCTACTGCAGATTGGGTTTCACCTTCAATAGCAAGCTAAAGCCCAGCTGTGCTTTGTCTCTGCTAAAATTGCATGTGAAAGTATGTCAGTAGATGTAATAAAAACATACCTCTTCTGGCAGCAATATTGTGGCAGCTGCTTTATACAGACAGAGCCAGAAAATTAAAAAAGGACTGAGTCTAGAATTGTTCTTCTTTCTTTGGGGGGCCTTTGGAAATTTGCTAGTTACACATTTTGCATTTTTAAATACTGTAAATACAGAAAATGTGCCAACAGTAGCTGACTTGCTTGCTTTCCCTAACCAGCATATTAGAGATCTTGTCAGAATACATAGTTATGCACTGGAAATCTTTTCTAGATGTCTTAGGTTTCTGATAATATTCCTCCGTAGTGCTCAGAACCTGGGTTCACAAGGTTTTTAGCCACTGTAACCAGGCTTGTGGCAATCCTCCTAGAAAGCAGGGAGTCAGTCCTGTACTGTGTCAGGGCTGGCATTCAGCACATCATCTCCTCCTGATCTAATGAAGGTGAGAAGGAAGGGGGAAGAAAAAGTGACCCCAATATGGGCAAAGGAAAAGGGGCTTTTAAAGAATTTAATCTTGCTACCATTCTTCTAGGAGATGCTGCACAAATCCCACAGCATTTCTTGCTGCACAAGTAGGAGGCAGCTCCAAGCAGGGGTAAGGGGGCCTTGCCCTTTCTTGCCATACTGGAACCACCTGCAGTGCTGGTGGGTGTGGGGAAATGCATGTGAGTGAAGCAAAGGCATCATGTTCTGCTCCTTGGCAATCCCAGATTAGCTCCAGCCCACTCAAGGCAGATTTGCACAGGTGCATCCACACTTGAGAAGCAGCCCAAGGACAGACTGAAGCAAGCAGGGGACGTTTAAGCTGTTTTCACTCATCTCTTCTATTTGAGGACTGGATATACAATGAAGTTGTTGAAAAGTCTAAAGAACTTGGTCTCCAGAAGGTGCTGATGTAGGGAAGGACACATGGAGCAATGCTAATTCAGCAAGGGTGCAATTTTAAATTCTGCCCAGCATGTGTTTTCCTTGTAGGTGACCTCCATAATCAAACAGCAGCACGAGCTGCTCTCTTGCAAGGTGAGGTCACAGAAGCCTTTTCTGGCTTCTACAGTTTCTCCTTGTAAACCCAAGCAACCAAACAGTATCGATGGCCTTGGATCCACAGCTCCAAGGAAACTGCCTCCTTTTACCCTGGGCCAGCTTGTTAAGGTATGTTCACACCTCAGGCCTTTTGCTGCCTCTCATTCTGCTCCTACTCTCAGACACCATTCAGGGGGCCCTTCTTTTTGGCGACTTCTCAGCTTTACCTTACCTCCCTAAACCACTGCACCCTCACCTGTGCTGTAGCAGTCTCCAAACTCTGCTTGCATACATACATTCTAGATCAGTATCTCACTATAAAGTCATATGTAGAATGTACTCTTCTAAACATTATTGTTCAGATCAAGAACTAGGCTGTCAGGAAATGACTGAGTTAAGTCTGTCTATTCAAGAACAGGTCACATACCACCTTAAATCGTACAGTTTCTTGACTGGTTTCAGTAATTTGATTTTGGGCTTGAAGGCTGAGTTCCATGGGACTACAGAGATTGTCATAATTTTCAAAGAAAGATGAATTTGTGTTCATTAACATATGCTTTTTGTAGATACAAGGACTACTTCATATGCTATGTGAAAATCCAGCAATATTTGTGAGCTGTACCTGCACAAATTTCTTTTAAGACAGCTGGATATCACTTTTAACAAAGGAACACTGGATGAGAATCCCAACCAAATTCTCTTCGCTTATGGTGAGATATGCTGCTCCACAAAACATCAAACACAAGCTCCTTTGTGAGGAGGAGTGCAAATTTTGTGAAGAGGTAGCAGCACTTAATCCATTTATATCACACAACCTCCTCCCAGAGAAGTCTTCAGTCCCAGCTGGGCCTGAGGCACTGCTCTGTCCAGCACAGCTCACGGACTTTGCAGGAGCCTTGCTGGTTAAAACCACATTTTAGTATGTTATGTACTCATATGTACTTTCAGCCTAATGAGCAGGAGACTTGTTTTCATTACCCGATCAAGACAGAATTAATACAAACTTGCTGCAACAGGAACAGCTTTTGGAGTTACTCTTTCCTTTCAGCTTCTTATCTCTCATTCCAAAGTATTTCTGGATACTTTGCAAATGGCTAGAAAAGGTCATGTTTCTAGCACACTCTGGATTTTGATAGGAGTGGGGTAAAACTAAGCTTTCAGCTCAAAAGTAACAGCTTGGGTCACAGCTCTCAAAAGATCAGTTATATCCTTATTACCTCAGTTCAAATCATTTAAACCAACACTTAATCATGTATCCAGAAGGAAGCTCTTTCAAATTTCCTCACCACCTACAGTAATGAGAAAGAATCACACTAGCAATGTTTTGGGCATACCCAGGTTTCACATCATCATCATCAAAATACAAGGAAACAATCCTTTGTTCCTTCCAGCCCGTGAGATGCAAGAGAAAGGGGCTGTAGTTATGTTTTGCATTTTCCAAAACTGCCTTAGTGACTCTTGGACCTAAATGTTATTTTTAGATGTGCCTTGGCTGCACAGTCCTCAGAAGTCTTCAAGTGCAGAGCAGTTATTAAATCAATTGAAGTCAGAGGAACTAATCTCCCTGAAAAGCTTGGCTGCAGGAGCATACATCTACTCTGAGTTTGATTTGGAAGTACCTAAGTTGCTGTAAGGCTTAGCACTCAAGAAAATTTATTCTTAAACAAAAGTTCAAATGTGACAAAGACACTGAAGCAACTCTTCTGTAAAGTGGAATTAAAGAGACACAATGGCGGGAATAAGGGGGAACAGGCACCAGTCTGTCAAGCATAATAAAAAGCCAAAGCAAACCAGCATTTGAGGCCAAGACATCTCTTACGTACAATTACTAAGAGGATCAGGAAAAATACCACTCTTTTAGGAAAGAAAAAAAAAAATCCACATTCCAAATTACAGATCTGTTGAAAGAAACCTATTATCTCACCCAACATTTGAAGCATCTCCAAATGTTGGGCTAGATAAACTCTGCATTTTTAAATTTTAATTTCATGTCTCTTTGTCACTTCCAGGTGGACCATTACAGCAGGGAATGTGACACAGCATGTGTTACAAGCATGGTGCAGTTTGATACCCAATTAGTCTTCAGGTATTTGGAAAAGAAAACTCTACCTGTTTTCAGCTGTTTTGTAGCAAAGCCCTAACCTGATTCAGAACAGGGTTTTTTTGCTGCTGCTTTCAGCCTCCACATTGCACACATGTCAGAGGACAGGCAATAAACTCTGCCAGCAAACACAGAGCCCTCCAAGTCCCAGCTGGGCATCTCCATCCTTCCACTCCATGTAGGGCAGCACACAGTCACAGGATCTGTAAATTCAAGATGCCACCTTGTCCCATTATGAGCCCCCAGCTAGCAGCTCCCACATATCCATAACTCCCCTCCATCCACTGGGCAGCTTGGGAGTAGAGCAGCTCAACCAACAGGAACCAGTTTAAGGAGATTAGGTAGGGCTGACCTGACCTATTCCTATAGATTTCCAGGCACTGAAGACACTTTAGCTGGAGGGTATGGAAAAGGTCTAAATATTAATAAAAAGTATTACTGTACAATAGGTAGTTTTCAAAGGAAACCCAAGGAAATGCTGTAAGGATAACTCAGACCTGTCCCATGCAGCACCTGGAAACATGACTGAGAAGGACAAAATTCTACGCTTCCAGGTCTAGACCTGAACCTCAGCCAGGTACACTGGTAGTAACCACAAAAGCTGCCTCTTCACTAGACATGAAGAAGTTTCCAGCAAAAGGCACTAACAGATGTGTAACATAGTAATCTATTTATGTGAATTGTAAATCATACCATCCTGAAGAATGCTTACATCTGTGGCTTTCCGAGTACTTATCACTGCTGTGAAAAACTGAAAATGGAGAGATAACAGTACAAGACCATCAGCTGCAACACAGGATGACCACAAATCATCCAGATCAGCATTACTGAAAGCAAAAAGCCAAAATCTCTTACTGTTTTCATAATACAAATAGGTTGGATTTAGTAGACAGAGGTCACAGAAGTTGTGGCTTTCCTGTGTTCTTACTGTGCACATAACCAGGCTTTACCGTAGCTAAAATAATTTTACTTTTATGCTTGATGGCACTGAAGAAAGTTGTGTGCTGACAAAGACGTTCTTAAGCAACAAGATATCAGTTTAACCTATGTCAGGGCTAAGGTTGCTGACCACGCTTTCCTGGCAATTAGAGAAGCTGCAAATAGACAAATTCATGTGTAGAGCTCAAAAGATCAGCCTATCCTTTAGGTTTTATAAAGCACCCCCCAACACAACTCGGTGATGATGCCAAAACTATTTTCATTGCACTAAGTATGTATACGAAAAAAAAATAAAAATAAAACAAACCCCCCACAACCACCATGCTGTGCTATTTGCTGGTAAATGCTCTGTGGATGCAGCTATCCATACAGGATATGCCTGCCTGCATGGATTCTCTGTTTTGTCTTGAGAGCTAGACCCTCATTTAATGCTAATCATCACCACTACCAGCTCCCCAGGTGCTGCACAATGTAGACTAGAAGGATTATTTCCCCAGTATGTATCACCTGATACGAGCAGGATAACTTTACTCTGTATTTCTTGGTGTGTTTTTGTGGTATTATCCTACCTTAAGCATTTTTACTTCTAACACTTGTATAAAGCACAAAAAAATCACAAGAGTTATGTCTTCTGCTTTATGTTTTAAAATAAATTTTTACCCTCTACTAGTTTTCCCAGCAGAGCTAGTCAGTGGAAAAAAAGCCTGATATTTTAGGCAGTAATTGTGGTCTCATGCATATCAAGTTGACTCTGGAGTAATTCAACTAAAATCAAAAGAATCATATTCATGCTACTGCTGAATTTGAATTAACAGTAAGGAAGACTGAAAACTGCCTGTTGGAATCTTCCTGCCAAAATTGCTAATGGGAAAGGAGAAAAAAATCTGGCCAACCAGCTTTAGTTTTCAGATTATGAAGGGGTGAATCTGTAAACCATAAGCAACGTTCCCTCTCTTCCCATGTCTTAAATTGAGAGCTACACACAGCTAACAGGAAATCAAAACCCACAAAATACAAAATCTTAATGCTCTTTTTTTTTTAGAACAGATACAAAAGCTTCTAAAAGCATTATTGTAAACAAAGGCCCATCTTCACCCAGAAGTGAGGCAAAAGAGCCACCACTAGAAAGTGTTCTGCAAAGAAAATATTTTAGAATAATATATCTGGCTTAGGACAGCACTGTTTATCATTAAATGCATACTCAGGTATTCCCAACAGAATTTCCTTAAATATGGTGTGAACAAGTACATAAAGATGAGACTTGCAAAGATTTTAGGGCATTTTTCAGTTGTAATTATCTGCTGAATGTTATATATACCAATGGAAACATCAGAGCCAAGAGCCTCCTTTGGTTACAGTTTTGAGATGAAACAGGAGAATGAAGAGTTAACTCCTCAGAAGAATGTGAACATCCCAAAGGCAGAGCTGGTAACACTGCTGTTGCCTGGCAGGATCCTGAGGTGAGCATCTGCCTCTCACTGAGCAGAGAGATGCCCAATGTTATATATAGAAAGACATGCTGAGCAGAAAGGTGGATTAACTTCCCCTCTACTAGAGCTTCAAATTTCAGGAAGATTTCTGTGCAAGTTCTAGCTGGGGTTCTTGAATTTAGGTTTGTGTGTCAGGCTTCTCACATACAATGAAGCTTCTCTTTCCTTTTAGTGCTCAGGAACTCTTGAGAAATCAAGGCTATATACTCACAAAAAAAGAGATTTAAACCACGGATTCAGACACGTGCCATCAATCACCAGCAAGCAAACATTTGGGTAAAAAGCTGAAGCATTATAATTTATTTCCTCAACGTTATTTCTAGCTAAGCTACCCTGAAATGGTCATGAATATAAGATGCTTAAATGACCAGAAAATAATTGATTTTTAAATATGAAGAATGGTTTAAAGATTAATTATTCACAATCCCCTTCCTACCTGCAACTCATTTTTTAATCTGCCATTTTTCCTTTTCATCCTCAAACCCACTCATATTCTAAGAACCATTGCAGGTATTCCATAGTGCTGTCTTGTGTCTTCACAGCATTAAGAATTAGAAAAAAAACAGACGGTGTGACAAATTCAACAAGTATTTACAACCAGCTACGCTAGCAACAAACAAACTACAACTCCTTATCGCAGAGCTCTTGTAGCTGAAATGCTCCATGGATAAAAATTATATTAACTACTAGAGCTTAATGCAGTAAGAGAAGGGCTGAGAGCAGTGTTAATTTACATGAACACTGCATTTGGGTAATTGCTATATCAGTGTAAAGCTAACACTACAAGTGAGGTCATTGAGCTGAGCTGTCACTTAACAGAAATACAAATATCTTGAGGGATGGAAGTGCACAGATAAGGTAACCAGGCAATCTTGCAGTCGTTTACTGAGCCGCAGCAATCGATGCAGGACTAAGGCATTTTGAACTGCTGGTCTCAGGCTCTATGAAGTTGCTCCCCTTCTGCTTGTGTCTTGTTTTCACAGTGCCACCAAAGGGCAAAGAAAAGGGCTGATGTAGATTTAGGGAAGCAGCCCTGGAAAGACAGTGGTGCCTGAAAGTGGTTATGAGCCAACAGAAAACCTCAACAGCAAACGATCTCCATCCTACTGCTGACATATCCCATGAAATGGAATTGTTGCACACAAGTTATCTGGAGTAAAAGGCCCATACAGGATTGCCTCAGTTGACCACTTTTTGACAGAACAATTGTTTCACTTCTCACCTGCAGCCCATAGAATCACAGCAACTAAACAGAAGAATTATCAATAAAATAGTTCAATTACAGATAGTTTATGTATAAGACTAAATTCACTTCAATTTTGGGGGGGAACCAGTCAGTGTTAGTTCAACATCAAGACCACTTGAAACAAAGGAAAAAACTAATTTAAAATTCCCTGGATGATGTCAATATTTAATTGACTTTAAGAACAAAATTAGACAATTTGTTTGTATACTCTCAGAAAACACATTCTGGATTTCAAGAGTACATCTACTGAGCTTGGGGAGGGAATACCTTATTCTCTGCTTTCTGTATGAATTGGGCAACACAGAGCCCAGAGAGTACCTGGAAATACAGGCCTCCCTGGGTGAGCTGTGTAAGCACAGAGGTCATCTAAAGCTGGTAAACCATTCATTACCTATGTCAGAAAAGACAGATTAGAAATACCCAGGCAGCTATATCAACATGCAAAATCTGCCAGCACTTCCAAGGACAGGGATCTCATTTCCTAAGCCCTGCTCTGGCTTTCTGGGATCTGGTCTCAGGCTAGTAAGCAGCTTCCCAAGAGGAGGAAGTCTGATCAGCACAAATCTGAATGAATAATCTACCAGTGTGGTCATGGAGATCAAAACCACTCTGTCAACCCAAGCAGACACTGATGGCTACTACCCTTCTTTGCCTTGCAGCAGGCTTAGAGGAATGTACATGGAAAATTTAAAATCTTGTAACAGCCAAGCTGTCCTCCTTGCTTCCCTGTTTTAAGCAAGCTTCCTGAGCAGCTGCTGAAGGGGATCCCTCACAATGTTCCTTCCAGGTAAGATGGCTGCACTGGCGGAGCAAAGCATATACAGAAACAAGCCTGCAACTACAAAAAGATCTCATAAAACCCCATCTTTTAAAATTGTTATATATTTACCAGCATATTCCCTTTTATAGAAGAAAAAAAGCCTCACAGCCTTTCCAGTACATAAAACTATAGCAAAGTTATAGAATTACTATGCCTTGCCAGGAGCTTTTTGCCTATGTTTAAATTACCTTATTTAACAAAGTGCAGTTTAGAGCAATGAGATATAATCTTTCCATGTGCTTCTCTGGCCCACTAAAACAAGCAAGGAGCATGATCTGATTCATGGCTGTTACACCCTCTGTCCCACCTGGGCTCTGCTAGGCTGTGTATAAAAGCAGTGCTGGAAATCTTTAACTTGACTGTTAGTAACGCCAATACACACATCCTGCTCAAAACCAGAGTACACCTACACCTCTCTAGAGGGATCCACTTGTATACATGAACTCTGTTCTATTCAACTAGTTTCCTCTTCTTCTGTCCCTGGCCAAGACATGTTGGAGAGGACAGGATCCTTCCAGCCTCACTGACTCCCAGCTTCCTCCTTCTGGTGGGGCAGCCTTGATGGCAGAGACTGGGCTTCACCCCCAACCACCATGGGATTTCTCCTAGTGCTAATTTCACATCTCCTGGGAGCGAAATATAATGAGAACTGGCTACGAAGCAGTCATTTCCATTTGTAAATGGGATAGCACAAAGGAAGAAATGAGAACAAATTTCCATATGTACAGTCTCTGCTAAACAATCATCTCTGCAAATCTCTCCCCAGCGTGTGTGGTGCGCACTGCCTTTATGGGATCAGCCGCACAACCGGAATAATTAATTAATCCACGCACCCTCGCATCAGCTCAGAGGATCCACTAGAACAGAACTGGATCTGATCTGATGTCAGACCGCATTTCATATGCAATGCTGTGGCTACATGGATTAGTCATTTTACAGTTAAATTTGGGCTAACTGATAAATGCTGCATCTCAAGCAGGCCCAGACTGCCATCAAATATCTTTGCTTGCAATCACTACTTGTCAAAACAACATTTCCCCACATCCTCATTTTTAAACTAAAATACCAAGATGCCCAATCAAGAGAGCACGGTGGCTACAGAGGCTGGCTGGGCATGGGCAAAGCCAGTGTTGAAGAAGGATAGAGTGCAGAGTGTCCGTAATTTACCCTAACTAGCCTGAGAAGAACCAAAAGATTGCCCTTTTTTCTTGCCAGGGTGGGGGCAGGGGGACAGGGTACATGACTCACCCTGCTGAAACAGGCTGTTTTTCTTCTGAAGGCACTCCTGATCTTGACAAGGAGAGCAATGCCAATTTCTTTGGCAATAATTAGCATACATAACAGAGAGGACAGAAGGATCATTTTCTTCCCTTCTCCTTTATTTTCAGTTGGCTCTTCTACTGATTCTACATGAATTATTACTAAAAATCAGTGCCTCATGCTGAAGTAAATATTCTGGATGAAATGGAAAAGCTTCTCAAATTTTATGCATGGTCACTGAATGCAGCTGATTTTTGCACAGGAAATGAACATTTAAAAAGAAAAGTATCAGTTTGTTTTACTGTTTCTTTTCCCTATTGGAAAATCTTAAATGCACAATCGGTTGTCCAGCTACCATATATCACCTTACTTATTCCTTTCACATCTTTTGAACAGTTACTGGCATATCCAGGACAGATTTTGAAAGTTCTGGTTTTTGGATCAAATTTTCCAACACAAGTTTTAGCATTCTTCACATCTGCTCACACTGTACTCATCATATGGGTCATAACCGCTCTTGATAAGTCCTTTTTTCCCTTTGAAGAATTACTTTGCATTGGGATTCGCCTCAGCGTTCACTTTTCTGCAGAACTGCAAGATAACTATGGATAAAAGACCTTCGTCTGTCCTTCAGTGAGTAGTGGCCTCAAGTGAAGAGCTCAGCTGCAGTCAAAGTTTGTCCCAACAAAGAAGCCTGATTAAATAAGTGAAATTTACCATTTGGCAGAGTCCTTCAACAGTTCATAAAAGCTGAAGACAATACTAAATGTTTTGATCAGAAACTGTGCTTAAGTCTTTGACTTGCATCCTTGATGACCTCTCAATCACATTTGAATACATTTCAATTACCAAGGCAGAAAAATTACCCTGGCAGACGGACCAAGGTCATTACCAATTTATTAACATCTCTATCTTCCCTTTTGCTGAAGTCCCTGTATTTTATATGGCTTATATAATAAATATAATAATAAACTATTCTTTTATTTGTCAAAGAGTGATGTAGCTTAATTGTTTTAAATCCTAACCCAAACCACAACAGATGTTATAATTGTTGGGTAGAATACTTGAGAAGCTGTGGCATCATTTGTGTCTCCATTTTGGTCTGTCACTGGAGGCCTTAAAGCACAATAAATGGAAGTACAAAGGACAAGAGCAGAAGGGTGAGTTAGACGCACTGGCATCACTCTAGAGAAAAAAAAATTGAAATACTATTTTTTAAGTGATCATGTCAATCTCCAGGAGAGACGTCACAGATGGACTGAGAACCCAAGTAGCTAAACACCAACAGAAAAAGATGGAAAGCAAGAATCAAACTGACAGATTTGGGAAAAAAAATTGCTCTTCATTAAAAAAGAAGACATAAGAAGCTCATCAATACTGATCTAACAGTCCACTTAGAATATGGGCAAAGAATGGGCACTATATGCTACCTTCAATGACAGTCTTAATCAAGTATGTCATGAGAGACTAAAACATTCGAGTACTCTTCTCTTGTAAAAAAAATACTCTTTTTTAGAAAAGCAGACTCTAAGAAAGATTCAGTAACAATATATTTTTTCAAATCTGAATTGGTTATTTTTAGTCATAAAAGTCAAAGAAGTTTGTATGTCAACACAAGCACTTGAGTGTGCCTCAACAGGGACAACAGCCAGCTCAGCTTGCCTCGTGCCTTAGGTGCATCCCATAGGTGCAGAACAGACACCGAAGATCATGTGGCAGAAGAGACCTCCAAAAATGATCAATGTGTAATATCAAGTTAGGACTAACTAGGGTGGCTTTTACCAGACAAAAACAGGTACCATTTTTTGAGCCTTTTTTCAGAGCTAATAATGCCAGTTTTGTTTCAGTCTGAAGACTTAAAGTCTACAGCGAGGAGTTGTAGGCTTGGCACAGGTTGACCAGCAGCCTAATTATAGCTGTCATCTCATTAATGCATAAAAATTTTATTGCCTTCCTCTTGGAGATATAAGTGGACTTAATCTTGTATCTCAATCAGGCTTAACAGAACATTAAATACAAGTGCTGTCAGTAACCAACGTCTTTGATGAAGGCAGCAGTACATAAAGCTGAATTGAATTAGTAATTAAATTACTCCTGCAGAACTTGCATGATGGTAGGAAAATTCTGTAAAAACTCTTGAGTGAATGTTAACATTTTCAACAAAATAACCACTGTCTTTGATTAATGGAGATCTAATCAAACTATACATTAATTTGGAATAGTCTGTGAACTGTCATGGAAGTAATTTGTGTCATCTCAAACCCAGTATAAATTTGTCAAAGTACTGCATGTAATACAAGGTCTTGATGTAATTAACTTCAGTGATTAAAACTCTCATAAACTGTGTGTCCTTGGCCAAGCACAGCACTGCCATGGTCTCAGTTTCAGGAGAGCTGATGGGTCAGCACTTATTCTTGTAACACAAGTACAGGAAGGTTACTGCAGGCAGATCTGTGCAGTTGGTTAAACCACTGTGCCTGCACTGAGATAAAACCACACATACTGTATGCAACACCACAGAAATTGGGAAGATACAGGAAGTGCAAAGTGCAAGCAAGACAAAAAATCCTAAAACACTCCTTATTTTTTCAGAATCATGCTGAAGACTTCGCATTCTTAGATGTGACATCTGGGTCTATGGCAGGTCTTTCTTACTTTTTTACTTTCTTAGCAGCCATGCTCATTGTAGTACCTGCACATCATGTTGTAGCAACAATACATATTGCTTTTGATGGGGTAGTAGTTATATTGGATTAGATTACCAAATGGAAATATGCTTCTCCCAGGAAGCTTCAGCTGGAGGCTCCCTCTGGAGTTGCCCCCAATGCTGGGCTCAGCTCTTTGCCTCCTTTGGAAGCTGCTCCATGGTTCAATTAGAGTCACTACATAAACACCCCAGCATTTTCTGTAACCTCACGGCTTGCACACTCTCCAGTGGCAAAAAGGAAGAGAAAGGTCCCCACCCTGCTCTAAGACTACATTTGGTTTCTATCCTGTAAATGCTTGAAGTAAATCAGACCTTCCAGTATGGCCCATTACTGGCAGAAATGACATCCTTACAGATGCTTCCAGATTGTGTTTAGCATACCCCAGGAGGCATCAAGAGCCCAGACCATGGGAAGAACATCTCACTATTTCAGATTACCTGAGCAGTGGGCAGTAAAGGTGAGGGCAGATTTTCAGAGGAATCAAAAACCACACAAATAAAAGCCAAAGCATCATAAAGGACCTCTAACCTATGCACAACAGACACATTAAGACAGACAGTCCTGGAGGGAGAAAAGGGGGGATGGAACCAAAAGAGCTATTTCATCTCACAAGATACATTTTGACAATTCTTCTAGACTGTCAAAGCAAGTAAATGCTGACTCTATCTCCTAGCTTCTCCTGTCCTCATCTCACAACCTTTCATCAGCAATACTGTTACTTAAAAAAGAAGCATGAGACAAATCTTGTGTGTTTGACTGCACTGCAGGAGCCAGCTTCAGTGAGAGACAGAGCAGAAATGCTTACCCCAAGGAAAAGGAGACACCTTTGCATTAGTGAACGATCAGGACTTTTTAACAAGGACTTGACCTTTCTAAACCTGGCATAGTTCAAACAAATTGAGACATGACTAGTTCATGGCAATCTCTTTCATATACAATACAGTGGATTTTTCATGTTGCCACAGAAGACTGCCGGCAGCTCAAGGAGCACAAAAACCAATGCACTGAAAGAATCTTCTAACACTACTGTGTTTCTGCTTCATGACCACTTCTTGCTCATCATTCTGTGCTTATTGAACTTCATTCACAAACTCCAAAGAATTTGGTGTCACACCAGTGCTGTGGAAAAGCACATCACAGGGAGGAATGAACGTGAATTACTAATGACTGACATCAGGCACAAGAGCCAAAATCTACTCCCAGTTCCCCTACTGATTTGCTACTTCTCCCATTCCCTTTGTTTCCCTTTGCTATTTGTAAAGCAACTGGAATCACAAAATTCTTCAAATGTTTAGGTCAAATATACAATATTGGACAACAAGAGGATACACACATCTGTTGCCATATTTTGCTGCTCAGAAACCTGGCAATCTACTGTAACCTGTAAGTGACCTAGGCAGATTCAAATGAAGTTAGGAGAAGAAACCATGCTCACTTGCTCTCTCCTCAGGAATAAAAATTTTTGACAAACCAGGTTTATAAGGACAGGTATTTTGAGACACTTTTGAGGAAATTTGTCTAACATGTTGCTAAGTTGCTGTTGCAACAGAGGTTTTATGGAAATAAAGGCAGGTGCTATTAATTTTTTTTTTTCAGAAACAGCATCATGATGTAAAATTTGTGTTATCAGGTTAATGCAAATTTCATGTTTAATGCATCATTAAACAGATTAGCTCACACAGGGATGAGCACAAAGCTGCATGATAGTGTCACCATCAGGGTCATTGGAAAGAAACCATTAACTGTGGTTGTTGTGATTGGGACAGCATTTATGTTCAGCATAAAGCAGAAAGATGGCATCAAATGCCCTAGCAAAGCTCTGTGTCCCTTATGACTAAGCTGCACACAGGTAACAATATAAAAAGGTTCAATCCCTGTTTTACATAGTTGTGCTGGTAAAATTTACAAATGTATTCATGACATTTCAACCCAAGGAAGAGTTTTACTGAAATGGTACAAGGCATGGATTTATGTGAGGTGTCCTGGTGGTACAGCCTGTGGGCATTCCTCTACTTGCAAAGGTGCCCTCTGCACAGGTATGGCCCCAACCATATGAAGGGAGAACATAGAACCAAGCATGAGCTAGATTCTGGCAGAAATGCCTTCATGGTTTTATCCTCTTTGAAAAGTGGTCCTTCAAAGGAATCCCAAACCAATGCCAGACATTCTTTAGGCAGCCATTAGTCCTTGAGAAATTTGGCATCTTCAGGTTACTTTGCATCACTCAAGGATAACCTCTCCTAAATGCGTGGACCAGAGCTTAATTACTTACATAATTGAATACAACAGCTCTGCCTCTAACCAGGGTCTCTGTCCCTTACACCAAGGGGAGCCATTAGTAATGTCCCCCAGGAAGCACTGCTGCCATCAAGTAAAAATAACTTTGGGCTCCTTTAGATTTTTTTTATTTGTTTGCTTTGTTTTGCAGCATGACCTAGAATAAAAGGTTGGCATTGAACTGTTTATGGGATAAAAGACACAACTGCCACCACGAAAGTTGAAGCAGCTCAATAGCTGAAAAGAGCAACTTCCTGCAGAGGGTTGATGTGACAAAACTCAGACTCATTTTTGGGCTCAGGAGACAGATCTTCAGGCCAGCACAGAGCAGCAAGTGTACTGAAAACAGGTTGTGTAAAACTCACCACGCAGCTTATCCCATTTAGCTTTTTGTGAGACAGACTTACAGCTTGGAGAAGGTTTCTTAAAAACAACACCTTAATGGGTCTTTTTAAGGCTATGAAAGTGTTTGTGAAAGGAACAAGGCTGACTGCAGTAAATGGAAGGTTTAACGTATCTAGGATAAGCTTCCACTAAAATTTTCATATGACATAATAAGGCTCAGATTTAAATCCTTTGGTCTTTGTAGAAAATGAGTTTACCTGACAAAAGAAGATTCAGACATATAAATCTGGTACTGACAAAATGGTGGGGATTTTGCTACCAGTTTTAAATTAAATATGTCTGGGTTGTCAGGGTATGATGCTCTTTGTTGTACAGTGACAACCGCATCCAGCAATTCAGCTGGGAGCTGAGCACTCAGTAATTGGAGGGACTCGGCTTCAAAGTAGGGGAAATATTGATGCCTACCTCATCTTGAAAATACACAGTTTACTTGCAACAGTTATTTCAGGACTTCACATTTATGAATACATAACAGGACCTTCTCTCACAATCCTCTCCTGCCTCACCCTGCAAACTATCCCCCTCATCATTCCATCTGAGAAAAGGAGTAATTCAATATTTTAGTAAACAGCGACACTTGAGTATTAAAATTATGTATCTCTCTAGTAAAACAGTTGGAGCAGAGGACAGGAAAATAAACAACTTTTGTCTACTTCAATGAAAAAGAGAAGACACAATTTTGCATAGATCAAAATACCTCTGTCAAATTAATTTGTTTAACAAATAACTACCAGACTTCTGCAAAGTGTTAGATCTCCTAACTTTCATAAAAAGCATTTAGAAAACAAAAGGTGACACTTGTGTCTGCTCTGAATCTGCAAATTTCCCTTGAACCAATTTTGCTATAATTTTGCCATCTCTCGACTTTCTCACTGCAGCATTTGGTTACCTTTCAGCAACAAACTTCCCTATCTTCAGAATCATTCTGTGAATGGAAATCATCTCATCCTTTCACCACCCCTGCTCTTCTCCAAAACCTGCCAAGCTCTGCTGCATGCTCTTTCACCATGAATTCTCACTCTCATGAACAAAGTGGACCACCAAGCACAGCATGTGAGCAGAGCAGTAATACGTGCCTCTCAGGCAAAGAGTTCTTCTTCCCCAGAACCAGAGAGAGAACAGGACAAAGTCAGAGTCACCTTTACAGTCCGGTTCAGCTCTCAGGGAAGTACAGTGGTGTCTGTTCCAGGCTGCATCTCTGCCTAGAGCATAGTCCATGACCTGCAAGCACTAACAAGCAAGACAGAAGGATGCAAAGAAGTCACAGCACACACCAGCATTAAGGCTTTGTCCTGCATCCTGACACAGTTTCAGATCAGACTCCATAAATAACTTAAATAACATTTACATATCAAAAGAACACAACTGTCCTTGTTAACTTCAGCAGGAATTTCTGAGTAAGAAAAGAGTGGTCAAATCCCACATGACAAAAAGCCAAATGCTGACAGAGGCAATAGTTCTTTACCTCTGGCACACAAATCTGAAGTGCTCCCCATACGTCCCTTCTTCTTTTCCCCATCTCCAACTAAATGTCAAATCTTGCCTGTGGCCTTTCAAAGAAACCTGCCAACCTGGCTGTATATACTTCAGCCCCACACTTGGAGATGCCTGAAGTGTTTTGTCTGAGTTGTTTCTTTTAGGAATTGGCCTGAGGAAAAGGAGAAACAAAAACTAAAAACAAAACAAAACAAAACAAAACAAAAATCAATTCAAATTTTTAAAGAATTATTATAATACAGAAATGTTAATTCTTCAGTCTTTCTGAAGAAATGTTATTCAGTTTTCTAGTATCACTGTTGGAAAAAAGAGTATGTAGTTTTATGAGTATGCATGAGGAACTGCTTATGGTTCAAATGTATAGAAATATTTAAGTTAAACATATTCTTTCAAAGTGATTCTGCCTCTCAGTTCTTATTCACTACCTGTCTTTAACTAGTAGGTGGGAAAACTGCTCATAGTTCTCCTTGAGCTCATCCCACTGGAGTAGATTTGAAAGACACTAGATTTCTAAAAATTATGGTAACTTTTCTTCATATGGCAAAAGGGAAGGTTGTCCCAGGATGCCTAAGCAGGACTCACTGAGTCAGTGAGATGTGTCCAAAGTCTCACTCCTTGACTTGCCTGGTCATTTAGGCATCAGCTCACCTGTACATGGGATTTTGTGCTTGTTTCAGGTGCTTCAGGTACTTCTGATTTGGAAAAAAAGTACCAAAAGTAATTCTCCAATAACCAAAATCTGTAGCCCCTTTGGAACTTTCCTTATCACATGAATCACTGATTAGGAAAGAGCAGTGGAGAAGACTGGACAGCCTTGAAAATCCAGTATTGTGAACCCAGCTTTCCCTTCACTCTGTATGCAAAACACACAATCCAGCTAAAAACAACAGAGTGCCTCAGATCTACTTTTACAGCGTGCTCTTGGAATTGCCATTAAAACCTCATTTTTACCCTCTGATCTTTCCAATCTTCTTTCCACTTTAAAAGATCTCTGGAGGTGGCAGGAGCAATCACCATCAGACTCTTTTAAATGAGCAGCTCCAGGCTTTTGAGGTTTTGCTGAACACAGAAATACATTGACACAAACAGCCCTGGAAACACAGAACTAAAAGATGGCTCATAGCAAAGGGAAAGGGTCTTTTCAGGAATTATCATGAAATTTTATACAAAGCAACTTCTACCCAGGATTGTTTCCCATCAATTTACATGACAGTAATACTGTAAAAGTCAAAATGGAAAGTGTATTTTCTGTTTCTGGGAAAAAGAGGTACTTTCTGTTAGTTTTGTGAAGTCAGGTATGCGTTAGTTCAGCCCCCACCTTGGGAGGCAGAGTTCTCAGGCTGGCACATGGCATGCTAGAGCAGGGCAAGGAGGAGTTCTTCCAGTTTCACATTAGGAGGATATTTTTCTCCATGTGATTTTACATGGTAAGTCCAGATTGTTCATCAGGTACCCATTGACCTTTCCAAAATCCTCTTTAATACTTAATTCTGCATTTTATAATTTTAAGCCAAGTCTGTGCAGCAGGAGACCATGTGTGAAGAAGATAAAACAGAAAGCTTAACAAAAACCAGCCTCCCCATGTCCACAACTCTTAACCCAAAAGATTCAAGACAATAAATGCCCAGCACTTAAATACAGCTCTGACATCAAAGCACTTCACAGACCCCACATACGCTGCAATAAAAGACTTGGGGAATATAAAATGCTCCTCTGTCAGGACGACCTGTCACCAGTGTAAGTACTCCCTGTCAGGAGACTTGCACCAGCTTCCCTAAGAGCCTGCTCCTTATCTCACCAACATCCCTGTAAAAATCTTTCAGACTCTGTATCTAATTGAGCAATCGTTGTGTGTGACACTAAGCATCATGTGGATGTAGAAAGAGCAGCCAGATGGACAACGAACAAGTATAATATGTACATCCATGGGCAGAAAGCAGCCAGACAATCTTACTGGAATTTGCTTCCATGGTAGATGTGAAGGATCTTAGAAAGGAGGAAGAGGAGGTGCAGGCACAAGGTGTAACAGAGAGGAAGACTTACACAGAGCAGTGGAAGGAGACTCAGAGGAGGGAGAGTTCAGGCTTAGGACTGGAGATGCCAATGGAGCAAAACCAGTGGACACCAGCACCTGGTGATGTAAATGCTGCAGCACAAGGAAGGGTTGAACTCGAGAGCAGGGGCACGGCTGGCCAGAGGAATGATACAGTTTACCATTCAAAGAACTATTGCTTTTAACAGTTGCATGCATGGAGATGAAGGAATTAATTTTGAATTAATTTTTACCACATAAGTCATATTTTAATGCATTTTGCCTTTTAAACAAATTCATTTCAAATTTAATAAGAACCACTGGTGAATTTATTGAATACCTGATTTGTTTCGTAATCTGTTGAAGTAATTTATATAAGAAATACTGCATTAGCAAATCATGCTGTAAAGTTTAATAAGTTAAAAGATGATGATTTTATATGAATGTAGGAATGGAATAAGAACTGTAGCTGTGGATGTCAATTCAAGTTCTATAATAATGTAGTAAATAATGTCATAGAAGTACCTAAGTGAATTCATGCCCGGTGCAAAGTGTTTTTCTGTCAAGTAAGTATTTTTTAATTTTGATTAGGAAAATGAAGAGGTTTTGTCCTAACTAGTTTTCATTTTCTATTTTCTCAGAAAATATGCAGGAAGATGTTTTTGAAAAGTAGCTAAAAGTTAGAAACACAATGTGAATTTAAAAATGGTGTTCTCCATCTTCCTCTTACCACTTACAAAGTACCTACAATGCAGGTACTACAATGTAGTGGAGCATGTCTCATGCAAGGAGAGGCTGGGAGAATCATACAAGGAAAGGCTGGAGGAATTGGGGTTGTTCAGCCTGGAGAAGAGAAGGCTTTGGGGCAGCCTAACTGTGGCCTTCCAGTAGCTGAAGGGAGCCTACAAGAAAGGTGACTGTTTACAAGGGCAGACAGAGTGTGACAGGATAGGGGGCAATGGCTTTAAACTGAAAGAGGGCAGGTGCAGATTAGATAGAAATTCTTCCCTCTAAGGGTGGTGAGGCACTGGAACAAGGTTGTCCGGAGAAGCTGGAGATGTCCCCATCCCTGGAGCTGTTCAAGGCCAGGCTGGATGGAGCTCTGAGCAGCCTGGTCTAGTGAAAGGTAGCCCTGCCCATGGTACAGGGGTTGAAACTACATGTTTTTTTAAGGTCCCTTCCAACCCAAACCATTCAATGATTCTTTGAAAAGAAAACTGGCAGAGTTGCAAGAGCTCAGCACTAAAGGACTCAGTATGGGCCAGACTTTCTGAAGGTCTTAGATATCTAAAGATACTGTCAAGCTCTTCTGGGCTATTGGAAATCCCCTTAAGCCATCTTACAACAACAACAACAATAATCATCATTATAATCATCTTCCTTTTTTTGTGTGTGTGATTGCTCAATTTTTCTTACAGAAACAGCTGAAGCTTTCAGTTAATTTCAGAGAAGTTCTTTTCCAGTGATAATGTGTAAATATGACAAAATACAACCTGTTTATCCTATCCATCTTCTAGGAGGTGATACATGATATGCACTTATGCAGAAAAACATCCTGTTTAGCTTGTTTAAACCCCATGATTATATTTTGATTAAACAGCCCAAGAATTGAAACATAGTGCTCAGACATCCATAACTTCTAATAACACAGCTTCAATATATTTTAAATCAAATCTATCTAAGACTATTTGCTTCAATAAAGAGTGGATCTCTGCAATCAATGCTTATGCATATGTTTCTTTGACCAATCTTGTATGTCTCTGCATGAAAAATGCCTTTTAAGAAAAATTCAGCTAAAAATCTGAATCTTAGCATTTAATTTCAAAAATTGTGATTTACCATGTCAGACAGAAAGTCTGAAGTAAATCTGGAGAATTCTGCTTATAACAAATGGAACCAACCAATAAATATTACTGCAACCAGTCAATTCTGTGACTGGAATGCCAAACTTCATAGAACACTGGTAGTTAAATTGCCTCACTGAAGAGAAATTACATGGATTTGAAAGGATTATAAAAGGATGAAATATCCCAGCTGTTCTCATTCTCTTAAGGCACTTTTATTAAAATATTTGCTGGAGGCAGGGTTGTCCTGATGCTTAATTTTCACAGACACTTTAGAGCCATATATAAGGGTAGAGCTTTTATAGAATGGAAATTGTTAAGTATGGCAGCAAATACAGAAAATAAGTATCAGAATTTTTTTTTGTTTGTTTTTCAGGCATCACATCAAAGGGTTACTTGTTTTGAAGCTGATTTCTTGAAAATCTATTGTGCAAATAGAATAATAGATTTTCTGTCTTGCTTGAGTAGCAAGGTACCGTACTGATCACTAGCTATTATGCACTTGCAATGTTAAGGTTTTTATTAATTTAGTTCATCTATTTAAACTGTGGCTTTCATTAACACTATTAGAAACGAATTACTGAAAAAACAGTGGGAGCAAAAGTGAGAGAGGTGCATTCTCTAGGCAAAACTGCATTGTGCATTTCAATCAGATATAGGAGCAGGAAGAAAAAGAAACAGCTGGATCAAGAACTTTTCTTTCTTTTTTTTTTTTCTCATGAGCTTGTGTGAAAGCTCATTACCAACTACCAGCTATTTTTGCAGGGAGTAAGCCAGGGATGCTCTCCAGCTCTTAAAGGAAAAGTCTACCTAATACTAATCAGTATTACAGGAATGAGATCTCATCACAAACAGGAGCTGAAAGAATAAGACAGAGCTCCTTTCTCATTAGTGGACTCCAAATCAGATGCTGCATCTAATCTGTCAAAATACCAGATTCACTCAAGTGTATGCACGTGTACACACACACCTGCAAGCGGAGATTTTCTTCTAAGCCTGAACAGCTAAACACTCTCTGTTATAAGAGAACATTTGACCATGTTTACTGATCTTAAAACATGCCCAGCAAACCCGAGAAGTGAAATAGTCTTGCTCTCTTGCTCTTTCTATCTTAAAGGAAGAACAGTAACAAACACTTTGCGTATTCATTACTAGACTAAGAAAAGAAATGTTTTCAAGCATTCAACAGCAGGGTGAAGTGGTAAGGTGAGAGACAGAATAAAAGAGATCCTTTTATTTTATTAACCACATTCATTTCATATTCAAGGGGATTTAAATAGATGCCAATCCAAGAGAAATAACTTCAATTACTTTAATTACTTTTCCTTCAAAACTATGTATGAAAATGACAAGCAGGAATTCTGAAACTGATTTCCACATACTCGCCTCTTAATCCTCAATGAGTATGGATTTTTCTCTCTCTCTCCATTTTCTTTTTCCTTTCAGTTTTATTTTTTTTTATTAAATCTGCAGCATGGAACATATTGTCCTGAAAAGGACTATCATTCTGCTATGTCACTGTCAGGACTATTATACTCTGGTAAAACCAACAGATTATACAGTGAACTGGCAACTCATTCTCCAGCTATGGCTCTTGTTCACCTGCTGGCTAGTTAATGAATTAGTATACATATACGTTTTCTAGAGAATTCCTCCTTTTAACAAACACATTTCTTAACATTAAAAAAATCCAAGATCAAAGCAGGAGGACAATGCTGAAGGAATTTATCCCCTCATGGCTTTTCCCTTCTGTATCTTTATACTTTCAGTCTTTCCTGTGACAATTATACAAAACTTTTTCATATATAAATATACCAAGTTTTGATTATAACTCAGGGAAATGTTTCTCATTATTAAAAAAATACACCATGTGGGTTTTTTTTAAAAAAAAATCCTACTTCTGAATATCCTGCCTGCCTGCTTGTGGGATGAACAAGCCAAGGAAGCTGTTCAACAACCTTTGCCAAGACATTCTAACAAGAAAGGCAGCAGCAGTCAGCATAGCGCTGTTGCCCTCACACACCACAAGTGCTTCTGCTGCATCAAAAAAAAAAATAGCGACAGTTTTCATCGTGCTGCTTTCTGGTGAAGGGAAAACTGCACTTTGATGCCAGTTAGCACCACGATGCTGTTGAGTGTGATGATTCATCAATGGGGCCTGGAGGGCAGCTGAGGGCTGTAGCAGAACCATCAGACTGATTTTGTCCCCTGTATTCACTACTGAGTGATCACAGCTCCTCTGCTTTTAAAAGCCTGGCCAGCTTTGCAGCATCCCCAAGTTTTTTCTGACAGCCTGACTCCTCCACGAACATCCTGCTCTCCAGCAGGCACAGCTCTGGCTGGTGCTGTGTGACCTGAGGCAGGCTGCAGCCAGCCACGCTGCCAAATGCACTGATGGACAGACACTGCTCCTGGTCTTTCCTTGCACAGACACCAGACGCCAGGATGGACTTACTGACCAGGTCATCACTTGGTTTTCGGCATTTTGAAGCTATTATTAAACTGACACGGCATTTGGAGATGGGGACAACAGCTGCCTCTGAGAAGCATTACCACTTCCTGTTTTAATTAAATATTTGTATGCAGACAGCAACAGAAGAACACATCTGTCTGCCAGAAAATTAGCAAAGTGAGAATAACAAGATCTAAGAATGGGAGAGAGTGCAGTGAGCTTCAGCCCTGCTGAAATCCTTCCTCCTCAGATAATTGTTTAATGCCTTAAGCAGGTAAGAATTCATCCAGCTATTTCAGTCAGTGCTGGAGGCACAGAGTGGAAACACTCACCAGTCACACGCATCATTTCCAAACATGAGATAGTAAGAAACCCATTATAAAACTGTATTTATATTACACTATATACCTATAACTGGACCAATGTCTAATCTTAATTCTTCTACAGAGCTACTCCAAAGTGGTACATTTTGGTACAGACTGAATATAACCAAGTGTAAACCACTGAATTGCTTGCCAATGGTTGCTGAAGAACTGCATTTGGAGGAGAACTGCAGGTCACCTGCTGGTTTTGCAGTCTACTGTCTCCATCCAGGACTTCTAATTCTTTGCAGTCCTGACTGAACTTCTTCTCTCCCTTTGAAGAATCTGATGCTGAATGAACCTACAGGACAAAACTTTCAAACTTAACATGTGCAAATATGTTGCAGCACAAGATCACTGAAATGTCCTGGTGTTCTACACAAGGTATTTAGTTACCAGTAATGAGCTGAGAACTTTTCTCACCCAAAATATACTCTCACACTGAAGCTGCAACTCTGGACAGGGAGAGCCAAATGCATACAAACCTTCTCTTTGTGGTCTCTCATTAAAAAAAAATCCCAACAAAATAAAACCTTTTACTATTTCTTACATCAGGATAAAAGCATAATCCCTGCCCACAAATGTTTGTTTTGAAATGCAAGCTAAGATTTTATTTTTCAATTTAAAAAATCTCAATTAAATTTAAATCCAAGGCAAATACACCTCCTTGGACCCTCTCTGACAGGTCAGGAAAACGAACTGCTTTTTGACTGGTTTTAACCCATATTATGACAGAGAAATTTTTTGAGACTCTGTATCTCCCTGAGACACTTCCTGTCCTGCTCTAGTTTCCAAGAAAGGATTTGCTGGACTAGAACAAGCTCAGCACAGGACACTGGCCAATAATTTCCATTTGAAGTGAAAGAGTGACTGCTGCCTCTCAAGAGGAAGGGAATTCCAGGCTGTTACTGCTACAAACTTTGCTGTTTGCATCCAGGCCAAAGCATCTGCCATTGCTCTGAAGGTGCCTCCAGGAAGCCCAGCAGTTGGTGCTCGCCAAAGCAGAGAGAATGAAGTGTTGCAAACTGTCCTGTCTGATTGATCATGCAGCTCTTTCACTCCTCTTCCTACCAACTCCTCCTACACTGCAGCCCCAGCAGAGAAGCTTTTGCAGAGCTCACTTCCATCAAGTAGATAAATAAATGTGACAAGCTTTTAGAAGCAACCTGTTAGCACTGTCCTTGCATTAGCAGACTGCCGTGAAGAAATGTCCTCAAGCTTTTAAAGATGAACTAAAAAGTGCCTCTTCAAAGAACTAAACAGTTCAAATGCAAAAATTTCATTACTGCTTAGTGATGCTCACAACACTGCACATTAAGTAAGCATGAACTGAGAAAGGCCTTCAATTTGCAGCTGTGCCCTTTCTACTCCATGCCCCAGCAGAAGCTTAAGAATGAGTATTGCTCATAAAGGACTGAAAATCCTCAAAGTTCTTTTACATGTCTCTAGCAGCAAAAAGAAATTTTACAACGGGCATGGAGTGTTGTAGCTTTACCAAGCCTTTTGTATTTACACACCTTTAGACTCTAGGACTGTATTTTCAGCGAGGACAACACTTAGAGCTTGCTCCCACAAGCTGCAGTGCAGTGACAAAACCAGAGGAAAAAGGCAATGCCCTGACTCCCAGCTTTACTTCAGCTTCAGAAGGTGAGGCAGCCCCACTGCACAGACTGTCTGAGCAATCACCTGTGTGCACCCTGAAGAGAACTCAGACGAGCAGGTGGGTTCATCAGCACATTAGGGGACCACTGACGCCGTCCATTGCTACAGCACAGGCCCAGTGCTGCCGTCTACAAGCAGCAGGCGCGTGTGCCATCACTGCCCCAAGCTTTTCTCATTCCTGTCTTGAAGACGCACTTTGATCACCTTAACAGAAGAGCTGACCTTAAGAGAAAACAAGAACAGTAACTGCTCAGACAGCCACAGGCACAGAAAAGCTTCCTGTGCAGCACTGTTACTCACAGCCAGCTGCTTATGATGAGCATCCGCACTCTCGTCAGCTTGTAAGTCAGCAGCACCTGCTCCCCATCATCTTCCTGGAGGACATGTACACAGCAGCACCATGCTCAGCAGCCCTCCCCAGCACCCAGCTGTTTGTGGCAGGACCTCACTCACAGGATATGCATTGCATGTCAGCCTCCTGTCCTGCTGAACACGAGCCTGCCTTGTACTGCTGCCCACACTGTGCGTTCGGCATATGCAGCCTCCCTGGAGCGTCACGTGCAAACAGAAACAGATTTGAGCAGAATTAGTAAAGCAAACTTTGAGGATATTTTAGAAGCTTTTAGTTTTTAAGGATTTAGCAGGCAATACTTCAATCTCCGTGTAGTCCTGAATCACTGTTTACCTTTAAGTGAATGTCAATGGAGAGGTATCCACAGAAGCCACATATGACTTCTAGTTAGCCCAAATTTCTCTTACTTTGTGATTTTAAGACCATACTAAACTATTGTACCTGGTGTTCATCTGAAGAAAATGAGAATACCTTAAGAACTCCAGGTAGGATTTTCACACAGTAATAATTCACATGCATATCACAGTTCTCAGGGAGTAAACTACTCCATACATCAGTGGCTGCAATTCCTACAGATGTGAAAAACCTTAATAGATAAGACATTTCCTGTACTTTCTACCTCGAGTGATTAACCATCCACCCAGCAAAGTTACAATAAACCTAATGTCCTGTTGCTTATTAATTATCAGCTCAACAAGCCATTTAAGCAGGGAAGAAATGCACAACAAGCTGTTTCCTGCCATCCTGCATATTTGCTGTAACAAATGGCACATTGAACAAACCAGGCAGGGTTTCTAAATGAGCATTGTTCGAAATACACCCCTGCAGCTAATTTAGGCATATTTATTCTGACACTTTCACCATAGGAAGCAGGACTGTCTCAGGAGGTCATTTAAGGTGATTGAAAGAAACCTCCCACACCAATACAGCCTTCCCCAAAGTAATTGGGCTGAGCCCCCAACAACAAAGTAACTTTGCCCTTTAATGAGAACAGACTCCAGTGGATGTTGCTGTATTTTATAGTGGAAATATTGATCTTGCAATTTTTTAAACCAATGTAGTATTTGCTAATCTACTTTGGAGACCATTGTTTTAGGTGACATCACTGAAAATTTCTCTCATTCCCATTACCCAACTTTGTAATTTTAAACACAATATCACAAACTAGGTATCTACCCATCTGACCTGTGAACAGAAGCAGATACTTGTGTATCTTGACCTAGACTACATCTGCTCAACTTTAAATTGCTCCAAATACCTACTGCCTTCTTAGTTTTGTTTCAAAGTTGAATTTGAGTACTTCAAAGAGGAAAACCAGAACATGCAATCCATGTCCTCTTTCTAGCTCTGCAGCAGTCAGACCAAGGAGCAGAAACCCTCCATTAACTCATTGTTTCCTCCTCTGTGAAACTAGAGAAGTATTTTCCACTTCGCCATATATTGTAATTATCTCTGCATCAGCTAGAAGTTTTGTGTCCTTGATGAAGAATTGATGGGGTCTTGAGCAACCCAGTCCAGTGAAAAGTGTCCTTGCCCGTGGCAGAGGGGTTGGAACTAGATGGTTGTTATGTTCCTTCCAACCCAAACCATTCTATGATTCTATGAAATGCAAGATATAAACATCACATACAGTAAATCCCATACATGGTGTGGTCCATACAGATAGCTCCTCCTGGAAGACTTCCAAATTTATCATCACCTTCATTCACTTTTGACAGCTCTAATCTGATTTTTGGAGTCTCTCTCTAGAGGAAAGAATGGCAATGATCACAAAACACTGATAATGTGAAGAGCAGACCTCATCATCATTCTCATTTGTATGGTAGCACATGGGAATTTTGATTTGTCTGTAGATCAGCCCTGAAATTTCCTTTTCTATCCAAAAAGCTTAATGTGTGGTATCAGGCATGCAACAGCTCCCTCGCTGCTCCAGCAAGGGCTTCCTAACTTCTCATTTCTAGGGATTAGAGAATTTGTATTTTGCAGCACAGAGAATTCCTCGTATACCAGTAGGAATTGGAGAAAACTAAAATTGGCCTATTCTTTTCCTCTACTCCATTAAGTGCAGCAGGAATTAAATACTGGAAACCACACACTGAAGACAACACAACAGAGGTTTTCCTACTTTTACAGATGTAGTCTTTGCTTGATGAACACTCTACTGAGCATGAGATCAAGCAAAGCAGATCAGAATCAACTTTTAATTAAACTCAACAGCTTTTCTTGATTCATGTAGGACTTCACTCCAAGGACAGACATCTGGCACAAGCTTTGGATGCTAGGATGTCATGTTTACTTGTTTCTTTCCTTTGAATTCACATAGATACACACATATGGATGAGGCACGACAATTTTGTTACAACCCCGTTTAGTTATTTAGTGCATTTGCTTCCCATCATTCTTTAATGCTGCTTAAAGTACTTCAACTCAAGGAGAACCTTATTAGAACACAACAGTATAACATATGGTCACATTTGCTGCCCTGTACACAGGCTACCTTGATAAAAGAGCAAAGCCATCACAAGATATAAAAAGCACAGGTTCAGAAAGTGAGTTTTGTTATGCATGTTTGAGAATATGTGTGGGGATTTTTTCTATACAGCCTTTCCAGAGTATTTCCTTCAGAATGACTGTGGCTTGTGCCATAACCATAAAGGCATTTTCTTAGATGCAACCAAATCCAAAACAAAGAAACCCCACTTCCTTCAAAATAGCACAAAGAATTAAAAAAACTGAACATGTACTTAGGAAAGTGAGAACTTAACACTGGCACATAGAAAGCAACACATTTCCCCTAAGGCCTCTGTAAGTCCATTTAAATGCTCCCAGTATCATTATTTCCACCTTCAACTTTCTATTTCCCTTCTTGAGTTGAAAACCAGCTCAAACACAGAGGCAAAAAGAAACTATAATGCTCAACTTCTGTCTGGAGTTACAGAAATCAAAATTCCTATCTTGGACAAACTAGATTTTTTAAAAGCCCCAGGTACTGGAGTTGCATAAAAACCCCAGGTTTTCACTGAAACTAGAGTTTGAATTCAGCCATCATATTTGTGGAAAGCTACCTGAAACACAACTGGGCTAAAGCCAACGGCCAAGAAATCAAAATTATGATAGAAAATGCAAATGAAACAAAGCTATAAAATTATTTTCCTGACATTAAGAGACCTTGTGCAATCAGACTTTTGGTATTTCGATATTTACATTTGGCAATGCTGAGGAGGAGATCCAAGTGAAACCAGTTTGCAGTTCACTGTAACATGAGATGTTTCAATTTGTGACCAAATTAGTTCTTTTGTGACATTTTCCCCTTTAACATTTATTATTATAATTTAACATTTAATGCTTGCTCAAGTAAGGGGGGAAGACAGACAGGGACTGCCTCAGACATTTGAAGTAATTCCTGAAATTTTAGCTTTTATTTTGAATCACCACTCTGAAAACACAAGGGAGCTACTTTAGAAAGTTAAAACAACAGAAAAATGAGATGCTGTTCTTTAGGAAAACCAGACTAGTAGGAAAAACACTTAACAACATCAACAGAGGAAGGGGAATTGTGTAATTCTGTTTTACATCACATCAGGTTTCCAAGTGAATTTATAACTAACTAAAGTTTATTCAAATTTGACTAGTACTGGATTTCATAAATTATATTGTTCCCTACTGCCCTTTAATAAAACTGCATGGCAACAAGAAGGAATGGAGTTAATGATGGACATCATGAAAATAGTACTAGACCAGCTGATAAACTCCACTGTACGTCATAACACAGCTATTTTCTTCCCAAAGCCTGATTTTGCTCAGATAGAGAGATGTGCTGAATATTATTGGAAAGCCATTGTCAAATATTATAAAAAAAGACACCAAGTCTGGCTCACCAGTGCAATTCACACATAAAAATCAGATGCTGGGTGAGTGAGGTTTTCAGCAGGGTCAGCTGCTACACCTGAGCTGGCAGAGAAGGGCCAGGCCAGCACTCACTGCTTCCCAAGCTCCAGTTCTGCTCAGTGCCATGGCCACCTGCCCACCACTGCCTGCCAAATGTGTGTCACTGCTAATTGTAACCAGTTCAAACACAGCAGAGTAAAGAGAAGCAGGGAGCCCATCATTACACAGAAATACTACAAAGCACAGCCTTATTTTACCTACATGAAGGACAGATTTCTGTCACTCGATGACAGCGTGAGCAGAATCCCACTAATTTCCATGTTCAAAATCCAGTGACTCTCAGCAACAAAACTCCTGTGGCTCCTGCTCTTTCTCTCTGAAGAGATTTATTAGTTAGGTGCTACAGTGAGGTCCTATTTTCCTTGCTTTTTATCAGCTGTATAAATTGGATCCAATATCCTGGATATAGTGTGGCCTTGCTCTATTTTACCCAATAACTTGCTGAATTCTGTAATAAATGAGTAACTCTTTGAACTCTCCTTATCTGTAGCTTCTGCAGTTTGAGACTTATTTGAGGATGAAGATTCCTTGTCTAGGAAGACACTCAGTGTGCTGCATACACACTGTCAGTATGTTTTTTAGCTGCTTTTCTACAAAGAATGAACAATTTCTACAGGGCTCATCTCCTCTATCAGGCACAGGACTATGGAACAACCATTATGACCTTGAACTTGTATCCCATGGGCAAGACAATTGAGACAGGGACAAAGGGCTTCTCAAAGCAATGTTTCCAGGGTGATGGCATGCACTGCAGTCCTGCAGTACAGTGAGCTTCCATTCTACTGATTCTAAGCACAGAAACTCAGCATTCTTGCCAGTTACTTACAACAATACAGACACAACAGTATTGAGACACTCAGTGCCACTGCTTTGCCTCAGCTCCTTCCTTTATAGAACACAAGGGTCACTTGCTTGTCCTGCCCTTGCCCTGCCTCCCTGCCACCATTTCTCTCCCTGTCCTCAGCACCTGACTTGACATAAACATTAGGAGTTGTCATTGCCTGTCATAACAGACCTGCATTTAGCTCCTCCCTGTCTCACAACTTCTCACCTCGCTTCAGCCCTTACAGCAAAGTCTGCACAAGCCCAAGATGCAAACCTGAGGTGTACTGGGTGTGCCTGTATGTACTGGCCTTGCATGGCCAAGTTTTGGTAGCAGTGGGCTACAGAGATGTCTTCTGTAAGAAGCTCCCCCTGTGTCTAGTGGAGTCGATGCCAGCCAGCTCCCAAGACAGCGGCTGCACCTCTGGGTTCACACAGTTAAGAAGGGGGAAAAATCTGCACAATTGCAGCTGACAAAGAGGAGTGAGAATAAGGGAGATCAACAGCGCTGAAGACCCCAAGGTCAGTACAGAAGGAGAGGTAGGAGATGCTCCAAACACCTGAGCAGTTTCCCCTGCAGGCCATGGTGAAGGTCTTTGCAGCCCATGGAGGAATAGATTCACCTCCAGCCCGTGGTGGATCTCATGCCAGAGCAAGTGGATTCCCAAAGGAAGCTGTGACCCCATGGGAAGACCATGCTGGAATAGGCTCCTGAAAGGATCCATAGCATGATGGAGAGAGGAGCCCATGCTGGAACAGGTTTGCAGGTGACTTGTGACACCAAGGGGACACGTGGAGAACCCACATGATCCACAGGCTGGAGCAGCCTGTTCCTGAAGGACTGCACCCCTTGTGAAGGACCCAAGTTGGAGCAGTTCATGAAGAACTGTAGTCCATGGGAAGGACTGACACTGGAGAAGTTCATGGAGGACTGTCTCCCGTGGGAGGGACCCCATGCTGGAACAGAGGAAGGATGTGAGGAGCCCTCCCCTTGAGGAGGAAGGAGTGCAGAGACAATGTCAGGAACTGACCACAACTCAAATTCTCTGTCACCCTGCACTGCTGGGTGGAAGGAGGCAGAAAATTCGAGAGTGAAGAACTGACAGATGGGGAGAAGGTATTTTTAAGATTTATCTCACATTACCCTACTCTGATTTGTTTGGTGATAAGTTGAATTAATTTTTCCCCTAGTTGAGTCGGTTTTGCCCATGACAGTAATTGCTGAGTGACCTCTCCCACTCCTTATCTCGACCCATGAGCCTTTTGTTACATTTTCTTCCCTGACAGCTGAGAAGGGGAAGCAACAGAGTGGCTTTGGTGGACACCAAGGTTGATCCACCACAGTGTACAGCTTTTTTCCTTCCCTACGACCCTTTCTGTGCAATAAACCCCAGAAACCCACACCACTGCTGATCAATACCTATCAATGAAGTGAGCCATTTCATTAGCAACAGAATTCTGCAGGCAGCCTTTCCCACTGAGTTGGCCGAATGCCACCATGAGCTGTTCTTAAATTCATCCCCTGTAACTTGATGCATCATTGGCAAACAGCAGAGGAAAAATGCAGGTAGATTGTGTTCACTCCATCATTGATTTTACTGTAAAAAAGAAAGGCAACTGGGGAAATAAAACATTTCTTCAAATTTTCCTTTTAATATGTGAAATTCAAGTCAAATGCTAGAAGGTTTTCTACCATACAAAGCCATATAACTGACAAAGAGGATGACAAGGACTGTTGATGATAGGATTCCAGCACCTTTCAATATCACTGTATTGGCTCTGGACCTGACACTGACTCAGCCCACACCATGGCGGTAACACCAGCCAGAAGCCCAGGAGCTGAACACATCATGCCTCTCTGCTTCCATATTTCTAAGCACCAGGTTCAGGAGTCAAAGCCATAACTCACTTAAGGTCTACTGCTGATCTGTCATGTAGATAACTGCTCCAAGCCAAAAACTACCAGATAATGAAAAACTGGGGGGGGCAGGGGAAGCAGTGATTTACAGAACTAAGTTAATGTGCAAAAATGAAGCTGGGCAATGAAATTTTCAAGAGGTTGCCATTGATCAGAATCAATCAGTGGCAGACAGAAGACTGAAGAAACATCTTTTCATATCACGCTAATTAGAGGTGACAAGAAAGAGAAATCTGCTTTGGAAAGGACCCCTGGAACAGGTCACCCTTGACAGGCACAAAAGAAAGCCTACAGAGGCATTAGCACAACACTCTGCTGAGCGGCAAGGGCATGCTCAGGAAAGCCCAACAACATGAACTTCACAGTTTGCCCCAAACACCCCTAAATCTCCACAGACCCTCGGGACTTGTGCCCCGTTATGAGCTTGTTTCTGTTCCAGTGCTGCCCTGGAGGTGGGAGAACTGGGGTCTGAGTGATCATTACTGTTGGCAAAGAGCCACTTCAATGAACTGGTAGGGATTTTTCTGCAGAAGCAAAATCACGTCCTTCCATGCTTGAAAATGGAATAAAGACGAGAATACACAATTGTACAACAATAACTAAGGGTAGAAATGAAAGTGGGATTGTGCATCACTAATGCTGAGGATGGCAGAGAAGACTTGAGAAAAAAAGTAACAAAAAAGAGATAAGGAAGGGAAGGGAGGAAAGACCTGCAGGATAGGCAGGTAAGGACAGAGCTGGGGACAGGGTATAAGAAAATGGTATGTGCAAAGGAAAAAAGAAAATGAGAATGAAAACAGCAAAGGAGACAAAGATGAAATTAAAAGTCTAAAAAGCAGATATTTGGGCCAGAATAAAGAAGAAAATTGAACAGTGTGTCAACATCCATACACTGCATGCACCTTGGAGGTACAAGAGTTTCAGCTTAGATGCCTTTGCATATAATTTGTACTGTTTTGTTGCATTTGTTAAGACAAAGCTAACCCTCTCTGTATTGTTTCCATTTGAAATTAGAAGCAACTTCTAAAAATGTTGAACAATGCACCAGAAGAGAGATAAGCCTTTTATCTGCCATACTCAGCTGCAAGCCTCACCACACAACCACATTTCATTGTTCCAGCAGTTCAAGTAAATCTAAAAGCTAAACTCAAATATCAGAAACCAAAAATCTATCACAGCACCAGAGACCATGAAAATATGAGTATGAGAAGCAAGTTGGAGCTTTTCCAATCTGCTCCAGACTGTTACACAGAGTAGCTCTGCAACAACAGTTTTTCACCTGTGATTCATTTTAAACAATAGATCTCAGTCTGTGTAAGTGTTACTTATCTAGTTCATGCTGGATGTTCCTGACAAAATGCATAAGCGAGAGGTTTTTTTTTAAAGTCCCTTTAAAAATGAAGAGATATGCTTTGGAAGTGAATCCTCTGCCTGCCTCTGCTTACAGCATCACAGCGCAACACAATCTGCCTGCAGTGGATTTCTGCTGAAACTAAAACCTTACAATGCTAACCAACAAATCCAGTCTGAAGTAATCTCTTCATGAAACACACCATGCAAGAACTTGTGAAGGTAGTCTAGGACTACAGACTACAATTTAGGTCAGAAGGGTCTCTCATATTCTCCTGGTGCCATCATCACTGCCTTAGGTTGCTCAGGGCTTTGTCAGCAGAGCTTCACAACCTCTCTGGCCAATCTGTTCTGAAATGTTTTTCCATGGAATTTAATTACATATTCCCTTTTTGCAACTTGTGACTTCTGCCTTTTGTCTTGTTATTATGCAACCTTAAGACGACTCTATCCCTGTCTTATCCATACCCTCCCCTTAGATATCTGAGAGAGCAGAAAGATCCCCTTCAACCTTCCCTCCTCAAGCCCAAAATTTTAAATGTGCACCTAAGACAGAGTACCTGCTTTCAGAGTGTTACACCACTTAACATTTTCAATTTTCTTGTCCAAAGAGTTCTGTAATCAGCAGACCCTCGGCATCAACTGCTGCCTGTAGAGCCCTGCTGGTGCTGCACAAAGCTGCTTGAGGATGCAGCCCCAGCCCTGCCCTGCCATCTGTGTGCACGGAGAGCAAGGACAGCGTGCCCAGGAGCACTGCAGCACACTTACACAGGTAAGAGCTTGCCTCAGATAGAAGCTTAATTACATTAGCCCAAATAAGTAATTCAGCAAAACCGTTCAGCAGACAGCCAAGAAACACGCCCTTGAATACAAACTCATCCCTTCAGTACTGGCCCTGAATAGGAATTAAGGAGAATTAAAAATACTTCAGATCTTACAAACACCAGTCTGAAATGGCAGTTGTCTAGATGGCTGGTGGGATTTTTGTCACTGTCACAATTTCATGGTCATCCTCAACATCAACATTCATGCAAAGCTAATGTGATACAGTTCTGACTCCTCATTACTTTTCTATATATGTGAAATCTCAGTAGCTTCCAGCAGCAACTAATTGCTTATTAATTCCACCACAGTAGATGCTGTAAGGGATTTACAGTAATTAATAGAAGCTAATCTTCTTTCTGCCCTGAATTATCACTCCTACACATGAACCAATGAAGCAGCGACTGACCCCCAAGCTCGGAACTGCAAATACAAAGCTGAATTCTGTGCTACCTTTTCCATGGTCCTCAGGAAAGGTACTGGCTTTGTGCATGACAGTAATACAAAACACTGCTTTTAAAGAAGCCAAGAGAGGACAGTTGCATCCATCAGTTCTTCATCCATAACCTTCCTGTCACCTTTCAATTTATTTCTGTCACTGGGAGGAAAGGTGTGTAAATGCAGCTCACAATCATGAACCCTGGTGACTATTTATAACTGCAATACACTCCACTGCTAATCTCTTACAATACCTCTCCCAGATTTATTTACCTTTGCAATAAAGCTGAGATTCACAAAGTGCCCACATTTGCTGGGCACTCTGTACTGATAATGAGCAGACAGCTATACAGAGGAGAAAACTCCTGTCAGTCAGAAAGTCTAACTCAGCTCAACGCTATGTTTTAGATGAGCAGACATCATACATCCCACCATCCATGAGATCCCACATTTCTTAGGTACACTTATGATTAACAGGACAGGGAGCAGTAGAAACGCAGCCCTCCTCTGTCTGCTTGATCCAGCCTGTCATCCAACAGGCATATCCTTGCAAACACACCAAATGCTTCTCCACTGACACTCCAGACTATCCAAAGAGCTACACGACACACTTGCTAGGATGCCAAATGACTTGAGCCCCCTTCCAAATCACAAGCCAATTTTTCTTAAATGATGAAAAAGTAGCTGCAGAGCAGTTAGGCTCATTTTAATGGAGAGCAGCTGTAAATGCTGGCATGTATAATTACTGAAGGAATGCCACAAATATTTAGATAACAAAAACTACAAACAGCCTCTGTGATGACAAAGGTAAGAGTGATAAGCAGCCATGATTTAAAACAAACTAATTATGTCCAATAAATCTATTCTCTTTCTGGATAAAGAACATAGGAAATTTACTAAATCTGGTCATGAGCAAAACATACTGGGATGGAGTGCAGCTGCAGAAATGTCAAACTATCCTCACAAGGTTATACTTGACATTCTGGGGGAAATGCAAACAACAAAACTTGGAAGAAGAATTCCTAAATGTCCTTAAAGAACTATAATAAGTTGTTGCAGGTCAAAAACTATACCAAATAGCAGGATGGTGGGAAGAGCAACAGGAAAGCTAATTTTGCCTCAAACTTTGCCATTAACTGAAGGAAATAAATGACAGGCACTCCAAAATTCAGATGCTAATACAGCGTTCTGGAGCAATCCAAAGTGGTAATAATCACTTTGTTATGCAAAACTGTACGGCTGATACTTCTGTGCTGTTTCTTATAAGTTATGGAATGAAACCTTTTCCTTCAATGCAAGTTCTATTTCAGCTTCAATTCAGTTTCATCTATTCATTTTAATTTGAGTTGCCAAGGAAAAAAACCCCAAATTTTTACAGGTTTTTAACACTGTTTAATCTAGGGGGGGAAAACCTAAGTCCAAACCAACCTACTGTATTACCGTGGGCATTGATTTGTGTAGCTACAGGAGTTCTCCAATATTTCACCAAAAGTCATAATGTTGTTTCACAAGAAAAACATACTTGCCCTCTAAGTGGTAAAGATGACTAGCTCTAATGAAATATATTTTAAAATACATGGGTTTTAGTAGAACTCACTCAAGAGCCCCCAGAAATCATAACTCATCCACCCTCCACTCACATTTAACATCGTCAAGCTATTTTTTCACTTGCTGAAGAATCTGAACTACCCATGACCTAACAGTTCTATGTCTCCTTTGGTGTTACAGGGTAAAAACTCTCTGTTGGGCTAAAAGGCTCTGTGCCATGTCTCCAGCATCCTGCTCTTTTCTCCCTTTTCAAGGGAAAAATGCCATGCTATTAGAACTAGATTAAAAGAAACCACAGCTCAGTTGCCAGACAAGCAGTGCACGTTTACAATCTGGAGGCCAAAATAGAGAGGCTTTTTGCTCAGTAACACTGACAAGGAATATGCTATTCTGTACTAACTCTGACACTTTAAATTGAAGACTCCTTAGTTTGGAATTTTGCCACTACTGTTCTACACAGATGAGCTGTAATAATCACTGAAATTAGAAGCATTGCAACAGAATGATTATTTTAAGAAACAGAAATTGGTAGCATGACATATTAGGAGATAAATCCAGAAAACTAATCACTGTCATAAAGGAAAAAAATGAAACCCTGGAATATGTCCATAACATTTCAGATAAGTTATCAGGAAACAGCAAGATGCCCTGTGAACTCACCTTTGGCCACTATTCCCTGTGAGACACAGAGGGCACAGCTTAGGCAGGAGGTTACAGCTACCAGAATTGAAGCAAACACAAAACCAACAAAATTTAAAAAGCAACTCTAGTATAGCAAATTCAAGCAAAGTTATGTGTAAGAAGGTTTCCTCAGGCCATCTCATAAAACACTTTTAGCTTTTTAACACTCTTTTCCTCTATTTGGAAACCTGAGCATTAAGAAGTTTGTCAGACAATATTCAAAGGAAACTTCTACCTGACTCAAGCACACAGGTAATTTCAGACACTTGATCAACTCTGTATAAATTAGGGTGGGGTAGCCACCTCATGAGTTTCCCCTCATTTTATGGTAAGTAAAATGAAACAGAGCAGAGCCATTTCAATTAAAGGTTTTGTGTGTTTATAAACATATGCATATATTTGGATCATGGTTACATCAGTGCTAATATTCAATGCCTATTAGTGTTCCTTTTCCTAAACAAAACTGTAGATTAATATTGGTCTAATCAAAAGGTATGTTTGCTGTTCCTTTCAATTAAGCAAAAGCAGTAATGACCATGTGAGCACTCCTACTCTAGCTCAGTAAAACTGATGCCAACAATGGCATAAGCAAACCTGTTCCTAAACTATTCAGCATAAACCAGAATGTTCAATCAGCCTCTCTTTACAAAAGCTCTGGGACTGTCACAAGAGCTTCTTCAAAACCAAGCACTGGACTACTCTCATAAAGTAAATCTGCTTTATCTTCTTCACCTGAAATTAGCCCACGGTAAAATGAAATCAGGCAAGCATTTCTCCCTTCTCCATTAGTCAATAAGAAGACAGTGGTATTCAAACCAATTCTGCATGGGTTGATATTTCAATTTCAAAAAATGGAAACTTTGAAATCACCCCACTGCAACTAGGGCCATATCACATCACACGGTCTTTAATGAAATATAAATAGTACATTCTGCAGCACCACTGAACATGTTGGCATACTAGTTTGAAGATCTCACATTGGTGCTGTTTGCTTCAATAGAACAATCTGGAAATTTGGTGAGGAATGAGATTTATAATTTCAAGTGCTATAACATTACCAGCTTCTTCAAGCAGTCATCAAACAACTAATAAAGTCTTGTTATTTCTTACACAGTGGGGAAACTTACTCACTTCCCAACAGAAACAGGATGAATGATGAAAGTAATGCAAAGCACTAATGCCATCTTCAGCAGATACTGCACCAATCCAGTGCTCAACAAAAAAATATGAGTATGCTATTTATGCTTCACACAAAAATCATCCCTGTAATATCTATAGATATTAGGTATCACCTCTGTGAATGTATTTCATTATACTGAAATCTCCTTTTGTGCTTCTTAAATCCCATTACTGATTTACTTCCTCCTGAATGCATTATCTAAAAAATAATTCCAGTAGTGCCAAATAAGTAATTTTGTTAATCATTGATATGCTTCTCAGTCTTCAGGCAGTTTGTCTTTTAATGTCCTCAAACTATTCTGATTCTTCTGTATCAAGGACATATTTAGAGTGGTATTGGGACTGGGAGGGGCTGACCCACAAAAGTCATGGTATCCTAAACAGATCTGTGACAGCTACTGCAGAGCAGTATTACTGTCAGTCTGCCAGTCAGCCAAGAGTGATGGACCACCCATCACACATCCTGTAGCCCAGAGTGAATCCTGATGCCTTTCAACAACCACAAGTAAAATCCAAAACTGCCAATAAGGGCAATCCACCAAAGAATTTACAAAAATAAAAGTAGTCACAAAGTAGCCAAGCCTTTAATTCTTCCCTGGCTATGACATAGAAAAAGGATTTCCAAGGATTAAAATATGACCAAAAGAACAAAATAAGGGCAATGTGCCTCTTTCATGACTTGCAAGTAGAGTGCCTGCTAAACACAAAGCTTCACTAATGCCTTGAGGCATTTCAGTAGAATGTAGGTGTTGATGAAGTCAAACTCATGTATGTTTTTCTTGAGCCAGCTCTGCTAATAATAATGATAATATAGTCTCAACTCCCTAGTTGGCTGGTTGGTTGGTTTATTTGTTCAGGGAATTAGGGAAGGAGCATACAGGAAAGAACACTGTCAAGGACAATATATATTTATAAAAATTTGAGATGACTGAATATGGTTTAGATTTTATTCCAGATGACACTATTTGTAGGGAAGGACTTTTTGATTTTTTCTAGGGGTTTTGTATTTTTTTTAAGGTAAATGAAAGAAAAATGCATCTAAAAGGTGTTTTACTTTCTGATGTTCCTCATCAAAATGGTGGACCAGCAGAGAAAAAGTAATCCTGCACATGATAAATGAGTATTTTTTAGTCTGGAAATAAAGTAAAAGAACAAATGGTCAGAGGTATCACAGCCACAGTAAGTGGACTTTACATCTTTCCTAGGCCTTAGTTGGACTTCATTAAATTATGGTAGAATCTATTACATTCTGCAGTCTTCAGCCTGCTGACAGCTGTTGTAATTTGTTCCAAATTTCAGCAGAAACTGAAAAAGATTTACAGCTGTTCTAACCTCTATCACCAAGGCAAAAGTTGTCTTCATTACTGGAGAGTCCAAGGAGCTGTTTCTCTCTTGTCCATCCAACTTCTTTTAAGAGAAACAACCTGGACAAAAAACCCCATCTGTTTCTAGCAGTAATGGGCATGTGAACTTTGATTGCTAAGTCCTGTTAACAAAAAAAAACCTCAAGAAAAATGCTGGTAATTCCACAGTTTGTGTGAGCTTCCCTCCAGTGCCAAGATCAGGCACCTTGCTGGGGTTATCCTAACCTTGCTGGGGTTATCACTAACCTTGCTGGGGTTATCCTCAGCAGTTGTGTCAGTGCCAGCCACACAAGCTCATGCAGCCACAGGCAGATGTGAATCTGAACTTCGCTTTTACAAATTAAAAGTGTTGGTCTGCATGACATTTTTAAGTAGGTATAACTTATTCATTCAACACCATGTGCTCTTGCAGCCATTTGCTAATCCTATATTGCCCTGCACGATATGCCATCCATGTTCCTTGCGCCACTTTGCAATGGGACTTTCTGCTCCACAAACCAGCCCAGTAAGAGGAACCGGACAACAGCTCTCCTCCAAGCAGAGTGAGAGCATATGCAAAAGCCATGGAGGAAATCTGCAAATATGAGCAGACTTAATGCAGGTCTTTCTTCAAGGTTTGTTCTGCATAAATTTGCATTGTGGAGAAATTGGCTGGATCTGCCTTGTTTCCATTTCTCTTTATTCCGATCCTCCCTCACAGTCATTGCCTTCTTTTCATCTCCATTGGAGCTTAAGAAGAAGCTGAGAATACAACTCCATTCCTTCAGAACAGCAGTCAAAAGAATACTAATTAGTGTTTGTCTTTTGTTGTTCTCACACTTTGGTTGTAGTTAAGCCAAAATATCTGAGACCTTTGTCAACAGATGAAGAGTGCAATGACATACTTGTAAGATAAAGAAATAATGACTTCTTTCTCAGTCCCACAAGGGAAATTAAATCCTGCTGTTTCAGAAAGGTGTAACATTACGCACCACCAAGTACTGCCCAGCATTTATGTCCTGCCCTGTGCATGAGGACATTCACTGCAGCCACTGTCAACAACACATTCACTGATCTCATTTTCTATGGCTCTCACTGTAATGGAAGCTTTTGCTGTCCCGAACTCTCCAGACCTGGACCATTCCCTAAGCGTTTCTGCCTGGAGCATCTGGTTCTGGAAGCTACCATGATACCTGTACCACAAGAATACTGACTTTCAAGTGTGACAATGTACTAAAACTCGGTCCAATACGACGGTGAAAGAATATTTGCAGTTTTAAAAAGACCATTGAGTATCTTTAGCAACAGCTTGCTTGTAAAACTCAAACGAGTCCCATCCCATCTAACTAACAAATATTGCTTTCTCTGTTTCTCTGAATGCTCATCCAAGAAAAACGAACACAGACCCTCCATGTTTAGCATGCAACTCTTCCTCTTGATTGGAAAGGTTAGCCACTATCACTGTATCACATGGCTGGTCTGCTGCAAAATATTAATTACACAGTTCAAATTATACCCATTAAGTCTTCATGGAAGGAGGATTTAATGAATAGGACCCAGAACTCCTGATTTCTCCATCTACTTGTGTCACAAATTTAATATGCAACACTGGCCAAATCACATTGTGAAGACTGTGTAAAACTGGTCACAATAGTGTTTATACACCTCAGTGAACACTGTGAGGGCTGTAGGCATGTGGACACTGAAAAGGTACTAAATACAGTAGTCTTCTCTCAGAATTTTGAGTCAAATAACATTAAGACGCTTTCTGGGGGATACTAATGGTTTTCCACCAGAGCTCCAGTGATGGTTTTACCCTGAGGGTCTTGGTGATCCTTGTTTTGGCTCTACGTGCTGACTTACTTCCGGTATTAGTCATGCAGATCTCCTGTTATTTCTGATGAAATAGTATCACTTTGGGTAAGAAAATCACGAAAAAGGGAATCTCATTCTGCCAGGATATATTTAGTAAGATTTGGAATACAATAAACTAGAGTGACACTGCTCTAACTAATATACAAATCCCCATGCAAATTCTTGTCCTGGCATATCCAGATGGTTGTGATGGACACTTTTCTGGACATTTTTCATAGCTATTATGAAAGCTGCTGTGGTCTCAAGTGATCTAACTATTGACATGAGCAGGAGTTCAGTCTCCAAGCTTATTCCACTCCTAGAAAAGTCTACAGACCCACCATGATATTGCTGAGTTTGTGTTAACAACAGCAACTTTCTCCAATCCCCTCTTCCCAGCTGTATATCAGAGGCACAGAAAAAACTATCAAGGTGGTACCAACCTCCAGGTGCTCCTGACTTGGAAAAATATGAACTGAAGCTAAGGTGAAAGTCTGTACACACTATTAGCAATTCTCTAGAGTTTTCAGCATTTCACCTTCCACATTGGTACAGGCAGGCAGTGCTTAAAACATTTAAACATGCCATTTGGCCAGAAATGTACCAATTGTTTCAATGCTGGGTGAAAAATAAGTTACCCACAGGTTGGACTTCATTTGTGATGAACAGTGCCCTGTCTTAAAGATTATGTTGTTGCAGATAAATTATTTAATTCCCTTTTTGCTGCAGTAAAATTGTAACTGAAGCAGCTTTTATACACAACAGTGAAGGGATATACATATATATAAATATAGATACATGCATGTAACATTCTAAGCTGTGTGCAAGAGACATGCTAGAAAAAGGATCACTGTTTTAACCATTTTTAAACAAAGGTAATAGCAACTGGGACAACATTAAGATTCCCTGATAAGCTGGTTTTCAACTATTTACATGAAAATTACTTGTTAACTAGAAGATACCTTCACTATAAATAATAGACATAGGGACTGGCAGAGCATTACAGTCAGAAGATTCAAGTTTAAAACATTTTCAATTATTTGCAAAGTATTTCTCACTGCAGGATACATATTAACCTGCAAGTAATGGAACAATGTACCTACAGTTTTCTTTCAGTGTTAAGGACTACTAAAGAAGATGTTTGTCCTTCTGAACAATGCAACTACTTCAGTAACACTTCACTATTTTTGAAGAGAAAAAAAACCCTCTTCAACAACACTACACACAAGTGCAAGGATTTGAGATTTTGTTCAACCTAGATGCAAGATGAATCTTTACTCAGATATAAAACTCCCACCACTGGGAGAATTTTTATGGACACTTTAGTATAATATAAAAGTCACTCTTCTCCAAGGATTGTTTTAAAGCCTAAGTTAGAATTTGCAGATGGATTATTATATTTGATAGAGGGCTTAGCTATGGGTCTAATAAAAACCACATGAAAGAGGGCAGAAGGAATAAAAATCAATAGTCCAATGTTCTTACATGGCTAGAAGGATGGATACTAACAACACAAAAAACTTAACATGTTGTTTACCAGTTTTTGATGCAAGCAGCAAAAATAAGGAAGCAGCATTAAAAGAAAAATCAATTATGAATCAGTTATTAACAACAGAGCATATTTTCCGCTTAAGATGCCTAAACACAGGCGTGCTGCCCTGTAGCTCCAAGTGACTCACACCGTTTATTGCTCACCCGCAGAATGGACAGGAACACACAGGTTTGGCAGCTTGACAGAGATTTGTGGAAAATCTCTGCCGGGTATCTCAACAACTGTCAGAAAGAAAAGGGATCTTTTTAGAGCATGGACAGCCAAACCATTCGTAACAGGCTTTTAAGCTAACCTACCAACAGTGAAAATTCAACATCTACGAAGACAGCCACAAGCCAACAGGTCACTGCTGGGCTTCAGTACATGCTCACCTTAGATCAGGAAATTTAGAAGTAATAAGTGAGAAATGAGAAAGATAAAATGGAAGACAGTGTATTAAATAAAAACTACCCTAGTATTTGAAATCCATTACTTTCTTGGAAGAAACATTCTTGAGGAGTTTCTCTGCTCTGGAAATTATAATTATTTTACTACAGAACAAACCGCAAGCATCAGAAGTAATTTGTAACAATAACTGGGAATGCTTATGATGATCTCTGACTTTACGATTGGCTTTAAGGCATCAATAATTCTTGCATTTATTTAGCCTAATATCTCAGGTACATTCTGTTACTCAAAGATGGGTGTGCATGCACTAACAGAAAATTGCAATATTTCTAGGATTATTAAGTCAATTCTGGGAACTGTCCCATTTAGTACTCTAATTCTATCTGATCCAACAGAGCTTAGGTAGACCCAAACCATGTACTTCATGTATTCAAATAGTCATCACAAGTCACCCCCATGATGGCACTGGAGAGCATGGTGTCCCAGGGGTACAGCTTCTGCAGGAGACAGAGCCAAAGTTTTAGGAGACAACAGATATTTCTCCATTTGCTCAGGGGAAGACAGTGCCCAAACAGATTAAAAACATAGTAGAGCCACATGCTTCCTTGCTTATCCATCCTTTACAGATACCACACTAAACAGCAAGATTATCAGTGACTGGTGTAGCACTGAGGAAAAAAATGCAGCTGTTTAGGGAGGAGACACATTTCTGCCTCATAGTGCTTCCTCAGGGACAGCAGAGCTGTTTGTTCCACCATATGGTGCTGTTTTTCATAGGGTTTGATTATGTCCACATAAAGTTTGCTACAGTCCAAGTTCAGCATGAACTTAAACCCAAGCTCTGCAGAGTTTTAGGTCTTTGTTGGCTGGTGCAAAGTGCCTTAAGAAAACATGTCCAGGTATGCTATTTAGTAGTAAATGGAATGACATGAGGTACAAGTCATTTTACAGAACTGTCAGAACTTACAAGGGTGCAAGTCTACAATTTTTATTAAACATGTGTACAAGACTTTGCTCTCTCTCTCTTAAAAAAACCCAAACACTAAACAAATCCTCTCCCAGAACCCAACAGTCAAGACAATGCCGAAACAACTCATTTTTTTCTGGGTTCTTGTACTTCTAGCTTCTCTTTTCTTTAAAGCAGCAGCTATTTAAAGATGGTTGAAATAAAGTCGTTCAGAGATTAAAAACAAAAGATGCTAAAGTAGTCTGAGACAACAATTTTTGCTTGTGAACCTAGAATGAAATTATAGGCACAACAGTATTAGTATAAAAATGCAGCAGAACTGTGCTATAGCATAGTAAAGATCCTCTCAGGCTTCCTCATTGAGAAAAAATAAGCTCTTAACTGCTATTCATGCCTGTGCACAGGGAACACTAATTCTAGAAAAAGATCAGCCTCCTCTGAGGACCATGCATCTTTAGGAGAAGATAGTTATCACCTCTGACTTCACTAGTAGAGCTGCAAGAACCAGAGTGAACACTGCTAGAATTCTCAGTCTCAAGCTGATATGCAAGGCTGGCATTTGGGGCAAACAAAAAGTGTCTTTTTTGCTATAAATTGAGAAAATTTGATCTAGCAGGCTCCAAGTGGCAGTAATTGCGGAATACCACAATGCTGCTTTAACATTACTTCTCAGGAAATAAACAACTTATAAAGTTGTCATAAAAGTCTCAATGATTGCAAAGCTAAATACAGCTGGTGTTCCAGTTCCTGCTGTGAGAAGGTTGCTTTCTGTGCATGGGAACTATTCTCTCAAAAAGCATTTGGAAAAAAGTGCTAGTCAGGACTAGTTCAAATCTGAAGACAAATGAAAGAGGCTGACAGACAAAAAAAACAGGAATCAATGACAAGAAGAAGTAGCACCTACAAGACTCCTGGAAATTTCTGAATACAAGAAAAGAAAGAGATTACATCATTCCTCAGAAAACTTTTCTTGATTGTCGTGCATGTCAGTGAAATAATGTCTCTTACTAATTAGATACATACATGCCACCACAACCATGAGTTCCTTTATGTATAAATTTCCCAATAAGCACAGTGACCACTAAAACAGCACTTCAAGTATTCTATACCCAGCTTTGGGCCACTGTGAGGCTTTTGCTGTGTATGGCAAAAATGCAGGGGAATGAGAAGGCAAAGCTGAACTATCCACTGATAAGCAGTCATGAGGTCATGGCAATTTCAAGTTTTTTGACACAAAAAAATTAGGTTTTTTTCTTTTTATGTCCATGCTCTGTTTAAGGCATAAAGAGTCCACACATTCAAACTGCTTCAGCCTCTAGAAGACTATGCTACAACAGCACATGCTGACCTGGCACACCAGCAGAACAAGTGTGTTTGGGGGCATCATTTATTCCAGCTTCCACACTAAGCATGTTGCTGCCAGCAAGGTTACATCTCTGAGATGGGCTTGGCCAACCTACTACAACAATTGCTCATCATACCATACTGTACTTCACCAGCAACATCAGAACAATTTAAAAAAGGTTCTACGAACCTTGCCAAAGTAATTGAAAATCCAGGGGCATTTTGCCTGTAATGAACAAAGCTCACAAAGCAGCAAACCTGTATTTTTATGAAAGAACTGCACATTGGCAGGAACAACTCCCCATTTTCAGTGTGCAGAGTAGTTTATTTAGTTCTGTAAGTCAGATGCAGCACAATGGACAACAGTGAACTCTATGTGCAGTCACAGTGTGGACTGCCCTGCATTTTTTTTTCACTTGTCCATGCACTATGTAAAATAAAGATTTTAATAAGATATATGAATACAGGTTCTTTGTGAGTGATTCTGACTTTGGAATCATATTGATCCCAGCAGATATGTCTGCATATGTTCTGGAACTTTCTAGATAGAAAGATCTTTCTGCATTGGTTTGGTTGCAGGATCAGGTCCTAAGAATCTAAAGACTAAGACAAATGGCAAACTATTGAGATTAAACAGCAAGAGTTGAACTTAAACATAGCAATGCTCCAACAATCTTCACAGAGAACAGAGGCTGAAACCAACACGATTCAACAGAACATGGCAGAACACACTTTACTGTTTCAACTCTGAAGAAAGTGCCCCCCAAAAATACGTGAATATTTGCTTTTATACACCTGCCATCCTTTGGGAGGTGCAGGGAAAAAAAATCCCAAATACTGCCTCCTTATTGCTGCAAACCAAAATTAATTTTTCTTGGTATTTTGCCAGTTCACATCCCAATGAACTGCACCCACTAAGCAAGGTCACATAAATGATTGTGAAAACAAGTTTCCTTTGTGCACGAAGAAGGATGAATCACTTGGAAAAATGTGACATCTTCAGCAATACTTCTGCCACTATGCAATATTTCTCTAAATCATGCAATTCATCAATATAATGTTCATAAATGTATTTTTGGAAAAAAAATGACCCTAAGTAAGTTTCTGCGTAACAGCAGTAAGTGGAATTTCTCAGTGAAAGTGAAAATGTGGAGGAACAAGAATGCTGGAAGACCATATGCCAGCTACTCTACAACAGAATTTTCCAAACCAAAACAAGGGCCATCTGAAACTCTGAACTGTCAGTCATGGAAGCAGCCCTCCTTTTTCTTTCAGCTGCAAACAAATTTGAGCAAAGACCTTGCAAGAGATGCACAGAATAGACAGTGAAGCATCACATACTCACAGGGATGCCTCAGCTGATATTTTTGTGGATTCCTTTGAGTTTCTTTGCTGCATGATTTCATTCCTCCTGCACCTTTAAACCCCTTTATAGCCAGATAATTACATGTACCACTGCAACTCATTTCAGAAGTTGTTATATGCAACATGGCTCCTAAGACATAGTTGTATATTATCTGGCAAGACCTGAGAGCTAAAACATCCAACTAACCCCTGCTGAATAATGAGTTCTAACTACTTTGCTCCACCTCTTCCCTCAGCCTTTAAAACGTGCTAAAGCTATGACCTAATCTAACTAGCAGTACTCAGTTTCTGATACCACTGCAATTCTCAACTCATGCTCTCATGATTTACATAAAATAAAACAAATATAGATTGTTAGAATAATCTTCAGTCCTGTGATACAGTGTAATTATACAATCAGCATAATTTTATTTTAATATCATAAGATAATGGTCTACTGTTTCTGCCAAAGTAAAAAAAAAAAAAAAATCCGCATTTAGGCATTTTACATCAAATGTGTTACACCAAACTCTTTGTTTCACTCATACCCCTGAATCTTGTATATCATGATTGTGGAAATTCCCACTTGCAAATCAGTGCCTAAGATGCCCTGTGAAACACAATCTGAGACTGCTGTGCTGCACAGCTGGGAAGAAGTCCAAAGGCTTTCTGCCTCTATAAGGTAGGTAAAGTGCTAATGAGAACATCTTTCCTTTTCCCTATAAATTAACCAATTATCTGAATTGTGATTAGCACAGGACCTGATTTTGCTTCAAAGCAAGCCAAAAGGGAAAATTGGAGGCAAAATAAAGGCATCACCATCTTCAATTAGTGAACAAATATTAGACATGGAGAAATACATTTTAGTTTTGCTTTAAACATCTCTAATTGCTGATGAATTGCCTAATGAAAATAGGACCTGGAATGGGTCTGGAGGCCATTTAGAGATTACTCCTACATCATGATGAAGTCAGTATTTTCTACATTGCTTGACAGATTTTTGTCTACCTAGAAACTGTCCTTTGAAGCTGGCAATCCAACAGTTTACCTAGGTAATGTCATAGAATCATAGAATATCCAGAGCTGGAACTGGAAGGGACCACAAGGATCACTGAAGTGCAACTCCTTGCTACATTTCAGAAGAGTTTTTTCCCTTCTCCCGACCTCAATGGTGATCAGAATATCTTGGAAAAATTTGATTTTCAGAAAATTTTATGTATCCATATCTCCCCTCAATACTTTTCTCTAAAAACATAACAATATCATTTATTCAGGATCATGGCTCTAGACTTCCAATTGCATTGTTGTATTTCCTTCTCCTTAATTGTCAGCTTACTGCTTTTCTTAAACTGCAGTAAACAAAAGTGCCCTTATTTTAACTTTAGCCTTCAGAACATCATGTAGGAGAAGAGATTAACTTACACATTTTGCACTGCTGTCAATGCATCTTTGCACAAGGTCTATTTTTGCTGTAGGTGGTACGACCCTGTTGATGCACAAAGTTCACAATCTGGTAGAGCAGACAGACATCCTTCATTGCAGGACTTCTGCTCAGCCAGCTATCCTGAACCCCTGCAGAAAATCATTCCCAACTGAGGGTGAAATTCACTCTTTGCTGGATGTCTACTAAAGGACACCTTCTCAAAGGTTGGGTGTCCAATCTAATCTAAACTAGGCTGTACAAAATGCCCTTGAATGCAGTGAAGAGTGACAGTGCATCTCATCCCATGCTAAGACAGATGTACATGGGCTGAACTGCCCTCTAGAGAGGCACTCCTCACTATTTGGCAAGGTAAATTGGACAGCTGAAGTACTGGTTTACAGTTAAGTTAAATCACGCCTGTCCAGTTTTCAGACAGCTGTTCAAAGTAAAATACACCTGAAACGCACCCTGTGCTTTCCTCATTGATCTGGACTCTGTTCCTTGCAAACCAGAAAAAGATCAGGAAGAATTTTACACTTTTACCACCCAATACACTTATGTCCCTTCCCAGCCTAATGCCTTCAGCCATGCTTGATAAAATATTTCAGTCTCTTAACCAAAAGCACTGCACAGTGCTGGTTGCAGGAGTGAGCCCTTCCAAAGAGAACCCTTCTTGTTGGAGCATCTCATTTTGAAGAATTAATTAATTACAGAAAATACAGGATTAAAAATGGTTTGTTACACAGAAGATATTTCTCCTACTTCCTTATTAAACATTTTTGACGTTGTCCCTCATGAGAAAACTTTTACTAAAGATCAAAGTAAATAGGAACTTTCTTCTGTGCACATAACAGGGCCAAATTACACGTTAGAAACAAGCACTAAGGTTGGTCTGAACAGAAAGAACAGAGAATTTTGAGAACAAAATTAAGAACAAATACTCATACACACAAGACACACAGACCTCTGCTCTCATAATTTTGACACCAGTGATTTTAATGATGCACAAAATTATTTTCAAAGCCAGATAAATTTAATCTACCTTTCACAAGGGGAAAGAAAATAAATACTAAAACATACATGCTCAGATATCAACTCCTCTTGTTTGTGGTATGGGAACTGTGGAAAGCACTGCCAAAGCACTTCAAAACAGTTCAAGTATCAGTCAAGTAAGAATCTCAGGAAACTCCATTTGAATCCTGTTCCTAAAACACAATTCACAATGCATTGATAACAAAGGTATCCCACTTGCATGGTTCTCCTTGAACTGACTGTGCTGGCCCTGATTTTTAAGTGCTTTCATATCCATATCTTTTCTTCCCCACTGTTGGAAAACTGTAGAGATTTTTGACAATACTCAGTCTTTGTAGAAGAATAGAGAAGATCCTGTTCAGTAACCAAAGAGCAAAACTAGAAGTGCACTTCATACATCTTAAGCTTCAGTAAAACTTACTTTTAAGAGCCTGTTGGTTTAAATTTGCATCAGTGTCACACACATGCTAGCAGGAAGCTGCTCTTCAAACACTGTTTTTCAGTATTATAAAACAGAACTGCAAATTTCTGACTATGGAGTGCTGTAGGCTGGGCATTTAAGGCATTACAATACTTGCCAGACCTGAAAACGCCACACAAACATCTTAGTTTGCACCTAAACCTGCAGATCTGATTTCTGCTCTGAGATCCATTTTATTGCTGGAGCTTAGCATATATGTTCTTGACTATTTTTTTTTTTTTAGTGACCTACAAACGCCAATTACATTTGCCAACTGTGAAGCACATATCTGTTCTGGTTTTTTCCTACCTGTACATGTACATATCTTTGTAGACATGATTGTGCAGGATTTGAACAAAGGAAAGGAATTGACTACTCTTTGCAGCCGATAGTGCACAGGTGGTCAGTTTTGTTTCCACATCTCTCTATTCCTGACCTCAGAAGAATTTCATGCCACACTAGTGCTACAGAGCCTTCTGCCACCTCAGTCAACCAATCTCAAGTCCTGCTGGCAGGTTCCTGAGAATGTGGAGATGTCCTCCCAATGCAAATGTCTATTCTCTGGCTTTAGAGTGGTGCAAAACCCTGCTTAGGTTTCCTAAACCAAGGCAAATTTCAAAGATGTCAGTAACATACTAGACATTGTAACATTGTTTTTTCTACCAAGTGAAAGGACACAGATTTGGGTATTATGTGCAAAAGAGCTCTGGGGGTCCTTTGCCAGATTGCTAGGCTATTCTCCTCAAGACAATGACAGAATGTTAACATCTGTTCTAATCAAAGCTGTCCAGAATCATAATGCACAAAAGAAAATTTTCATTCCTGGGAACTTTATATTGCTTGCATCACACCAGAAATTAAGTACAAAGACAAAAACCCAAACAAATGCCCTCCTGCCTCACAGAACATTCAGCCACCACCACCAACCTTAGTTCTAACAAGTCAATACCCCCACTGAATTTTTTATAAAGGTGATTATAAATTTTTTATAAAAGCTAGAGATCAAGCCGAGTAGCTAGATCATCTCATCTGCTCTTGGGCTGACAAAGGAATAATCAAAGAGTATATATTTGTAATGTTTAGTTTGGTCTGTAAATATTGATGAATTGGATTCACCAGAACAGTGCAGACTACAAACAAATTTATTTAACTTTAGATTTTAGCATTGCACGCTCCAAATGCAAGTTTTTGTTGTCTCACTTACAGACCAGCACTTAAATTTAGTTGAAACTGAAAACCAAGTTTTGAATAGTCCTTCTGGATTTGACAAGCCTTCAGTCATAAAATCATTGAATGGCTTGGGTTGGAAGGGACCTTAAAGAACATTTAGTTCCAGCCCCCTGCCATGGGCAGGGACTCCTCCCACTAGACCAGATTGCTCAGAGATCCATCCAGCCTGACTTTGAACACTTCCAGGGATAGGGCATCCACAGCTTCCCTGGCCACCTTGTGCCAGTGCCTCCTCACCCACACAGGGAAGAATTTCTTCCTAGTATCTTATCTAAACTTACCCTCTTTCAGTTTGAAGCCACTCCCCCTTGTCACTAAAGGCTCTTGTAAAAAGTCCCTTTCCATCTCTTTTGTAGGCTCCCTTCAGGTACTGGAAGGCCACAATTAGGTCACCCCAAAGCCTTCTCTTCCCCAGGCTGAACAATCCCAATTCTCTCAGCCTTTCCTCATAGGAGAGGTCATTTTTGTGGACTTGCTTCAACAGGTCCATGTCCTTCCTGTGCTGAGAACCCCAGAGCTGGACACAGCACTGCAGGAGGGGTCTCACCAGAGGGGAGCAGAGAGGCAGAATCCCCTTCCTCGGCCTGCTGCCCAGGCTCCTTTTGATGTAGCCCAGGACACGTTTGTCTTTCTGGGCTGCCAGTGCACGTGGCTGGGTCATGTCCAGCTTTTCATCCACCAGCACCCCCAGGGTCTTCTGGGCAGGGCTGCTCTTGGTCTCCTCATGCCCTAGCCTGGACTTTTACCAGAGTTCACTCTATTTGTTCCATAGTAAGAAAACCACAATAGATCAGGTGTGTAGATGCAATAAAATTTTAGTGGATGTTTCAGTTAGTACACGGGAGTTGTCAAAACAACAATGCAGTTAAACAATACACTCATGGTGGACATCTGAGTGATCAAATAATACAGGCATGTAAAGCTCACAAAGCTAAACACTGAGATTTCTACTGGTGGAGTATGAGCTGCACTAAGCAAGAGCTTTCATGTTCTAAAAATAAAGTTAATTTGATTAAAACATCATGGAAACAAAGATGCAAATGACTAAACTAATTTCCTATTCCTGTCTTAGATGACTGGTACCTAATCCTTAAGTAACTCTCTGTATTCAAGTGCAGGAGGAATAGATCAAAGAACTACCCCCCTACCTTGCCAAAGAAAAAAACAAATCTAGAAAAACAATCAATAATTGATTCTGGTTTAATCAAATATTGTTACACTTGATAAACCATTGTCCTTCATCAGTTGCAAACCCCAGCACAACTGCTAACCCTTCTAAGAAGGAAAGCATACTTTCTTGATATATATTCTCATATAATATATAAATTGAATTATGGAAATAATTTGTATGGAGCTATAAGCCTGAGATAGAAAATGTCATTAGTCCTTTTGCTTTTAATAAATAAGAAGAGATGTCTAAATTTACTTTCAACCTTTTCTCTCAGCTTATTTTCTACTATTGGCCAGCTAACTGGAAGGAAACAATTCAAGAGAAAACAAAGCCTTTCAAAAAAACCAGAAAACAAGTATTTTATGCTTTAAAGAGCAAAAACTAGTACTCCCTCTTTCCTGCCCAGTATTAGCAAAAAGTTTCACTATATTTCATGCTAAAAAATGTTCCTCTCTTCATGCTCTTTGGATGTATTTTTTCTTCCTTTAGTTCAGAAGATATATTGTTCCACTCATGTACATAACTTACTCTTTAAGATTTTCACTATTTTGCGGTGCTTAAGTAGGATCTTGGAACTCCAGAGCTGATTTCTAAGCCATTGAGCAGAACAAAAGAAGAAAACACTGCAATAGACAGTGGTGGTCTTTTTAACAGAGCACTTCTAGGCACAGAAGACTGTTAAGTACTTCTCTCAAGAGGATGAAGTATTCCTCTACAAGATCTTCATTTGACTGGCAGCAGTAAGAACACAAAAAGAAAAGTGGTCCTACTTACACTGACCCCTGGCAAAAAAAATTAAAACTTGACTTGTCTTTTTGAGTCAGCTCAGAGCACAATGCCCCATACTGCATAATCACCACAGGCTGACACTGTCACCCAAGTTCCCCTGTCCCCACACTTGTCCTCAATAGTCAGTGGGTCCCCAACCTGAAATCACATTCACTACATTAAAAAAAAAAAAAGCCATTAATTGCTCAATTATGCTGTATTGCACAGATCTTACCCACTAACCATCCACAGAATCTATGGGGTTGGCTTTAGTACATCTGTTTTTACTGATGTGTGTGAAATGCAGAGTGAAGAAAAAATTCAGCTTGGTAACTTGTCACACATTTATTACTTGATCTTCAGTGATTTCACCTGACAGAGAAGCCTGACAGACCTCCTTCTAGATTTGAATGGGGAAAAGGCAATGTTTCTTTGTAGCCATGCAGCCTGCAGAGTTATTTAAATTTTCTGATCTTTGATAGTTTTGACCAGAAAAAAATTAACTCCCAGTTAGTGCACTGAGAGAAAAACCTGGCTCAGCCCACCCAAGGTAGCATTTGGAACATTCTGTTATCTAGAAAGCATATAAAAATAAACTTGCCTTCCATAAAGATCCTGTTCCAGTAGATTTTTCCAATTTGATTTCCTCCAAGAAATATTAGATTTGATAAAATCAGCATTGAAGTGCTAACAGATGCGAGGACAGCATGAAGTCGACGACGAAATCTTGGCGAGAAGAAACGTTCCTGAGGGGCAAAACAAAAGGTGCAGATGAAGTTAACAATCCTTGCAGATTTTCAAGCAACATTAGAAAAAGACATTGCCATTGCAACAAACAACTTTCATACAGAAGTTCAAATCCTTACAGAACAGATCCAAAGGTTTTTAAATATCTAACAGAACCTCTCCAGAACCAATGCCATTCAAGCTGGAGTAAGGCTTCCTGATTAAAGCAGTCTTGAATCATAATTATGGCTGGAAGGGACCTCTGGAGGTTACTTAGAAAGATCAAAGTAGGGTCAGCTAGAGAAGGCTGCTCAGGGCTGTACCTGTCTGGGTTTTGAATACCCCCGGTGATGAAGGCTGCCCAACCTCACTGGGCAACTGCTCACAATAAAAGAGATTTTTCTGTGTTTAAATGTACTTTTTATGTTTAAATTGGATTTCAGTCTGTGCCCCCTGTCTTTTGTCTTGTCACTGAATATCACCTAGAAAAGCCTGCTGTTGGGTACTTCTATACACAGATAAGACTCCTCTGAGCCTTCTCTCCTCCAGGCTGAATTGTCCCAGCTCTTTACAGCAGAGGTTTCAGTACCTTTACTATCAGTCTCTTGGCTTGACTCACTCCAGCATGTCCATGTCCCTGCTGTGGGGGGGCCAGAATGGAACACAGTTCTATATATGTAGTGGATTAATTCTTATTTTACAAAATATGCTCCCTGATTCATTTTTGCTGACAGGTGTGAGCAGTAGCAATGTGCTTCTAGGGTCCCACCCCGTAAGTTCCATTAGGATCCAATATAGAGCAAAGCACTTCAGTACACAGCAAACAGCATCAAACAACTTCAGAAGTCATTAATTCTCTGGTTGATTAATAAGATGTCACTGAAAGATTCTAGATTAGATCTGGTTATAACAATGACTCTTAAAAAATAGATACCTCTAAAAAAGGTTCACATATACATGCAATCTCAAATTTTCTTTTCAGTGCAAATATTACTGCTCATGTTCAAGAAGTGTAATTATCCAGATTTTGGTACTGTTGTTCTAATGATACAAATAAAGCAGGTCTCTCTCCACCACATACTAGTTTACATTTTTCTGAATCTGTATTTTGCATTATCACCTGAGGGGTTAGTGCAGGTGGAGACTGCAAGAAGATGGTAAAAGAAGGATGAAGAAGTTTTAGCTTCTTCCATTATTCAGTTGCTAGAGGAAAATTTAAAGAACATTACAGCACTTCACCAAGAAATATTGTCTCATTACTACACAAGGAAAAATATCCTGTACATTGTGGCCCTAGGCTGAAAGCCTCTGTACATAGTGCTCAAATTTACGAAAGATTGAACGCTTTTGTGTGAAGTGATGAGTATTTTCCAGGGCATGGAAAATAAGGGAAGTATCAGGGGCTGCTCAGCCTTCATGTCATAAATGGTGGCATTGCAGAAAACAAAGTCTTGCGACTGCAGCATTAAAATTAAAAAAAAAAAGCAGTAATTAATCTTTAATAGCTACAGGCAGACCAGAACCATGCTCAGATACCTGAAACAACATAAACAACATAAACACATCCTCAAAACACACCCTAAAAATAGATTTCCAGACAATTAAATTGGTCCTTCTGTAACATCAAAACAAATGTTTCAACTGCTAGATTATAAAGAGACAAATCTTCAAATAAATGACAGTTACAGGCATAGAAATACAATTTCAACATATTACTGCAGAGTAATCTCTGGGAAATTGAACGTTAGCCTTGGTCAGAACTATATCTAGTATATGAGTCAGTCTGAGGCAGCACAAAAATGAGGACAGACAAGGTTTAAGGACAAGTGCTCTTTATCAGTCAGTATGTACAATAGAGCAATAGACAATCTTCCACACAACGCTATGAAAAATAGTCATGTATGAAGGGACTGAGATTTTTTCTCTAAAAATTCTGGATGAAAACTAGGGCATGATAGGATAGAGGTAGAGGATATAACAAATATATAAATATTCACAGACACAGACAGTTGAGTTAGTGAAAGAACTTTTTCCCCTTCTAGTACTTCACTTCTCCAAAGCTATCCAAGGACTTCCAACACATTCTCCTTCTTTTCACACACATATAGAGGACAGCTAAAGTTTGTCTCTTCCTGAAAGGCATCGTTTGAATGTATGGTCCCACACATGAAAAATGTATGGCTTTTCAGAATGTGTAAGTGTAGGCACACAGAGAAAACATTTGAAAACTTGCTATGAAATCCATGTTAACAGCAAAGTTTAAATAAGGACAAGTTACGATCATGCTAGCTTGAATTAACCTGCAGCTCAAATAGTGCATTTTCCATCATCAGATCTACCTTTCACTCTCCCTTTGTCTATCAAACTCACTTGTCAATTGTAAGGAAAAACAGTTTTAATTAAGAAAGGAAAAAAAATCCTATGCTAAAGCAGTAGAAAGAGTTGGAGATGGACAACCCATCAGACAGCTGGTGCTTAACTGCATTTTCCATCAAGGTACTGATCAGACTTGGTAAGTCTCTAAAGTTTGCCTGTTTTACAACCCAAAGCAGTACAACTAAAACAACATAAATAGCTAAAAAAAGCTCTGCTACTTTTTTAAAACGAATACAGTTACTAAAAAAAAAAAAAATTAAACTGTCACATATAGTACATCACCTTTTACAGAAGTGTTGCACATTAAACAAGGCACATTAAATGTAGTATAAACCATAAAAGCCCTTAGCCATTTATAAGGTATAAAGGAGCAGTTTATGACAGACACAGTTTAGACAATCACTGAATCTTCACTGGGTTTTGCTGTAGCTAATTTCCATTAGCTTTACCAGGCATTGATCCAAAAAGCAGTACACATTTTCTTGACAGTCTTTGATGTCAATGCAGATTTTACTCAGCTGCTATTAAAGTAAAAAAGAAAACTTTCTTTAAATATCTCAAGCTATCTAGAATAAGCTAACTGGGAAAGTACCCGAGCAGGTAGTGTGCTCAAATTAATGTATTGGAAGCATTATTTAGCAATGAAAAAAAAAATTAGGTTGGTCTAAATAACCCATAACAACATTTTTATTTAAATATCTACAAGCGTGTAATTTTTGTGAATGTACAGCAAGTTGTTTACATCAAAACAAAATTTTAAAAAACCTCCCCACCCACAACTCTTCATTAAGCCATTTAATGCTTTTAACAATATGCTCCATTACAGCAATATAAACAACTGCTATGGATTTGTAGTGTGTCTCTGGATTTTACTGCTGTCTCTTTCTCTTTTCTCTTTCTTGTTGGAAATACAGCCAGAAGATAGAGTGGCAGTCTTGTGTTAAATTGACAATAAAACCATGGCTGCCTGGCTCAAACCCTGATTTGCATCCCTTCTCACTGCTCCATCTTATAATCTCACATCAATACTTTTAGTAATCACCAGCACCCCCACCTCCCCCATACATTGTGAAATAAATGGACTGTAGCACTTAAACTACACAAAAACTAGACATACTGTCATGATACTCAGTCCAAATGCATGCAGCGTGACATAGGAGGTGACTTGTAAAACATTGGCTCAGGCAACCTTTCCTGGAACGGAATGGAGTTTGGGTTATTATTCCAAACCCGTTCCTGCTGTACATGAAGATTAGCCTCAGACATTTTTGCCAGATGCTGGCAAAAACTTCCCTCTGCACATGTATCTAGCAAAATTGGCTGCCATCAGAGCTCTCCCAACTTTGCAGCCTTTGCAGCCATCTTACAAATATAAATGATACTATCAGGTACTGGGGTACCCTGACAAGCAAATCTTAGGTGTTTGTAAGTGGACGAGGAAGACAGGAGTGAAAAGAAATTGCGCAGTTCAACATTTCCATTCCTAAATCCATTTCCACTTACACATGCGTTTCACATTTAGCCCCTAAGAGAAAACCAAGGCAGAAATGGGAAGCTTGTATAATGGTTGTCTCTTGAGAAAGCTGATGAAGGACAATATACACCAGAATAAACCATTTAGGTGACTTTTACAAGGACTTTTGGGAGGAGTGGATGGATGGGTAAAATGTTTTTGAGTAAAGCTACCCAGTATAGGAGGGGTACAGGTGGTGTTCTTATGCATAGCAGCAAATTAGGAGTTAAGGTACAGGATATGGTGGAAATTTGAGTTAGAGAGAAAATACTTATTTAATTTGCTATGCAAGCTAATTACACCACTATGAGCACAAAATATACAAACATGGCAGGAGAAGTAGCTTCAGGCAGCAGAGCAGAATTTAAAGGAACTTCTCTCTAGTATCAGTTAGAGCTACCAACAGTAAATTCACATTTTTACAGGACTGTTCACAATTATATCACTGAATGGCATGGAAAGATTAAACTGAGAGTCCAGACAGATGCATTTATTTCTCTGAGCTAGCCAACAACAGAGAAAATGCTGTGGGGAAGACTGACCAGAATAAGCAATCCATCCTTCCAGGTGGAAGCTGGGAGTGACAGGACAAGAGAGAGTGACTTCAAACAGAAAGAGTGCAGCTTTAGATTAGGTATTAGAAAAACATTCTTTACTATAAGGGTGGTGAGGCACCAGTTGCCCAGAGAAGTTGTGGATGTCCCATCCCTGGAAGTGTTCAAGGTCAGGCTGGATGGATCTCTGAGCAACCTGATTCAGTAGAAAGTGTCCCTGCCCATGGAAGGGGGTTGGAACTCGATGATATTTAAACTCCCTTCCAACTCAAATGATTCTATAAAGTTGAGGAGACACATAAGACTGAATTCTGTACAGCAGCCAAAACTAGGCAGTCCTATGCAATATCATACTGAAGTTTTTTACAGAGATAGATCCCTCAGTACTTTATCAGGGAAGCAATCCTCTATCTTCCTGTATCAACCACTCCTAAACTTATTCTAGCAAAATTGGTGGCATCATGGTGATTTGTCATATCACAAAGGCTCGATACTGGGAGGGCCACCAAATCCAGCTGCAGTGGCTTGTTCTGGGAGCAGGTCCCAGGCATCACACTGGGTTAGAGAGGGCTCAGGGACAGGGGCAAATGTTTTCTACCATGCTGCAAATCCAGCCTGATGACATAGTGACAAGCAGCAGGAAGTCTCCCCTGACAGACATTAGCTGGTAACTTCTCGGCAAACACCCATAAGATGGAAAACATCTACGTGTGCTGCATTTGCTAACCATCTCATTTATAGAGCTGTTCTGGGACAGATTAAAGAAAACTTCTCCATAAACTCAGTGACGTTATCGAGCTTGTTTATACTAAAAATACTTTAACAAGTCCCATGTAAAGGAATTCAATTTCCTGCAATTTAAGCAAGAATCTATCTTCATGGAGTAAAACAGAGATTCACAGCATTTATATCTTTATGAACTACCCATCCAGAGAATTGATGATCCAAGCACATGGCAAAACAAGAGCGTATGACAAAATTGGAGAAGCAGCTGAATTATTTCCTATGTGAACATATGCACTGTGGAAGAAGACTGTCAGATATATGATCAGAGTGACACGAAACATACTTGATACTACAAACTGCAAAACTAGAGTTCACCTTATTCTATTTTCATCTGCCTTTGTTTTTTAAGGATCAAGATAATCTAGAAAAACTTTTAGAAGAGATTTCTTTTTTTAAAAGCATACAATATTTTATTACTATTTGTTCTAGAGACTTCATTCTCTCCCACTCAAACCTATCAGCCAAATAAGATATAGAAAGTGTACTATTTGTTGTGTTGAAGAAACAGAGGAAATTAACTACCGTGAAAATAACACCTAGTCCTGAATTATCTTTCATTGCCTCTCGTAGCGTATGAAAGGAGACTAAGTGTGCTTCCTACAATTCCATCCTTTCAATTTCCTCAAGGTTTTTATTAGACAAACAATGCTTAAAATCTGATGCAACGCTGACTCATCTTTACATCACAAAAACTAAATTAAACCTTCTTTGCAACAGTCTGTTATTTAAGATTTAAAAGGACTTTTGGGAGGAGGGGATGGATGGGTAAAATGTTTTTGAGTAAAGCTGCCCAGTACAGGAGGGGTACAGGTAGTGTTCTTACGCACAGCAACAAAGAACTTGGAAAAAGCCTCAAAGTTCCTTTTACTAGTGCAATTTCCTAAGCTTCAGTTTTCATCCTCCATTGTACCCCAACTAAAGGATAAGCCCCTCTCACAACTTCCATACTTTTCTATAGAAGGGATACCACCCAGTCAATCTTAAAGGTGCCAGCCCTCCTCAAGTGTTTTCTTTTAGAAAATGTGCTCAGACTCAGACTTGCAGTGCCCCTGAACCCCAGGAATCGCCGCATTACCGCGAGAGCGAACACCCCAATACACATCCTGAATCTGGGTCATCCGCAATGCAGCCATTTGCCAAAAATAACGGGACAGCAAAAACACAGGAGCATGGGTGAAAAGCTGAAAGAGAGCGAGGAGCAGATGGGACAGTGGGAAGGGAGGCAACACATCCTGACTAACAGTTAGCGGCTATTTTATCTATCTGCAGTTCGGCACACTGAAAATGGAGGGCAGGGTGTGACTGAGCAGCTGGGGGAGCAGATGGGACGGAGGAAAGGCTGAAAATTGTGACAAAGCTCTGCCAAACAGAATGTCAATTTATTTAATTTTTAAAGTGAGCAGCAGAAATAAAGATGGGTTGGGTCCAAGCAGTGGAGCCTCTTATGGTTGTTAATACACATTGTCAGTGGGCAATGGGTCATAGTGACAAAAGCGTGTTTGGGAGACTGCAGAAACAAAGGGAGGGACTACATGTGCTCATTAATGATAGTAGATCATGCTTGAAGATCAACAGGGGCCAGGGAAAGGCAGCTCACGAGAGGCTGACATCTCAATATGGTACACATTCCTGCACTCTGAAGCTGAGGGACAGATGTTCAACAGAGTAAGAGTAGAGACCGTAGCACAGAACAGAAGAGCAACAAAACCAGAGAATTTTGGTTAAACACATGTACAAAGTATTCATTTATGAAATAATCTAAAAGAAACTGTGGAATCCCCAGAGCTGCAACGTACCAAGATAAGAACAGGCCTGCGAGAGGAAAGTGAACAAGATGTGCTACCAGATCTTATCCATCAATAACTTCCACACTAAATAAACTTCCACATAACAAATTTACTTCCTCATCAACATACACTGTACCCTGCAGTAATCATGGCAATCATTCCTGTTTGTTCTGCTCTTCACCTAACTCTAGCCCAGAAACATCCACTTTACTTCAGTTTGCGTCATTTTTCTGGCATTTCATTTTGCTTGCAGTTTTCCCCTCACTTCTATCCAACCTGAACTGTGGCTTGAGGTCACATTCTATTTCTTTTCAAGATATATACTTTCTTTCCAAAGCAAAGGTAAAAATTAGCTCCTGGAAGGTTCACACATGAAAGCAGGAACTGACAGCATTTTTCCAAGAGACAGGATAATACAAACAACCTGTAATTCCCTACATAACTCCTACAAAAAGAGGACCACACAATTAAAATCAAGCAGCTGTCAGTTAAGATCTATTTTCACAAATAGAACTTGATTCTGAATTTAGGAATAAATGCTATATATAGTATTTGAGAAGATACTCATCTTCTCTATTGATGTCTTACTAAACATTCACTCAACAAAACGCTGTCTTGCACTAGCACCATTTCATTTTTAGATTTTCCAAAAGATCTACATTTATAGCATCTCTCAGCAAACAGCCAACTCCCCCTTCTGTTTGAAGAAAGCCTCCTACCAGCTCATATGTATCCACTACACTTACAGATGCATGTGTGAAAGTTTGACATACACATAAGTAAATTTCTGTACTTCTACATTTAACTCTTCACTCTCAAAGAACCTGTCCATTTATTCTTTTTCAAGTGGCAGCTTGTGAAAAGTGCAAAATGAACAGCACTGAAATGTACCATCCTCTTTTCTGTTTTAATGTTTAAAGCAGGGAATTTAGCCAAGTAATGGCAGTGTACATGTAAATGTGTCTCAGCTCTCAGTGACTGAGAGATTTGTTCATTCTTCTGTGTCCAAGTCCTTGACATCCCTGTTTTTGTTGTTTGGATTCTCATTCTGCCCATGCTGATTCTCTCAGTTCTTACATCCATATTTTAATATTTTTATCTTTTAAATTGTAATCCAGTTCAGAAGGGATCTAACTTCACCAATCATTAGTGCTGAATTTTGATCTTGCCCCTTATGACTGTTACCAAAGAAATAATGCACAGTAATAATCCCTATGGAGACATTTGATAAACACTCTCAGCAAATAGAGACCATGCTTTCCCTGCAGCAAGGTTCTGTAGCTCAAGGCAGAGCAGGAAGACCAGAGTGCAACCACTCCTCAGGACTTTAACTCGTATTTCTGTAATTGCTGACATCTATTGCCTGGACTAATTTTTGAGGCAAACCACAGAGGGAGGCTGTATTCATGTGATAGTAACAAAGAAGCAGATAACCAGCATCATTCTGCCTTGTTTTCACACTGGAGCATGATTTACTTGCTTTTCAAACAGCATTACTGACCGAGCACCAGAAAACTGCCCAAGGTCTCCAAAATGGAAAAGGAAGTAAACAATGCTGGTAGGTGAGAGAAATGTTGGGGGTTTTTTAATGACAACCAAGCAGCTATACCAGGGGCTTCCCAGCTGATACTGTTGTCTGGAGCAGAGCAGTAATCATATCAGAAAAACCACAATGGTTACTCCACTTCTGACATCAAAAAATAATATTTCTTGCAAAGATTAGACAAAAAAAAAAAGCCTCAAAAGGTAGAAAACAATAGAATGTTATCTCTGAAATATTTCTACAGTCATTTTATCATTCACCACACAAAAGTCTGTATCATATTGCATATGCTTGTCCCTCTACTACATTTCAGTCTTTGTTACTGAGTTTGAGATGAGAAGTTCCCTCAGCAAAGAAAACCAGTGCCACAATGCAAGTGTGTGACCATGCGAGCACTTTTTAGTAGGGCACTCAAATGTTACGGGATTTACTTCCATTAAGACAAATGAAATCTTACCACAGGAGGGTGGAGAAGAGAGAAGAAAATAAAATCAAGCAAAAGCAGAAACATGACAAGAATTGCTTGACTCAGACCTATTGCTAGCAAAGCTAGAAGTCACTGGACTGACTGGGATCCATCAGGCAACCCATATTTACCTTTGATGGTCATTCAGCATCTCAGTACAAAACAGCACCTTGACTCAGCTTGCTGCTTCTAAGCACCAAAGATCAGTAGTCACAAATCTGCCCTGACTAATGTTCACATCCAGAAGAACAAGTTTCCACTGATTTTGAGTCAGAGTATGTCTACTTGGGGTAGTGAAGATTTCTGGTTAGAGCAATGATATGGCTGAACTCAAGGTCAGGGTGGGGATTAGGGAATGGGTGGCAAGCCCCTTACCCTAGTCTACATTTTGATATGGTTGGTATCTAGTCTCCAAAGCCAATTCTGAATCAGAGAATAAGAGTCTGATTAAGGCAATTTGTTCATTCTTAGAAAGTGAAGCAACAAACTCAACACAATTCTACAGCCAAGTACATAAAAATGTTATGAAGAAAGTACCACTGGCAATGCTTAGCACTTAACTGAATCACCATGCTGCAATAAAAATTTGTAAGAATTATACAAAAACCTATTGGAAAAAAGAAAAGGCCAGACTGGCTTAACAATAGTAAACAAGTGATATAAATACTTTTTCCATCAAATGAAGTAAGAGGAAGATCAAAGCCCAGTGCGTGCTGAAGAACAGCTGTTAAGGTCTTTATTTATTGCAGAGATCTTATTAAAGATTTAATCTTGCAAGGTGGTCAACAAACATACCTCCCTTGAATGACTTTGGAATGTTTAGTCAGATCTTGTCTCTACTGAAGAAGGAAATTTTACTTGTGTCATGGTAGTTTAAAATGAGCTATACTTGAGAAAAGAAATTCTGACATTTAAAGAAAATAATTACTCATTTTTCAATGTACATGGGACATATACATTGAATATACAATGTATATGTATATAGTTGTGAAATACATAGGCACTTCCACTTCCATGTTGGTTAGGCTGAATGTGTGCCCTGGCATAGCCTGAGTAATTAAGGCAGCAGAACCCAATTGGCTTCTTTGTCTCACTGCTCTTGAATACAAAGGTTCAGTCTGCTACCCCACACTGTTTATGCACGTTTACAAGTGGGAGGTTTCAAGCAGTCGAGCTCCTCCTCTTCCACTTCCTTTCCTTGGCTTTTTTGTCTCTTACACTGTATTGCTCTGGGTGCTTTTCAGATTCCTCTCCATGAGTCAAAGCATCTAGGAATAAAATAACCCAAGGAAGTAGAGCTTTCTACTGGGATAAAGAGCTAGATCAGCAGAGCAAAGATTCCAGCAGGAGGGGAGGAGGAAGTGGTGAGACTGCAAGAAAGGGAGGAAAGAGAAATTCAACTTTTCCCCCTTCAACAGCAATGAGCTTTTAGTTCAGCTTAATTCCCTGTGGAACCACAGCCTAGAGGTCAGGCTAAGCAGTCAGAACCTTTCCATGCTCCCCACCAGCTGTCTGCAGGATCATTGTACAATGCATAATGAATGCATTATTATGAATAACTGCAGAAATTTTAATGCATCTAGCAGAACAAATAGGGCAAACAAAACTAAGCAGAAGAAAACAAGAAAAACCCAAAAAACCCACACACAACAAAACAAAACTAAAAAAAAAACCAGACAAAAAACACCTCGCCCCACCCAAACCATTAAAATCATCTAAAATTCCACTCTTTGGAAAGCTGAGGATACCAGTTGTCATTGACATCATCTTTGGTGCACAAAATAATGTGATCTTTTAACTATAGAGACAAATGTATGGAATTCATTCCTCTGGGTAAAAGAATAATCTAACACACAAATGAAGTCTAATCTAAACCACTAAGAAAAACATGGGCATAATATAAAATACTCCCCCTTTTGCAAAGGGGGGCTGGGTAGGAAATCATAGTATATTGAAATGGACTTAATTAGTGCATCTCATTGCAGCCATAAATGAAAATGTAGTAATCAAAATATTCTACATTTAAAAAAACCAAAACACTTACAAGGATAGTAAAAATTTAAAATATGCCATAAGTAAAATTAGTTGGTTTCCCAAAATGAATTTTAGCGTTTATGGTGTATTCAGTTTCTCACCAAATAAATCTAAAAATAAGATCTTCAACTAGAAATTCATCATAGTATGATTTTGAGAAGCGAGATCTTTATGTCTCAATTTAAAAATTCTTACTAGACTGAATGACATGTTTTCACTTAACCAAAGAACTAAAAAGATAAATGTTACTATTTCAATTTAGATTAAAACATTAATTTTATCAATCTGCCAGCTTCACTCCCTTTGCTACATCTTCCTTTTGGATGGTTTCCAAACATTTCTTTTTCAAAAATCCATTGATTTAAAGGTGTTGCCAGCTACCCTGAAGTTTAACTAATTCTGTATCTATTTTTATACCAAGATCTATTTTTTTTTATGGGGCTGTTTTTCTATAGATCGTTTTCCTTAAGGAAAGAGAAGGAAAAACTTTAAATCACTGGGAGAATGTTAGCTATTAGCATTTTCTTTCACAAATCAGACACATTATTTATTAAAAGTCAATACAAATTCTGTCATTGATTTTATATGAGTTACTACTCAAGTCTGTTCATCTGTAAGAAATTAATACAGAAACAGAAGCAAAGCACTACTTTGCTCAGTACAGATCTAAACATCACCTGAAAAAGTAAGGAAAAAAAAAGAACTGACAAAAACACAATGAAACTTCTCCCATTTAATATTAAGTTCCCAGATCTGCCCTATCTTAGGAAGCCTAGCATTTATTGTTGTTTTATACATAATGTTTTGCTGACAAAACTAATTAATTCAGCTCAATCAATAGCTGGAAAAAAGACATGGAGATAATTTCTCCTCACACAGCTTACTGAAACACTGAAGTTCAGAAGAGCATAAGCTGAAAAGGATGCAAGCAGGAGCATCAGCTCTTCTACAGCCGAACGTAGGAAGCCAGCCACTGGTTTGAAACCAGTTCGAATTAAAAGTTCCACAACCTTTTTTTTTGTGTCAGGGAATTTACTGTTTTCAGTACATATTTGTTCATATGTCGATTTTACCTCCCACAAATAATGACAGTGCTGCTTTGTTCATTCCAGCTCAATATGCCTGAGATAATATTTAAAACCTGTCAGACTGCTACAAAAGTGTTATTTCCCCATACTGCACTGTTTCTAGCATTGGGACTGAAACTGCCATAAAATCTGCATAAATATAGGTGATATACACATATATATTTAGTCAGCACAAGGATTCAGGGAAAGATGAGACCTGAATATGCTCTATTTCGATTTTTAATCTTCCCTTTGCAAGAGAATTGAGACAATACAGCGTGAGGGGAAAAAAAAAGGAGGCAGTTTTGATACCATTCTTGTTACCCTTAGTGATCAATTCAATCTTAAAAACAGAGTAAAATTAAAATTCAACTTATGCCTCTAGATTTATTCTTTTTTTTTACTAATTAAACACCTCCTGCTCAACTGAATTATGTATCTCAACTTCAAGAATAATATATGAGGAGGTTCAGTGAACAGAACAGGTTAAAAAAAAGCATAAACCTGTGCTCTGTACTTTTTCAAAAACTCATCTGCTATTCTGAAGACAAAAATAGACTTTCCCTTTCAAAAATAGCCCTCAAGAGCCAACACAGCAACTGAGTGAAGCACAAGAATGCAAAGGATTTCAGCTCAACAACAGATGAAATTTAAGTGAAAAACCCAAACCCCAGAAGAGGGTCTCCAACACCACAGAAATCAGACTTGCAACACATCCCTCACTGAGACAGGATTATAGGAATGTTTCCAAAAAACAGATTAAAAGGGGGAAGAGGAAATTTATACAGGGCATTGGGAAATCTTTGGTTTCTTTTCAATGTGGTACATCTCAGAGAGTGCAATATCACTCCGCCCCTTGATAAGGAAAACGCAAAGTCCAACTACTCATCTGGCCCCCAGTATCAGTGTTCAAGAAGAAAATGGGAGTTAGTTGGAAGAGTGAGAAGAGAGCAATAACGAGTGGTTTGTAGCTCATGTTCTTGTAGAGAAACCTTCAAGGCACAAGGCAAATCATGACTCAGCCATAACTGCAGTGAGATCTGCCTCATGCACTAATGTAGTTGCCAAAACTATACCTATTAAAAATTCCAGCTTCAGAATTATTTCAGGAAAAGATATGAAAGGTTCTTCTAAAGGTCTACAACTGTATTTCCAAAATAGAAATGAGAAACAAAGGAGACATGGAAGATACTGGATAGGCCTTTAAAACTCTGGATGAAAACAAGGTGGAGGAAAGGGGTCAAATGCACTTGGTTAGGGATTTAATTTATACAGAAAACAACCCTACTGCTAGCAGCAGGTAATTAGAAATACATGTTAGAAACTAATCCAACATGTATAACTCCACCTTCATTATGTCATTATCATTATAATTTCTATGATATTTAAAAACTTAATTCCCTAGGAGTTTTATTAAAATTTCTAATACAGTGACATCAGATACAAAAAGCAAGCTCCTACACTTTTATTTCCTCCTGTAGCTGGATGCCTAAAACAGTATGTTGGCTTCCAGTCCAGAGACAAACATATGCAGCTGGTCAGATGGTGAAGCTCAGTTTCAACCCAGAGGGAGGATTAATGGATCTGATAAATTCATTCTCTAGGAAGGTAAAAATCTGCTTCTAGACTGAAAATTCGCTGTAACTGCAGTGATGGAATACTGGATGCTATAAGGTAGCACTGGCTACTAAATTATTGAGCTGTATCAGCTGCCACACACAGGATGCCAGAACAGTGAAAACTGAAATGGGTAGGATGGACAACAAGCATCATTCCTTGAGCTTCAGGGCTTCATCAGGCTGCAGTGAGTCTCCACCAAAACAACAATATACAGGAGTATGATGTCTATGCAATTATCACTAGTAAGGAAGCAAGACATACGAATTATTTACTCTTACAAACAGTTATTAGAAGATTCGGGATTTAGTAGTGAGCAAACCTGCAGATTAAAATGACCATCAAAATTAGAATAGTGGGTTTTGCATCTAATTGTACGTCAAAGTCAATTTTGTCCTTTGGAAATTACAGCATGAAGGTCAAAAAATATAAGTAAAATGAAAATATCAGAGGATTTCAAGGCAAAATAATGTTTTCTTTACTTGGCTCTTCAGTGGCATAAGATTTCCCAGTGTAAGCTTGTTCCCAGATGCAAGCAGCTGCTACACACACATTTGTCCAGGAAACACATGGTTAGAAATATACACTCCTAATTTTAGTGAAGATGAATATTTTAAGGCCATCCTGAGTGAAATCAGAATACAAATGTTAAAACTGGCTTCTGTTCATCCATATACAACGTGACAAGCATTTGCTTACTCTAGGACTGCAGAGGAAGCTTTTAAGACCATGCATATTTCACCATCTGCTTTGCTGCTACCTTGCAAGATTCTAGTGATATGAACTAGTTATTACCTCAGATACTGGAGGGTGGGCCAGGGAATGCTAACTCTATGTGTTATCCATGACTTTCAATCTTGGTTTAACCAAACTAGTAACCAGAAACTTCAGGAAGCAAGAATATGAAATGGAGCAAGATTCAACTTACGATTAAATCTTGAATAAGTGAAATTGAAAGTATCCTCTTGGTGCCACTTTCCACAATTACTCCAAGCCAATTTAGTGCACCCCAGTACCACAAATAACTCTGTCCTCCGTGCCAGTAGCTTACAAAGGCAAAAGTGAGGGCTGTAGATAATAGTGTTCCAAGCAAACTGGACTGAGATCCTCCCATTGGAACATAAATGTACCTGTAGGTGAAATGACAAATAAGCAATGCTGTTAGAGATTTCACAGAAATCTCAGACAAACATCCACCACAGAACAAACACGTCAATTTGTAGCACAAAAAAGAATGTGAAAAACTACCTGACATGCTCTATTTACAGAGCTTGCCCTATTTTCTGCAAAGCTATAGACCACTTCATGGAGTATGTGATGTACCAGCTGGCAAAAGGACAATTTTGTGGTCCTGGGAACTCTGCATTAGGCAAATATATAGCACAAACCATATTCTCAAAAGCGCAAATAGCAAATATTCAGATTTTTTAAACTGGAAGACTTCTAAGTCAACTACAAAAATTACCTGTAATCTTCATGTGAATTTAAATTATAGGATTCTTAAAAAAAAAAAACATTATATAAAGTCATATACAGTCACAATCCATAGACTACTTCCCACATGTCAGAAATGTAGATGCATGCAAACATACTCTATTACTAAAAGGTTGTAATTTCTTTCTTTTTACATATTTCATTGAAAATTATGTGAACTGTAAATATCTCCCATCTGGTTCTTCTACTACACTCTCAGGATCATGTCAGTCTGATGCCCTTTGGAGCACTCATACAAAAAAAAAAAAAAAGCCTGGATATGAAGCACTCTGCATGCAATAATATTCTGCATTTAAACTGAACCCAGGAGTCATCACCTCAGTCATTAATTGATGCTTATAAGTGTCCAGACAGCAGTGCTCCTTCAGAAAAAATACCAGAAGCAGTGGGATTCTGAAAGCTGACGCTATTTTGTGGGTAATTCCACTTCCAGCCTGAAGAGCTACATCCACTCCCATCATTTTCTGATTAAGGCATGACCACTGGCCAGACACTGTCTGAGAGCATTTAATATTTCTGTCAACACTTTGAAGAAGCCCACCAGGCAGGGGAGTCACCACCCAGCTCATGGGTACCAGCAAGGAGATGTGGTATCTTAGAACCACCAGTGACAGCTCTCCTCAGCTGTCATTCCCTTGGCATGACACTCTGTACTCATATTTGAGACTATTCCTACTTGCTAAGATAATTCAAGGATTTTTTTCCAGTGAATTTTTTATCTCTGTTATCAGTTTTCATATTCAGAGATAAATCTTATCTTGAAAATTTCAAAGGGAAATCAACCTACTGCTTTATTCCTAATCTTAGGAAGTAAGAAAATAAATAATGGAGTAAAATACAGTGATGAACATAATTAAAGTGTAAACAAAAAGTCATTAAAAAAACAAGTGTCAAATGCTCCAAATTCTTTCTTAGCATAACATCAATACACCCACCTTTTTACTTCAATCTGCTACAGGGAACATCTGATTACATGTTTTTCAGTATAGGTGTGCTTTTTAACTAAGCATGTGAAAATAAATAGAAATTAAGATCAATAGTTTCTATTTATGTTGTGCTTTTCTTCTCTCTCCCCTTCCTATGTTTGAACAGCGTGGCAATAACAGACACTTGCAATTGCAATCAATTAATCTAATGGCAGAGAGGTTTATCTTAGCAGTCTGCAAGCAGTGAATTTCCTGCAGGGCTGTGGCACAGAGGGTAAAGAGAGCAGAGCTGCTGCTTGAGTAAATTCCTTCTATACAAAGGATTATAGACATGAAAAACTAAGCAGCTCAGTGCTCTTACAACACTCTCCCAACACCTTTCCTCTCCCTTTTCAAAGGCTGATTGTTTGGGGTTTTTTGCAGGCGAGGTGGTGCCTTGTTTCACAGAGCTGCACCCAGAGGAGCCCACAGCAGGAGCACTGCTGGACTCAGCAAAGCTGTCTGCTGTACATTTAGGGATTTAATTGCCCCCTGATTCATGTCTGTCAATTCACAGAATCATCTGGGACCCACAACAACCATCAAGTCCAATCCTTGAGTGAAGGGCCCATATGGGATCAAACCCACAACCTCGGTCCTGTTAGCACCACGCTCCAACTGAGCTCATCTCTGAAACACAGCATTTCAAAGTAACCCAGACACTATCAGAAAGACACATCTCTGTGACAGATCTGACTTCAATCCCCAAACAAACCTTTCTGCTGACCCCATAGGGCCCTGGGTTAAATCCATGGCCCTGGGTTAAATTCATACCTTTTACTGCAGAGGTATGTTGAGGTATCTGTCCAGTCCCTTTCCCTGCACTGACACTGTTGTGTAGGCTCCAGCCATCTTGTCAGCACAGGCAGCCTCCACTGGCACTGCAATTGCCAGGAAGAAGAGCTCAGCAGCACCAACACATTGGTTTCCAACTGCAGCTCAGTTTAGGTTGGCCTGAAGGGCTTTCAGCTTACTGTGCAGAGAGAAACAGGCTATTGTCTGATTTTTAGTGTTTAACAACAGCAGCTAGATAATTGAGCAGCAACAACTCATAATTCTGATTAATGTTAAAGGTTAGTGAAGTTTTAGCTCCTAGTGAGGCTGATGGCAAATGTGCAACTGAAAATCCACTATGTGAAGACCTTTTTGAAGAAGGACAGAAGCCAAAAGGAATAACAAAATCTTTACTATCACTTTGACCTTCCCCTCCAGTACTGTGGAGAATCTGCCTCTCTGCCCAGAGGAGAAATGGAAAGCAGAAAGCAATTCCTCTCTGTTTTCCTGCTAGTGCCGTAAGAAAATGGACAGGCAGCTGGCTGCCATTCCTTGTCACAAGGGCAGTAACCACTCTCAGATCATGTGGTCTTACCTTCCCCTGTCAGGGCATTCCCAGTGGCAGTTTTTAAATTGTTGTAAAGGACTGATAAATGTTGAGTCATTTCTCTTGAATGAAAAGCAATTCTGTAAGTTCTTGCATTTTTCACACAGAAAAAATTCGTGAAAAAGTCATTACTTCATTACAGAACACATCAGGGGAAAAAAGGTATTTGCTACCTTATCATCCATGCACATTATATCCATGTGATATACGTATGCAGACACTGCTGCACTGGCAGGCCTGCATACAAGCAATAGGCAACTCAGTGTGCAGCCAGAGGCAGAGCCTGGCTCTAGACCAGGCACTTTGTGCTCTCTGATTACCAAAATACTCTGATAACCAAAATCATCTTGCAAAAGAACCATGCCAGAACTCTTGTTGCTGCAAAGATGCATTTTGCTTATTTTAGAGCAACCTGGTAGTTTAGAATCTAATTTCTCTATACATCCCCCATGTGTTTACACAGAAGAGTACTCATTTGATTACAAAAAGTTACACAAACACTTAAGTGTGAGGGAGGATAACCTCATGAAAAGCATTATTAAGCCAGATAATAGAAGAAATTTATTAGTTCTGTATTATCATCTACACACAACACACACTTTGTAACTAACAATTTGTTGTGGTTTAACCTTGTCCAGCAGCTATACCCCACGCAGCCCCTTTTCACCCTTCCTCATGGGATGGGGAAGAAAAAGAACCTCTTACAGTGCATTCAGAAAGTTGTGCTGCCCTCCAGTTTGCTAAGAAAATCTGTGAGGAGGGAAGGAAGGAGGCAGGGAAAGAGTTTAAGGCATAATGGCTACTGTAAATTGATATATTTTTATAACTGCATGCTTGCTAATTTTTCTTCCTCTTACCAACACTTCCATCTACCTGCAATCTATCCCTGTGGTCCCTTTGTACTGTAAACCCTGTGCTGTACACAGGGTTTACACAAATGGAGAGCTTGCTGTAGAACACGCTGACCTGCTGCACCATAAGTAGAATAGCATTACATAAATATCTCATTTTAAGCTTCCACGCAGCTTTTAAGATTATTCCCATTTCTAATCACAGAAAATCCACACAGAAGTTCAAAATCCCTGGTTTGGGGACTATTAGCACATAAAAGTAACCATGGGTTCTCGTGGCAGCCTAACACAACTCAAAGGAACACCCTTGTAGTAGAGTCTCTTAGCAGCTCTTAAACAGATGTCACATTTATTCTACATGTGTAAAGAAGGCAGAAAAGCTGAAAAATGTGGCACCAATATAGAACAAATTTTTCTTAACTCACATACAGAAAAACAAATCTCAGCAGTTGAGTCAGGGGGTCAATGAGCCAAAGGCAGACTAATAAAGGAAAGCAACAAAGTATTTCACGCAGAGAAAAAGATGTCCAGTTAAGTAGATTTGAGAGTAGTAATTGGTCATGTCCCTCCAGGTTGTGTTAGAGGCATGGCCAGTAATGACCTCCCTTAAGATCCATGAAAATGATAGACAAGAAGATTAGATCTGTGAAAAATGCTTTGTATCAAAAAATGCAGGTTATGTGAGTATTTAAAAATAAAAAATGAACTTAGGGGGCCAAAAGTCAACCACTGCCAAAACTTCAAAGGAGTAATTTGAAGGTGAAAGAACAGAGATTGCTAGGCAGACTATCAGAGGGGAACATGTGGACACCATGGGCCAGGCTTTGCCAACCATTCCTGGGCTGGGGCTGGCTAGATCTCCCTTAAGGACAAGGAAAGGTACTTCATGCTTTGGAAGAAAAAGTTATGCACGTAACCTGGAGAGAAGGGGAAGAGAAGTCCATGTCATGAAAATCTCAAAACATCTGGGGTGTGTTTGAAGCACATAAATACAAATATTAAGAGAATGTTATACAGTAAAAATTATTTGCATGCACATCCCCACACCTGACATGACTCAACATACATTCCTAGCCTTCCCCTCCCAAGGCAAAGATGTCAGTCTTAATAATTTCTGTGTTTTCTTTGTCGGCCTTGGTTTTCCATGTTTTTACTTTGCCTTCTTGTTTTCATTTTGCCTTCTGATGTTTACAGAACTTTTCTTGTAAATAAAGAAATGTTTTCATAATTTTTCCTCTAGGAGGACTTTCTTGAGTGATGGTGATGTTCACCAACGAGACTGAAGAGGTGGCAACACCTTTGACCAACCTCTTGTCCTTTTGTACAGTTGTATATAAGTTGCAATCAAAATAATAAAAAAAAGAAAGAGAGCATGCCTGCTGACCTAGGACCTCATCCCTGCCTCATCCTTTTGTGTCCTATTGCGACATTTTCTATTTCTGTTTTGATTTCAAACTAAAACTAACGTGATTAAACATTCTACTTTCACATGAAAGAATGTGAAAGTACACAAGAATACTGCGTATGTGTCTTCCCCAGGTGCATTACTTTTAGTCCAGGTACAGTTTAAATCACCTTATCCACAGCCAGCAAGCTGTTTCATTTACACGATTTATCTTAATTTTTAACTCACTAAGTGAACATTAGAGAATTGGATAAAATATGCAAATGGTACCATTTAAATCCCTACAGTAATGCAAACACAAACATAATAGCTGAAGTATTTAAAAGTGACATTTACTTACAGAGAATACCTTTTAAACCCAATAACCATTTTGTTAGTTTTCTTGAAGTGGTAATCTCCAGAATAATCATAAGAGATCAGACAACAATTCCCTTGAAAAACACGGTTTCTTTTCTTTTAATGTCTCTACATTAGGAAGTTTTTATTCTGGTAACTTCAGAAAATCTCTGTGAGGAGCATTTATAATCTGTTAAGAATCACTCAAGAGGGCTATTATTCCTTGAGACCTCCACACACTGTTCTTACTTGCACACACATGTAATTTTAAACATTTTTAAATTTGAAGCAAATGCAAGTAAACCACCTGTTTAACTGCTGCTCTGTCCAGGACCTTTCTTCAACATGTGCCTGAATTTCTCCCTGAAGTAAGATCATACAGCAAGATGCATGCTATCCATGACTTTTTCCCCCTCTCCTAGGCATTGGTCTTGGAACATCTAATCCAGAATGAAGAGACATGTCAAAAAAAAGGAAAAGTTAACTTGCCTGTAATGGCAAAGTAAATACAATTAATATATGAGGATTTTGTGGTTTATTTCAGGGAACATTTGATGCTCAAAATTCCAGTGTCTCTGTAAGAGTCAAAGCATTCAAGGGTTAACTGTGTTGACTATTGTACTGTTTTGAATTGGGCAATTACAGAGACAACACAGCAAAAGTATAAAAAGCAATAAAATGCAGTCTTCCATCTTGCATCCTGACAACAGAAATTGCTTGAGGTTCTGTACATTGAGGGTGTTCATTTAGAACATGTGTGAAAAATCTTGCCCAGGCAGCACTGTGCTGGTGCTGGACTTCCTTAATTCATTTATTTTTAGTACTCTCTTCATGGCCTTAAACCACTGACTTTTTTTCCTGCTGCATAATAAAAAGATGTCAGGTGCAGCTCTGCAAATTCTTACTTCTGGGTGAGTTCTCATGATTCCTGTTTTGTCACTTCAAGCTGTCACTGACTTGGATGGAGCTATGCAGAATGCATAAATCAAGCACACCTGTAAGTGTTTGCAAGACTGGGTCCTACAGGAATTCATCTGTTTTAAATCACAGAAACATCTCATATAAACATGACTTTGAAGGCTGAGCCACTCATATTCGCACCTGAAATAAGGAAATAGACAGAGATATTTGGAATACCATTTTGCAAAGTTTCCATTAGGAGACTAAGCCCTGTTCTGGGAAACTCCATTTCTCACAGCCCAACAATTTTGCCGGCTGTTGGCAAAGCTTTTTAAGCTCTATAAGACTCTCTCACCTCACCAGCTTAACCTGATGTTTAAGAGACCTTGACAAATGCAGACTCTTTAAAATATTTAAGCTGATGTTGGCTGCAGGCAAGTCTTGTTGCATTATCACAAAAATGTTTAATGAGAAATTAAGTCCATTCGGTTTACAAAGCATTAATGAGAATATTCACATGCAAGAACACTCAGCTTTACAAATATGACCTGAATTCTCATTCACTTCACAATTGTTAGCATGTTTCCCAGCAAAGACTGAGTGTGAAGTTTCCTACTAAAAAAACGAGAAGTGTTTAAAGTACTTTTTTTCCCCTTGCATTCAACACAAAAAAAAAGATGAGTCAAGTCCATATGTCAAAGGGCAGATAACCTCAGAATACTGAATAAAGCATTTTGAATTCAGTCTTCCAAGGAAGCTCATGTTTTCAAAGAGATTCATTTATTTCAAATGAAATTTTAATCTAAATCATAATATTTCCTTCGAATGGAAAAAGTTTCATTACTGCTGTGCTTAGTTTTCTTCCAGCTGTATCTAGGAAAAAAAGAAACCCTGCCTACCACCACCTGTTTGCAGTCAAATGCAAAATTACCAGTCAGCTGCCTTTGATCAGAATGGAAATTGCAGAGCTTCCAGATGACCAAAGAGCCAAAAGACTGGTTACTCCGTTAAGTTCAAGCCAGCACCCCAAACATTTTGCTGACAGTAGAAGCAGAGATGTTATTGCCAAAACAACCTAGAGTTAAGTGCCTACAGCTCAGCTACTGGGTGGGAGAGAGCTGTGTCCCCAGCTGAGAGATGGAGCTGGGAAGGAGGCACCCCTGCAGGAGCCTGCAGAGTTCCCTGCAGTTGTTCTCTTAACTGCCCTCAGGGGCCCAATTCACTCCTGATATTCACAACACACCTACCATGTGTTGATGATATCTAGGCTCAGCAGCACAAGAAGCAGGCTATATACTCCTTGGAAAACACAGCTAGAAGAGGGATATATTAACAGCACTGTCACTCTCTGCTTATAAAATGGTAGAGGTCAGGCTCTTTGCCAGGGAGACCAACATATCTTGCCTCTCAGAAGGATGCTCCAGCTGCCTGTTACTAGGAAGAAAAGAAAATGAGATTTAAAGAGTGAATATGCAAGAAAAAACTAGTCTGTGGCTAGGGCATTACTCAGAGAGATGCAGATATTCCAGTCCAGCTTTCTGCACCAGGAATTGCTCACTGTGCCCTTAACAATCATCAGACATAATGCATAAGCAACACCATGAACAAAAGATTTATTTTTTCCCTACTTATTTTCTTTACAGCTCTTACACTGGATGTGACAGACAACACAGAGAAAATTTCAGTTCCCTTGAAGTTGCAAAATACAGCTTAAAGACTAACTAGCAAATTAGAATAAAAGAAGGTACTGTTACCCTCAAACCCATCTCTACTGCTAATCCTGCTATGTTTCTGTCAGTCACTGGAGAGTACTCCAGAAGATAACTGCCTACAAAAGATTGAAGTTTATTCCAGATGACCAGATTTAAAGGATATCCCAGTACAGGATCCAGACTGAGAACTACACTGGGACAGAAGTTGCTTTTTTTGCAACACAAAACACAGGTCAGAATACATGGTAACTAACCTTAGTGAGGTAATTGACTCTAAGGCTCTAAAGTAAGATGTCTCAGCACAGAAGGCTGGCTACTTTAACATCGGCATTCCAAGAAAACATCTGGATGGTTTCTAAGTATGCTTTCAGTGTATTGCATGCTCACAGGACAATTTGGAAGGAGAGGGGTTTGTTATCAGCACAAGGTACATCAATCAAACGTGGGACACAAACATTACATTTACTGGAAGCAGTACAAAAACCAGCTGAAGTTGCAACTAGGCACTGTAGAACACATCAGACAAATAAAATGTGGAAATTACTTGGCTGACAGGGTGGCTGAAGAGGCTGCAGAAAAAGGCATCCATATTTTGGTTCTGCAACAAGAGGTTAGTCTACCAGATATTAGTGCAAAATATAGTGCAAAAGACTGTCAGTTAATTGAAGCATTACAAGCTTGATTTTGTCCCAGTGGACAGGCAGTCACCCCTCCTGGACAAACAATAGTTCCCAAGACAATTATGAGAGAAATAGTAGACAGAGAGCATCAGCTTACACATTTGAGTGCAGAAAAGTCTTTCAAACACTTAAGAAAGATAGTGATTAGCTCCAAGATGACTGAAATTGCATATTCAAAGACTCAAGACTGTACAGAACTGCATAGCCTTAGATTACCTGCTAGCCAGGGAGGAATGCATGCTATTTTACGACAGGAGTATTGCACTTACATCAGTGATGGGCCTGAAGCCCAACACACAGGAATCATCCTGATAGAAAGAACAGTAGAAGACAAGCAGAAAGAGGAACTTTCTTCTTGGTGGGATTGGCTGACTTCATGGCTACTAAATTGGAGACTGCTACAAAACGCACTCGTGGCAGTCATTGTAATCATTGTAGTAAGTGTACTTGCTTGTATCATGATTCAGTGTTATAGATGTTGTAACACTTTGTGCTGGAAAATGAAGTATTGAGACTTGTCTGAAAGAGACACAGAAAAGGGGGACCTTCACAGATGACACAGAGAATAGAAATTTTCAGTTCTCTTGAAGCTGCAAAATGGAGCTTAAAGACTAGCTAGAAAATTAAAGAATGTAAAAGTAGACACACAGGATGTTAAGTGTAGTTGGAAGCAGTGGATAAACTGAGGAACCTAAAAAATGAGGAACCTAAAAAATGAGGAACCTAAGTGGTTTTTGTGGCAAAGTTCTATAGCAAGAAACAACAGTGCATGCCCTAAGAGAAGTTCAAGGCAAGGTCATTTACAAAATTGAGGGCTCTCAGTAAATATGACCACTTTAGACCCCTTTAGATGACCCTCTATGACCATAAAAGGACTTCCAGCAAGAGGCAGAGGCATGCAAATTAGTTCTAGGAAAAGGGATGTTTAAGTATTAGCTAGGCAGTACACTGTAATGAATGTGTATGATCACAATGGACTAAATACTGACTAATGTCAAGTTTCACAACACACATACGATCGGAGGAAAAATCCTCCAATTGTGTCCAGCACTGTAATAAAGAATGCCTGCTTTCTAATACTTCAAATTGTGTTAGAAAGTTTATAAGCTGGACTATTACTGTATCAGAGGGCCCAGCTCAAAATTCAGAACTCTGCATACCTCAACTGGAGCCTGCATAGGCATCATTTTCCCACACAAATAAACTCTTTGCAACAAATCTCTTCCCTTGCAATCACCCCTCTCTTCACAAGAGTACATTCACAACAGCATCTTTTACAAAATAGTTTCCAACTATAGCTGAAGCAACAGAGACCAGTTCTTCCTCTGCATGTGACTGCACATATCAAACTGTTTGTGGTACAGTTAGTGAAGAACTGTTAAGTATGTGTAATTTGTTGCTTTGACCATGCTGAGAATAAAGTACTGTGTTTTCTCCCGTCTCTTAGAAAGCTGATTTAAATTCCACAGGTGTAAGCACAAGCTATTTAGCCATTCTGCTAATCTCAGTATGCCAGGTACATCAGAAAAAATGTGGATTCACCCGCATGTGTGAATTCAGATGTTTAAAATACGCTCATCACCATGCACTTAACAGCTACCTTTTCCAGCATGCCTCTGCCAAAGGAGTGCACAAAAGGCAGTCACTACAACAAAACCTATTCATTTTCCTTATTAAACCATTTTTGCTTGGAGACAAGGTGATAAAGTTGAATAGCCCTCTAAAATTTGCTAGGTAACAGAAAGACTGTTTAATCTTTGCAGACTCCTTTGTGGAGAGTTTGATGATTCTTTTGCATTTTTATATCCCTTTGTACACATGCATGTCAAAGGGCATTTTTAGTATCCACAGACCACACAGCAGCAAACCAGGAAACACTTTTGCTTCATTGGGCTGTATAGTTCTAAAGACAAAGAGAAATCAAGATGTCAGAAGACTCTCACTTGGGTGCATCAAAAATACAAATTTGTGTGTGACCAGAATAATGTTCAAAGTCCCAAAGTCAGTAAGACTCCATAAGCATCACAATTTTCAAATTATAAACCAACATCAACAAAATGTACTTCAATGGATCTCTGAAATAAAGGCATGTAATTATTGAAAAGCAGAAATATGGAGGAGATGTTGCTTAAATATGGCAAGAAACTTGACGAGTATCAAAGTATCTGCTTAAGGAAAGCATAGCATTACATATTCCTCCACACTGTATGTGCACAAAGTTTGAAGAGTTAGATTTTTGACATTATTCCAAACTGAGTAATTCGCTCACCTCTCCCGAGCTCACATTTCTTAGAAAATGCACTTTGCAGTTCTGGGAAATGGCTATTTATAAAGTACAGCCAAGGCATTGAGATGTCTAGGCAAAGTTGGGATCACTTAAGATTATACAGCACTTTCCACAATAAAGAACTTCTCTACACTTTCCAGCCTGTGTCAAAAACCCTTCAAACACCAGCAGAGTTAAATCACCTCTGATGCAGAGTACAACACACATATATCAGCCCAAATCAATGTTGCCTAATTGTTATACAAGTGAGAATGAACATAAATTTAATTAAGCAAAGTGAATCAAAATATTTACTTCTGTTGAAGTAGCACCCTTAAATAATGATAATCTTCTTTTTTCTCATTTGTAAAGAAAGAATAGACAAACTCTGCTAACAACCACAAGTAACAGGGTTCACTCCAAATTAAAACTTAAGTGGAAAATGGAATTCTGTGAAGTCAGTAGCAA